>CM067223.1:62783341-63119869 GCA_034190945.1 Octodonta nipae
GGACTAATCGGATTTTTCCTGGTTGTTGGTGTTACGGGTTTTGCATCTGGATGGCGAGGTAGCCTAAATTTGTCCTGTTCGTCCGCAATGGGTATTCTACTTGTAAAGTTGAAACCAGTCTAACATGTAAACATTCTCACACTTTCTTGATCTCAGGTAGGAACTTGTTGGTTTCTATGTGCGGAAGACTTCCTGTATTACATTTTATCCCCATTAGAAATTTCAATACTTCTGTTACAGGAAATAAATGAAGAGGAAAAATTCCAAAGAGCCATTAATCCATTCCTTAACAACCATTTCGAAATTCATTATTAAATCTTTGATAGTTACTTGACATATTTTACATCTTCATGTTGATTTGCATGTTTAGACTCGTTTTCAAAACTTATGGTGATCCTAAAAATTTAAAAAAATGTTTAATACCTTTAATCATGGATATGATATTGAATATAAAATGTTTTGAACAACATTTTGAATAAATAACTTACCATTATTTCATCAATAATGCAAAAAATCCTGGAATTCGGCTATTATATACCTATAATATCGATCCCACTTTAGATGTTTCTTTCTTAAGATATGAATGAAATAGTGATGTTGACAATTGGTTGCCTGAGGAAGTTTTGTCTTCTGATACCTGTTCAAAGTTAACAATATTATCATTTCTATCATTTAATATAATTGTTTTTATCCGTACTGACGTTGGATTACATTAGAAACAAAGAGATAGAAACTCCAAGACCTCTCACTGAAAATCACAAATATTTTTCCTAGTTTTTTAAGTAATAGTTACGTCCAGCAAGGAAGACGACCGGAAATGAAATTGTGAAATATTTTTAATACAAATTCGTCTGCTATTAATTTTTTTATTAAGTGCTTTTCAAGGTACACCACCTGGAAATGAAATTAAGAAATCCTTTGTAAAAAATGTCTGCAATTAATTTCGTTATAAATTCTTTTCAAATTACATTAATCACTCAAATTTGTTTCCAGGGTGTTAAGTTGTAAAATGAAGAAAAAAAAAACGTTGAAATATAAAATATCCAGTTTTATCCTTCGTACATATGATATAGATGTTCTACCTTTATATGCACAAACATTTGCATCTATTATTTCATATTTGGCAGCCCTTGTATTTTTTTAACCCACAAATTAATTGTTGCTCTCTTAATACACTGACTTGCGAAAGAGTAACTGCTATAAAAAATCTGCCATATTCGGAGTTTCGATAAAATTGGAGTAAATCTGCATCAATTACTAAATTTAATTTTTTCACATATTTTCTAATCTTTTCAATTATTCCAGAAAATCTTAGCATTTAACCTTTATTAAGAAACTTTATTCTACAACTGATAGAAACGAAAATATAAAGAAAAAACTGCAAGTCGATTTCGCAACTTTTATTTGTTTATATAAATATTCCACAACATTTCGACATGGCGCACATAGATGCAATTATAATATATTATATAATATATATATAATATATATATATATATATATATATATATATTATATCTTGTCTAGAATCCATTAATACAAATTCTTTGGGTCCAATATTCAGTCAAATAATGGACAAATAATACCCTTCCAAGAATCTCTATTTTCTGCTGGTGAAATTATTATAAATGGGAGAAATATCAAATTTTCTATTATTTTATTTGCAGGTGGTATTGGGAAAAAAATACATAAAAAACCTTATTTATAAAATGAAAACAGCTTACAATACTGTAATTTAAATTTGTCGAATTCAAAAACAGTAAACTATTAAAAAACAATAAATTATGTAAATATTGAATTTAGACTAGTTATATATAAAAAAATAATGTTATAACAATGTGTTTTATGTAGTAAAGCCATGAAATAATGTTTGTTGTTTGTAAGACAAATGAAAAAATCTATTAAAAAAAGTTTTGAACGCAAAAATTCTCAAATATTTCTTTGAGACATGACAAACAGAAACAGTCACAAATCTCTTTTAAAAAATATTTATTTAACCAAGCTGACATATAATTAAATGCACTGGTTCTATTTTATTCTGAAAGAAATCAAATATTACAACTCAGATGTAACTACTCAGAGTACTTGAAAAATATATGGATAAACATATCCTATAAGTTCTCCATCCCTAGCAAAAGGGGACTTCATTAATTTTGCTAGTTGGGAAGTAGTTTAAAGAGCGAACTACCCTGAAGAGAAAATACATCACTGGATACCCATATGGTCTAGACTCTGGATGCGTTCTCTGGTAGGGAACATTTCAATATAGAATTGCTCACTGATTTCTTCTTTAATGGATAGTGTTGTTTGTATTTTTATCTGCCATTAATCAGAAGGATGGTGCCTACTTTTAGGACTGACACATTTTCTCTGGGTCAACTAACTGATAAGTTAATGAGCCTACATTGCAAAAATATTACAGATACAACTACTGGCAGGGGTTCATTGCATATTTTGATGTGTTGGCCATTGTACACAGTTGGAGTTTGTGGTCGGTACTGAAAATCTAAAATGTGCAAACAAATCAAAATGTAGTAAGGGAAATTCTAATGTGAAAATTATCTTATTGTTGATTATTACTACATATTGAAAATTATATCAGTATCTTCAAAGAAAATTGAATTTTTAACTTAAAAAAGTGGAGGAAAGTATCTAAGTTCACTTCATTTTGATCAAAGGCATTTCTAATTTCTATCAAAGTTTTTAACTGAAAAGTGTGTTTGAGCTCTGCAATATTATTTTATCATGTATTATTTTTTATTTATTAGACTGCTTGATTAAATTATTTTGATCGATTGTTAATTTTTTATTTAAGCTTTTCTGATTCCTAGTTGTCCTTTTATAACGAAACCTAAACACGTAATAAAGCTTTTGTTGAAGCTACGCGATTTTGGGTGAATGTTCAAAACTGGATAGAACCGTTTTAATTTCAAAATCTAAATTCAGGTTTCACTAAGGTATTTGTGATGGTAATTTTGAAGATTTTTTATTAATTTATATGTTAATGATTTGTTTTTCTACTGGCGAAAGTTCTATACAGTGAATGAACATGAGGGATGAACCAGTTTATCCTAGCGAAAGGAAGAATGTATGGATATTTATTTAGATTCTGTCTTTTTAACCTCTTGGCTGCAGTAATGTAGCTGTACCAGATGACTCATGGATATCCTTTAACAAAAGAGGTTTTGAAACATTTTGATAAATTAGATTTGTAGTTATTACAGTTTTGTCGGTATTTCGAAGTATTTTATAACGGAGTATTAGTGTACTTCTTGGGTTTTTGTATTGCTTATATGAAGTTTTTGATTTTCGTGGGTTTCATTAGCTTTATCACTAACCTTTTTATCGATTTGAAGTGATTTCCTCAACAGTTAATTGATGAGGAAGATCTAAACTTTAAGCTTAGGAAACCAGAGGGCAATTGTAGAAAAATGGGCTATAAATCAAGTTAATGACAAAAGAAGAGAGAATATCTAATGTATGTTCGGATAATAACAGAAGAGAAAATACAAAAAAGTACATAGTATGAATAAATAAGGGTTATAAGCAAACATAACAGAAGAAGGATTACAGCAGCAGAGATCGAGTTTTGGAGATGTTACGGAATAATAAAAAAAAAAGATTGAAATCAAGAGATGGATGAGGGTGAAAAAAGATACTTTATTTATAGAAGAGAAAAACTCACATGAGTGAATGGAGGAGTCCATTTGGTAGAACAAGAAGTAGTCGACCAAGAGGATCATGGAGGAAGAAAGTGGATGCAGAAATGAATACAAGATGATTGTAGAAGAAAAATTGGGAATCAGGGATTAATGGGAAGAAGGGCGGTAAGGAGGAAGGTGCGTAAAATTGTCGTTGCGAGGGGTCCACAATTTATTTGAAATCTTATCATTCTGTTGTCTATATAACTGAGGAACGCACGCAAGATTTCAGTGAGATGGACATATTTAAATGTAAAAAATCCGTTTTTGTCCAGAAAACGCCACAGTTTTCGACAATTTATAACGGGCCATTCGATTGTGCTTCAAACGTATCGTTTGTTGATTTTTATGAGTTGGTTCAGAATTAACAAAATTATATAATTTTAAAGATTTTTTATATCCCTATGATAACATTTGATTTTAGGTAATGAAATTGGAGGTTCTATGTAGTTTGTTGCCACCTGTATTACTTTTTATTTAAGAAAAAATACTGTAACAGTAATCTTAAAGAGTCAAAAAATCATTCTATTACTTCTTTTATATATCTGAGAGAAACCTCTGCAACAATAGTTTGACAAAGTAATAAAAAATTGCAACAATGAGAACATGCGAAAGAGAAATATTACATTATAAAGAGAAACTAAACAACGATGAACAGTTTATCAGTTACTCTTGAAAACAGTACACGTAAAAACATTTAATGCGATTTCGTGATCAAGTACCTACAAGAATGTAAGATAGCAGTCACTCTACATTCTATAGAAAGGACAAACTGCATGAGTATGTGCTATTATGAAAGTAAATTTGTATATCAAAAAAGGCGCGTTCGTATTTCAAGTCAAAAGACATCTTTTTCTTAAAGTTCTCCAAATATCTAATAAAATTTCGGTTTCGATCTTGTGAAGAAGAAAGATCCAGAAACAAAAATTGACATACTAGATCAGAAAGGTAAACACTGAGTATTCCTCCATTTTGGAGGAAGATTTTAAACACCAATATTTGGAACAGAATTTAAATCTGAAAAAATGTTATTGATCATATGTTGGAAAAGCTACAATTATTTCAAATAGATATTCAATATGAACATGATATTGAAAAATATCTACAATTAAATCTAAACAAAACCATACCAAGTTTAAGGTCAAAAGCGTTGAATATATTAGCTGAGTGACAGCTCCCAATGCTTGATCACAGTTTAGCTGCAACATACTCTCCCAACACTCTTTATAAAAAAAGGGAAATTTATTGGTTTAATCAATTACATACTGTGAACCTTGGTATTCCTTCCTATTACCCGAATGGTGAAAACATTTCCATAAAAATGCCGTAGAAAAAACCACAGACGGTGGTTCTAAGAAATTGTATCTGCCTTTAAGGTTGTTTGAAAGGTCACGCTATACTTTAACATGGGAATTTAAAATTAGCACCAACATGGAAAACTTTAAAAATGCCAACCCCGATTCATAAAAATTAAATGCTGGCTTTCCGAATGCATGTACTAAAACCTGAGAGTGCAATCTGGCAATGTCCCGAATCTTCGTTCTCTTTCTAATTGCAGCTAAACATGTGGTATTAACGCTCAGAGTCCCCCAAGAATGTAAAAATTACGCAGACATAAAGTTAAATTGAAATACGATTATCAAAATATGTATTACTGAAAATGGTAAAAAACGAACAAAAGCTACGGTAAAGGATTACAATTCCTTTGAAAGAAATATACGAGTAATATGTGGGATAGTCTAGGCCTGGCGTATTGTTAAATTCGAGGAGAATATCTTTTAAGTTACTAGTGCACCGATATCAAAAAATAATGTAGGCTAATAGAATTTTCAAGGAAAAAATAGAGGAAAATGAACATGTGATTAAGTGTCATTTTTGGCATGAATGTTTTTATATTTAATAAATACTAGTAGTTATATGTTTATAACTATGATTGATTAAAATCGTTAAATGTGTTATTGAACAAAAATTATCAACAATGACTTAAAATTAGTTACTGTAATATTAAATTTCGTCTATATATATATATATATATATATATATATATATATTATAAATTCCGAAAGCATTTTTATTAAATGCATAAAACCTGACTATTTTGTATTTTACTAATTTTATATATCAGTAATGAAATAATTCACTTTCCAAAACAAATCTGTATTCATTTGTTATTTTGGCTTTTGGAAGATGAATCAACGTTGTGGACACAAGTTACATTCAAATTCCGCGCGGTTGGCCAGATTATATGCAAGCAATAATAAGCCCTCAAGGTATGCATTGTTGTCACATTTCACAGTGTCGTATTTGAATACGCATTGAGATCCATTGAGATCTGATAAAATTGTTTCTTATTTTAATTAACTAATAAACTAGACGGTATGTGACGGTTTTTTCTATTTCATATGAAAGTTTTTTCTAACTTTCTTAACATTTATTAAATGTAATATAACTCGTTTATCCAACATAGACATCGTTATCCCATAAGAGCCCATGTATAAAGTGGCGATTTTGAACATCATTTTTTCAAAAACTACACGGTCAATCAACCCCAAATTTTAACAGAAGAAAGGTATTATACTATACATTCGGTTGAAATAGTTTTTACAGTTTTCTTAACATTTATGTTTTGCTTTTGAACATCCTTAATACAATATTCTGCATAGAATTCCGTAATTGATATATGTTTTCCTTCATACTCTACACAATTAAAATTGTTGAACACATATCAGTGGTTACTGTTTGCTATTTTGTTAGCTATCACTCTTTTCTGCCCAACGACTCTAATTCCTCAGTTATTTCCAAAATCCAAAGAAACAACAGAATATATATACACACCACATGAATAGAAAGACATGATTCATAACTGTTAACCAGCCATTGTGACCAATATGGTTGGCAAGTTTGTTGACCTAACAGGATTACAAAACATGACTAATAAAGTATTAACTAGAATCAGTTCTTCATTTATAGAGAGATAAAGAGAATTCTGAACTAGTACTCGAAAAATTACGACTTTTCAGATCTAGACAAAGAAGGGAATAGAGACCCATTTTTAAATTGCAACAGAACAATGAATAATGAATTTGTTACCAAATGTAGAGGGTGATGAAAGTGTATATGCCCTTACTAATAAGGATATTTTCAGACAAAAAAAATTGGTCATTTTTTGTAACACCATAATATATAATTAATAATACTAGAAGTGAGCCAAATTCAAGTTATTTTATGTCATCAATATTAATTGCGTGAAATAATCCAATATTTGATTATGTTTAACGTTACTGCATTCATACATTAGATAGGATGAGAGGAACACTGAATGAAAGAAAAAACACTAAAAATATGCATTTCACTAGCAATAACCAATATTTCTTTTTTTCCTATTTCTTGCCTCTTATGACCCATTGCAACTAGTACCCTCATTATAAACATTTTATCTGATTACTGATTCGGATGTGACTTTTTAAATTTAAAGCATCTCTAATATACAGGGTGTTTTGTAGGACGTTCGCCAAACATGGAGGGCAGATAGGTGGGCTCATATGCTCTATTATGTAGCCCATATAAAGTCTAGATATCTTACTGTTTTTTGTTTTTTTTTCTTATTTCTCAGATTTTTACATTTAAACTGTTGTAACTTTTTTATTTTTCACTGTATCTTCACCAAATAAACTTAAATGTAATCTATGAGGTCTGTTTGCTCATCTGCATTCGATATTTGACACAAATGATTGGTTAAAAAAATCATGAGTCCACAAATGGCGAAGTTCCATCAAAAAGTAATTATGTTAAACACTTTATCATGTTACAAAATAATAATAATAAGTACTTCGAGAATTTCGAATGCTTACAAAAACTTCTCTACTTCAATCCCCTTTCCAACGATATATCACACGTATTGGAAAGTAATCAAGTAGGGGTTTTCGCGGAAGCCGTTCTGAATCGATTCAGAATCGGTTCATTATTTTTAGTTCTATTTTTGTTCTGTCCCTAAATCAGATCACCGGAGTTCACATAGTGTTTTGTTTCATGTCATCTGTAAAAATCATTTTGTGGTTAATTTCTATGGGTTAAAAGGTGCGCATTGCCCATGAACAATGAATTAAAGATATCTCCAGAATTTAAATTTTCAAATATTGAATGAATATCAGTCAGCATTATTGTAAAATATACGGAATATATAATTTATATTTATTTGTCTAGAAATTTAATACTAATGACTCCTCAACAAATCATACGACATACGAAAATCTGAGAATAATTTGGTATTTGTTATACAATATTTAGCAAACTACATGGGCTGTAAAATTAAACTTGCAAATGTAATGAAATGCACATCTTTATTTTGATAATATGTAAATGAACATTATTTAAAATTGCAATTATTTAATTTCTTTCAAAAAATATTCTATTTTAAATTTCAGGTATCCGACATTCAACATTTAGCAAACTGCAATTATAACACAATTACATCTAAAATAATCTATGCCAAATTCTAACATATCCGTCTTTTGAATGTTTGGCAAGCTACTATATCGGCTGTAAAATTCGACTTTGAAAACGAAACTAAATGGACCTCTCTATTTTCATAAAGTGAAAATTGCCCCTTTTTCAAATTTCACAATCACTTAAAAATATGCTATATTAAATTCTGATATATCTGCCTTCTGATGTTAAGAAAAATACTTATCTGGACTTAAGATTTAATTTACTTCAACTGAAAATTACCCCAACCTCTTTATTCTAATCTTAATGTGCATTGGTATCTAATTTTATGTGCATTTTTAAATTAGTTTGTAAACAGTTTTTTCCAATTAAAAAAGTTTAAAAAAGTTCTGAAAATGTAGTGGTATACAAAGCTAGGACCTGGTTATATCTATGTCTTTATTAACAATAATTTGGTTAAGTGCGAGTTGGACTCGCATACTAAGGGTTCCGTACCACCTTTAAGATTCTAATATTCCAGTTTCAGACAAGCAATTAATGAGTGCATTTTCTTATATTTACACTAATATCTTTTAAAGGAAGCGTTTTAAATTTATAAAAAATATACACTTTTATTTTCCACACGTAGACCTTTTTTATCTGCTTCATGATTCGATAGATTTTCATAAAAATATGTATTTAATTTTCTAATTAATATTATAGTTTTATTTTACTAATACACTTTCAGGTAACTCTTTTATAATATACTGTCTGAATTTTAGGCTCTGTAGATTGAAAGATAAAGGGGAAAGTAGGTCAATTTTTAAATAATACATTATTCAATCTTTTAGACAAATTATTTAAAAATACAAATAAAATTTATTTTTCAAACTTCTAGATAGTGTAGGTTCTAAAGTGGGAATTAACTCGACGTTTAAAATTTTTGTTAATATTTATTAAACAAATGATTTAACAATGATATCTTTGTAATGCACATAATGAGCCTTTTATTTGATATATTACATGAAGCGATTGAAAATTTAATTTTTATTTTCCATTTAATTCTATAATTTTTCCCCAAAATTAATATTGAAGTTTTCTAGTATTTTCTTTTTATAAATTTTAGGTATTATGGTTTCGGAAATAAAGCAGGAAATGAGATTATTTTATATATTTTTCTTAATATCTTGTAAACAATTAATTTTATAAATATGAAAAATATATATTGGTATTCCTCATAATGAGTCCTTTCATTTGATGTATTGCATGATGCGTTAAAAAATATTTTTTTTATTTTCTGTTTAATTCCATAACTTAGCCCCTGTAAAGTACCCCTAAAATCAAAATTTCTTCTTTTACGGTATGCACTCCTGATGGGGTCACCAAACTATACATTGATACCAAATTTCAACCTCTTCCGTCCAGTAGTTTAGGAGAAAATTGCTGTGACGTGACATAGGCAGAAATTTGGAGTGATATAAGGGTATCCCTATATTGTATATAGGGAACCCTAATTATAATCATCACTATTTAGAAAATTTTAAATTGTATTATTGAAAAAAAAAAAGTAAATTTATAGCAAAGGATATTTTCACCAAAAGAACATGCTAAGGTATTTTAGAATAAGACATTTTTAAAAAAATGTAACCGATAAGTATTACTAAAAAGTTGAAAATAATTATAACGAAATATAACTCTAGTCACATTCAATGTTGTTAGGTACCTACACACAAAGTAAAAAAATTACATTAAAAGGTGCTCATTCTGCACAAATTAAGTACCTACCTATCTAGTAAATTTTTTATTTACGTTAAACCAGTCAACAACATATTTGAAATTACTTAACTTGCAGCAAATCATAAAAGATTATAACACATTTCAATGATTTAATTTCGGGTAGCAATTCTGCCAATTAATTTGAAAAATATTATTTATGACCAAATACTATTTTAAGATCCAACAGGAATTAGTAATAAAATCGGAACAATTTTGTTTCTTCTTCATTAAATTAAAAATAATTTACAGAAGGAATTTTGGCTATTTCCACTTATCTACAACTGCTAAATTCAAATTCAAACGAAAGCTGAACTAAACATGCCTCGATAGACTTCGGTCAGCCGAGTGGGTTAGAAATTAGGTCGAACCGCATAATTCTTAGAGCTTTTACTTATATATGCTCTAAGGTATGATCGAACTAAAAATCCTTGCTTCAGAGCAAGAACCATATGAATCGATTCAGAACCAATAACTGCTTACCGCGAACACCGAACTCAAGACTACTCTAACTCAGATCACCAAATTTTATAAAAATAGATTTGGTTCACAATATAATTCTAGGTTGCTATTGTTACCGGGTGTTATCGTCTATAGGACGTTGTTTCATTTTCGGTTCATTTTCAGTAATTTGGTTCCGCGAATGGCGTTTTCCGAAAATTACGGTAATATTACCGTTGAACCGATTCAGAACTGCTTCCGCGAAATTTGAATTTGTAACTTACAAGGTGAGAACCACAAAAAATAAAACATACAACAAATTGCTATAATTTGTTATAAATTTTGTTCCAACCGGCGTCTACAGCTACGGATGCAATTGCAACACCTTTTTCTGACTCCTAAAGTGGTAGTCTCTAGTCGCATCTCATCCCATATTATTTCAAAAGCAACATTTATTTTTGCTCTTAACTGCTCCTTCGTTTTTATTTCTCTCTCACAAACGAGTTGCTTGGCCCGTCCCCATACAAAAAAAAAGATCAAAGGGAGTCAGGTCTGGTGATCTTGGGGGCCAGAGTATAGCGCCAGTTCTCTCAATTCACGCGTCTGGGAATGAATTGTCCAGGCGCTCTCTGACAGTTCGACTCTAATGTGCTGAACAGCCATCTTTTTTGAATATTATTGGTCTGCCTCCAATGGGATTTCATCTCATTAAGATCAATCATCCCACATTATTTAGAATGCAACATTGATTCTTTCCCTTAACTGCTCCTTGGTTTCTATTTCTATCTCGTAAATGACTTGAATTGTTAATGAATGATTTACCAATCTTATTAGATGAAGTCCTATTGGAAGACAGACCAAAGATATTCAAAAAGATGGCTGTACAGCACATTATAGGTGAACTGTCAGAAAGCGCTGGACAATTCATTCTCAAACGCGTGGATTGAGAGAACTGGCCCTTTACCTGGCCTCAAGGGCGCCTGACTCCCTTTGATTTTTTTGTATGGGGACGGGCCAAGCAACTCGTTTGTGAGAGAGAAACAAAAACGAAGGAGCAGTTAAGAGCAAGGATAAATATTGCTTTTGAAATAATATGGGATGAGATGCGACTAGAGACTACTACGTTAGAAGTCAGAAATAGGTGTCGCAATTGCATCCGTAGCGGTAGAAGTCGGTTGGAACAAAATTTATAACAAATTATAGCAATTTTGTTTTATTTTTTGTAGTTCTCACCTTGTAAGTTACAAACTCAAATTTTATTATGATACCTATTACTTTCCAATATGTGTGATATATTGTTGAAAAGGGGTTGAAATAGAGAAGTTTTTGTCAGCATTTCGAACGTCTTGATGTGCTATTTATTTTTTTTTGTAACGTGATAGTGTTTAGTGTTACTTTTTTATGGAACCTTGCCATTTGTGGAGTCGTATAATTTTTTCAACCAAGCATTTGCGTCAAATATCGAATGCAGATGAGCAAACAGACATTACAGATTACATCTAAGTTTATTTGGTGAAGATACAGTGAAAAATAAAAAAGTTACAACAGCTTAAATGTAAAAATCTGAGAAATAAGAAAAAAAAAAATAAAGAAAAAACAAAAACCATAAGATATCTAGACTTTATATGGGCTACATAATGTAGCAAATGAGCCCACCTACCCACCTATCTGCCGTCCATGTTTGGCGAACATTTCACAAAACACCCTGTATACAGAGATTCCAATGCTTATATCTTAAACCAAAGGCTGACTAGATTAAATTTTATAATAAAAAATTGTAAAAATTACGTTACAGTTTTTTTATTTAAAATCTGATTAAAATAATCAAATACTACACATTTTTGACATTCAATACTGATGTAAAATAATACTTTTTTGAACTGGGATCACTTCTGGTGTTATAAAAACAGCAAATTAGTTTTTGTCTGAAAATAACCTTATTGACAATTGGAAATGACATATTAATCACATTCACTTGCCTCTACATTTAGTAAGACATCCATTTGATTTTCAGCTGCATTGTTTTTCCTGCTAAGGTGTGGTCAGGTTTAATAAAACCAGTGGTAAAGGGTGATAATTATATAGTGTAGCATTTTCAATAAGTTTTCCAGTTTGTTGTAAATGGGTCTTGGTACAAGTTTGTTCTCTTGTGGTGAAAGACTTAAAAAATGAATCTCTACTCCCTTCATTGTCTAGATCTAAGAAGTTTTTTTCCAAGTACTAGCAAAGTATTCTATTTTCCTCACTGGAGACACCCATTCCAGTCAGTACTCCAGTCAGTACTTTGTAATTAATCATGTTCCCTAATCCTGTAAAATCAACAGACTTACCCATCAAATCTATCACAATGGCTGGTTTTCTCTTCCTACAATTATGAATCTTGTCCATTCATTCTAGTGGAGGGTACATATACTGATGTTTCTTTTGGGTTTTGGAAATAACTGAGGAATCAGAGGCATTAAGGAGAAGAGTGGCCACTAACAAGATAACAAACATTAATCACTGATATGTGTCCAACAACTTTGTGTATATGATGAAGGAAAACATATATCTATTATGGTTTTACCCTTTAAAAGCATAATTGAATGCATGAACACACAATAGATTGTCAGGAATTGTATGTGGGAATAATTTCTAGGTAATATTCAAGTTAATGTTTGGCACCATCTCATGAATAAAGCTGAGTAACAAAGTTCGATGTTTGTAACTGCCTAAAACAATGAACTTCGCCTGTTTATATGGAGGGTGTTGGAAGAGTATGTTGCAGGTGAAATGTGGGAGCTGTCAATCAGCACTTAGTATGAATTCATCATTGTTCTGGTCATTTGAGCTAAAACATGATATTGTTTTGCTTAGATTTAATTTGCGTTTTTCAATATCATGTTCACATTGAATATCTATCTGAAATAGTTCACATCTTTAACAAGTGTCCTTCTTTGAGGCATGTAAAATGCAAATGTTATAGAGGTGTAACATTTTATAACAGGTTTTTATCATAATACAGATCAAAATCATCTGTTGAGGATAAATGTGGTCTACTTGTAAGTGAGAACAAACTCTCAGCAAATGTTTGGTCTTGCATGGTGTTGTTTCCTCTCAGTTTCTCTGGACACACTTTATCATAATTCAAAGTAATAAGAACTAAAAAGAATGTACTGCAGTACAAAGGATAGCAAATCTCAGGTACAATTTTTGAAAAGCTTCATCAAACAAATTCTGACGTTCAACATCTTGCATTCATGTTTTCTTGTAAATCAAACATATTTTATGGTTTACTTTCAACAACCTACATTTTAACTAATACTTCTTTCAACCACTTTGGTGAGAAAACAACAATATAAAATAGCTTACTGTAACATAAAATGGCAAACAAAATATATATTATTTGGAATAAATCAAAGCAAAATACAGCATACCTTTTTTTTAATTACAGCACCACTTACGAGCTTTGTAATGATCACTCAGGAGGCATATATTCCCTTTCATACAAATCCTGATGAAAAACATACATTATTTTAACAAGCCTGCAAATAAAAGTTTTCATTACACAATAATTACCATATACTTTGGTATTAAGTATAATAATATGATAATTGTAGCCTCATCAAATTCAAAAACTAACCACAAAACTAACCTAAAACACAACAAAAAATTGACAACTGACAATCTGAACAAAACACAAAAAGTGTTGTGATCTGTCGTTTAGTAAACATGGAGTTAATACCTAAAGTACATTACTCATTAACAAACCGGTTCAGCGCTGTGGGGCGCCACGCGATGGTTGAATGAGGAAATGTTCTTGTCTGCAAACAGTTCTTTATTATAAAGAGTAGTGTCTCTATTGTATGATCAGGGGAGTACTGGGCCTTATTTACATAACGACAGTTTGGTCACAGACCCATAGGCCCCTCCAATTTGGGGCCGCCACCTATTGTAGACAAAAAAAACTATTTAAAAAAAAATCGAACAACAATTGTAAATGAAAAGCAAAATCCAAAGAGTTTACAATCAAAAAACAATGTTTATATTGCATGAATATTGAATAAAAAAAATGTTAGAAAGTTTTTGTATCCGCAAAGGATAAATTAAATTTAAGATTTTTTTTTAATGTGTGGGCGATATTATTTTAAAATCAAATATAAAATTTTACTGAATAATTTTTCGAATTGAATTCTCAGGCATTTATATGGAATAATAAAAAAAGAATTCTGAACAACTCGATAAACTAATAAGAAAAATATCTAATAGATCTTTTCACCCTTTGAAATGCGCAGGAGCGTTTGGCATGTTAAAAAGGTGGGAATATAAAAGTTTTGTGCACTTTTCACAAATATGCATAGGGAACCAGTATTAATACCGTTATTATCAATGAAGTTAACTGAAATATTAATTGGTGGAGCTTTATTTGCACATCTTTCAATTAAAGCAAATAACTGCATTAAATTATAATGTTCGTTAAAGTGATGTTTTCGTCTACAAGGTGAAAATAAGACTGATGTATTTGACAAAAATGATATTCATATTAGATTTGAAATAATTAATATACTGATAATTAATAAAATAAACATTAGTAATACAAAATACAAATTTAATTAATTTATTATTACTATGGTTTTCTCATTCATTGTCTTTTTTACTACAATATGTGGTTTAAATTATGTTGGCTATTCATCTTTCGACTGACAGATATATGAAAGTTAATTTACAAGATTTTCACGAAATGTGTACAAAAATTGATTGTAATATTACTGAAGGCTGTACAGTTTGTTCAAATAAAATTTAAAATTCAGTATAAAAATATTTATTTAAACTCAATTTGCATCTATATGTCTGGTTACGGTAGTTTATGTACAACTGGATTTGAAAAAGTTTACAATAGTTTTATTTAATGTTATATCTTTTAGCAAGTTTTTGTCTTAAAAACACATACAAATAAACACATATAAATGTATCCTTATTTACATAATCAATTACTTGTAATCGATCATCACTTAGTTCACATCCCTACCTCATAAATCACTTTTCAATTATGTAAAGGCCTATTGTACAATGTTTGATACAGATAGTTACTTATTTTTCATAAACAAGATTAGGTAAGCACAGTGGTGGATTTACACTAGGGGCTGTTCGGGGCTAGTGCCCTGCGGCAAATTTTCTAGGGCGGTAAAATTTGGAAAGGGAAAAAAATGTCCAGTCTTATCAAGATTGTACAATGTAATTAATTAATTCTTTCAATTAATCATTTTTTATTAAAGAAATTCAATTAGTGTATTATTTGTAAATTATAATTTTGGCACTTCAAGTAAATAAGTTATCTAATAATCAAAGTGATTTAATCAATTAATGTCCTTGAAGATTTGGAATAACATTCGATTTTTAATTTTTTGGAATTAAAGAATCTAAATTAGTAGTTTTTTTTTCGAAATATTGAGAATATTTTGGAGATATATTTGCATTTCTCAAAACAAATTTTAATCAAGCAATGAATTAAAAAATATTAATAATTTATCGATTATACAAATTAATTTAAATTTAAAATAATTTTGATTTTAATGAATTTGCAACAGCGCATGCTGCCAGCTACATACTGTTCCTTTGATTTAACCCTTGAGACCCTTGGTGCATAATTATGCACAGTTTCATCAAACTCAATTTTTGTAAAGAAGTTTAATCTGACAACGTTTGGACTGAATGGGCATAATAATGAATATATTTTACATCAGTTAATGATACAAGTGCTGCCATCCTACCGGAAATGGGGTAAATACAACCCTATCAAGGTTACCTGCTATAGCGATGACACACATGAGACGTAAGTCAATACAAATCTATAATAATCACTTAGTTACTTTGAAATATAAATATATTTTTTGATTATAGTTTAGGTGAAAGATCCAAACAATGATTTAGTATTTTTGCAAAAATTTTAACTAATCAATGGCGGATGACCGCTTTTTCGTTAATGTTCATAATTATGCATATTGAGTCTGAAAAATAGTTTTTATTTTATTTCAAGTAAATACGACCCTGAAAATGAGTTTGATGCTTCGATGCTCCTACAATTTTTGTATGTGTATTAAATAAGAGAGGAACTACTCTGTCATTAGGGTTGCCACTTTTTTCTGAAGAAAATATAGATTATACATTTTTAAGTTACAAAAATATGGTACTTTTGGGAAATTTAGGAAAAAAATAGTACACATTTATTTCTCATAATTTTTTTATAAATTATTTATTTTAAGCTCAATCTTACAAAAGCTCGAAAATCAAGCAGCAATAAATAACGACGGGCAGTTGACGTTTAAATGCTATGACAAATTGACAACTGGCAAACCCCAAAGCATAGTGAATTCACTGTAAATACATCTATTCAAAGAGTGAATTATTTGTGTGACAACCGTAAAACAAAAGAGATTATTGTTGTTAATTTCGTTCTAAAATTTTCCGCGTAGTGAATGGGTTCCAACTTACAGTTATCATTAAAAAACGCGACATTTGAATTAGCTATTAGCAATGAAAATATAGTACACTTCCTTCTATATTATTTTTTTGAATAATATAGTACAATTGGGTAAAATGTAGTAAGAGACTATATGTATAGTACAGGTGGCAACTCTATTTGTCATGTATCATAGACGTTAGATAGTTGGTTGTGGTTTTTTCGTGATTATATTATTTTTTTGTAAAAATGTACCATTGATACATATTGTGCATAATTATGCACACAATTTTTTTTTACAAAAAACAACCAAATTAACGCTATGTAACATACTAATATTGATAATATGGTCATTCTTGAATAAAATATATCAATAAATATTTTTTTCTTCCCTTAAGAAAAAATCACGTCTCAAGGGGTTAAATTAGTTATTTTAATTTAAAAAAATAAGACATATAAACCATAAATTTGAATGAAATTTCAATATTGATTGTGGAGGCATTTTTCCGGTGTCCAGGGGAGACATTAAGTTAAATCTGGTCCAATAGGTACATGGTAGAAAATTCCCTCAACTGCATTGGGATTCTTTAACTCTTTAAAAGTTTTTTCTAACACGTTACTATAAAACATAACTATAAAATACTCGTCCACTGTTCTTAAATAATAATTTGTCATGTCCGATCTTTTTATCAAAAAACCGGTTAGAATATTGAGAACTTTTAGTCAACATATATATATTATACTCGTATACGGTACATTTTAACAGTACAAGTATAGCTGTATTTTGCAATATTTGCTATTTATTTATTTCTTCATTACTGCAGTACATCAGTAAGCGCTGTAAACTGCAGATATATTATTTCGTGGTAAATGATACGCATCGACCATTCTGACAATTTGTATGTTATCCTCCCAAAGTATACAATTTTCTTCTTTTTTACACATATAATTATATACATGAACATTTAGGTTTAATTGTGTATCTGGCACAATTCCAAGATATTCTATTTCTTTAACTTGATCTATCCACCTTTGTTTCAAAGTTTCCCTCATCAAATGATGTACAGTTATGTCTTGGTCCGAAAACCATATATTTTGTTTTAATAGGATTAAGTTTTAATTTTTTAAACTTTAACCAATTTTTTAAAATGTCTAGATCTTAATTTATTCTTTGCACTACTTGTACAAAGTTTCTTCCTGATAGAGATACCAGAGTATCATCCGCATACAAATTAACAATTATATTACATTATTATATTTATTTATATCGTTTATGTAGAGTATAAAAAGTAGACAGCCCACGACACTTCCCTGTGGTACACCATATTTTACTATCTATTTTAGTAGTTTGATATCTATTACTCAAGTAATTCTCTAACCGTCCCCTCTATTCCATGTACTCTTGAAACATTTATCAACTTTTTGCGGTCTGCTGTCTTAAAAGCCCTTTTTAAATTAATGAAAACACTTACAACAATGTTGCTTACATCTATCTGCTTTTTCCACTCTGACATCACAAAATGACACACACTTTCACAAGAATGTTTTCTTCGGAATCCAGATTGACCCACATGGAATATTTGGTTCTGTTCTAAGCATGAAATCAATTGCTCATATATTAATACTTCTAGAACTAATCAAACAACGGGAAGTAGATTTATTGGACGTCGTTTCTCTGGTTGCTTAGGATGAGTAACTGTTGGTACCGATATAAAAACACTACCTTTTAAGGCTGTAGGCACTACACCAGTTTTCAGTAATGTATTTATTATATTTAATAAGGAATACCCAATAACCGTAAATAATTTTTTACCGTATTTACCGACATTACATTGTCCCCCGAAGACGTATTATTTAAGTTATTTATTGTTTCCTTTATCTTATATAACGATTTTTTTAAACCTGTAAATCTATAAGTGTAATTAATAGCTTGTGTGTTCTTATTCACAATTTGTTTGAGGCTCCTCCACATTTCCTCACTATCTCACTATTTCACTGATTTTCCTTTCGTAATAATCCTTTTTCTTTTACGAATTTGTATTGTATAGTCCTCAAACTCGCTGTAAATTTGATTACAATATCACTAAAATTTTGATACAAAGTGTTTACATAGTAGTTGTATAATCCCACTCTTAACCTATTAGTTCCAATTTTATTTCCTGAAGTTTAGAATAGTGTACGTCTCTAAAATAGTGTTACCTCCCTATAGTTATTTTATCATACTTTAATTGTAGTCCAACAGTTTCATGTTCATGGTCACCTATAATAGGATATATTCTGTCAGTTTTTTGTACTTCAGTAAAATTTGTCTAAATATGTTCCACTAGCGTTTTAATGTTTTTAACACATAGTGTAGGTTTACTTATAATTTGCTTGAATTATTTTTTCATATTGGGAGCATATTTATCTTAAAATCGCCTGCTATTATTGTCTTATTCCTACTTATATCCTCTTAGTTTAAACTTAATTCAAACTTATTCAAAAAATCTGTTATGTCGATGTCATTTGGTGATCTGTAGACTCCACCTACTATCACCTTATCGTTAAGCAGATTTAACTTCTCCAAAATTCCCCAATATTCTTTACTTTTATTGAAAGTTGTAATCGTTTCACATTTTAAACAAGTATATGGTGACTCCTCCTGTATGAAGACTATCAGAATTTATTATAAAAGGATTGTACCCTTTTACGGCAATTTCAGAATATTCTATATCCCAGGTAGGTAATATGGGTTTAAGTATGATTTTTTGTCTGGCCCTGTATGTTATAAGGCTGTTTTTCTTTGTCTGTAGTGGCTAGATATACTTAATTTTTTTATCTTCTTTTATATCAATACAAATACTTGATGATTATAATTAATTATTTTGCCTGTTCATTGGGTTTTTTCTCCTCAAAATTTCTTCCTGCAACAGCTGTGTTTGGAGACGTTTTAACCTAAGTCTGGAGTCGTTGTCAATCGTTTAGTTTTGTATTTTGAGGTTTTGTCAAAAATTTAACTGTGGAAATTTGTCGTTTGGAGATCACTTGATACTGAGAGTACCGTTTTTCTGCTGAGGTTTTTTATGTTAGCAATACATTTCCCAGATGAAGGACGATTGAAGGTGCTCCGATTTCCCTGTTGTTTAAACCTCGTACAGCTAGCTTCTTTAAGTACCCTCTTTTTTAAATTTTTCTCCTTCAACAAAATCCTTGTTTTATCCCAGTCTATCCTATGGCTGCCGGTGCTGGTTAATACAGGATTGGCCAAATTTGATTTGTCCACATGTTATATTGATGTTCTTTTTCCTTACTGATAAAGGTCTTGAAGTTTCACCAGTATGAAGAACACAGCTTTACGATGATAAACAACACGGAAATCTGTGCACGTTCAAACGACCTTCATTTGGACTGGCAACAATTATTGCTAACAGAACAGAAAAATGAAATTCACTTGTTGTAACGGTTTTTCTTTTATATTCAGTGCTTTTCTTTTTTGATTTAACATTTTTCCTGTCAATACTTCATAGCCAGCTATAGTAAACTAGTAAACGAGAGATTCGCAATTCCATTTCTCGTCACCAAAATCCCCTTGCTACGAAAGAATTGTTACCTAGTAAATCAGTAGCATATTCGCCATTATATCAGCAAGGTCATGGATAGGATTGGGAACCTTCCTCATAAGCACGAGGTGATAACAGTCTACAAACCAGTATCCAAAATCTCACAAGTGTTATCCTCTCCAAAGGATAAACAAAATCCTCTCTCATCCAAGGACGTTTATTCCATTCCATGCTGGTGTGAGGCAGTATACGTCGGTGAAGCAGGTCGAAAAAATTTCAGGAACATCTTCAAAAATATCAGCACAACCATAAAACAATCCAAGATAATCTCAATAAGTACCTTCTACCCTTTTTTCCTGAAATTTGGGGAGCCAATTATTATTTTATCCTTGACTAGATCTAAAGTGTTAGTCATTTACAATTTATGCTTCAGTGTGAGAACTTTAATAAAGTGTAGTTTCAAAGTGTGTTTGTGAGAAAAAGACTAAACGAATGTAGGCGCCGCAAGGTAAATAACTTTTGTAGTTCTTATCCTTGCCCCTTATAAGTATGGGCGAAACGTCGGAAAACTTTGTTGACATGTTGGTTCCGATGTATAAATACATAAATGTTAAAAAAATTGCGGAAAAGCAGAATCAACTTATTTCTGTAGTTCATACAAACCGGTAAATTTGTAAAAGCGAGATTTTCTAGGATTTTTGGGGAAACTAGCACCCAGAGGTTTCGTGTGCTATCCATTAATATTCTCAAGGTTTATATTTAAAATGCAAAGAAGTACCTACTCTTGTTTGCATTTATTTATTCTTCATAAGTGAAACTTTTATGAAATCTTTAATTAGTAAAAGTAAGATGTGTGTTTAAGCTAACAATAACAAAATTATAAACTGTCTGCTTTTCCAGTTTTTTATTATGAAAAATGCTGCGATCAAATTTTATAAACATTCATTTGGAAGATTTTCCGATTGTCTACAATTTTTCTATTCACGGCATTATGAACAGATCATTACTTTTTACACTACTAGCAAAAAAAAACGAAAATACCCCATATTTTTTGGGTTTTTTAACGCTTTTAAAATAATTTACTTTTACGAGTTTGCTGTTAAAATTATGTAAGTTATGACTTATAAAGTAATTTACGTAATGACTTATGCGGTTTGTTGTTGAATTTTATATACCATAAAAATCTGTATTGACTGGTGTATTAATATCATAGAAGAAACTATTATTTTAGAAATCAATTTTTCGCTTATAGTATAGACCAAAACAAAGCCAGATAGTTTTACAATATCAAACTAAAAATAGTCATATCGTTAACTTTTGAAAAATGTAAGTTAAGTATTTTTATTAGAAGAAAAATAATATTGGCCTTTCTTAATTAAAAATCACAAATTTTGACACAATTCAAATTTAAAATAAGATCAAAATAAATACACGACTTTTTCTTAAATTAATAATCATTTATTAGGATGATATTTGAATTTCGTATATATATTTATTATACCAACCAAATAAATAAATAAATAGATATAGTAATTTAATTTTTTTTTCGAAATATTTCATCCATCCACAACGCTTATACGTTGAGATTATTATTATTTATTAGGTGTTAGAATATTAGGAATGGAGAAAGAATAACGCTGTAAGAACGACTTGACAAAAAGGGAATTACTTTGATTTAGGTGTGGTAAACTTGATGAAAATAGGGAGTTCCATCTATTTAATTATGCCTGATGGAGAATTGTTGTCGCTTGAAATAAAAAATACACTTTGCTAATTTATACTCGAACTAACCCACCAGAACAGTCAGACAATAAACGGAGTTAATGTTGTTACTGTAATTAAATGAACAAAGTAAATGGTTTCCAAATTACATGAAACAATGTTGTTAGTTGGTAAGTATAAAAACCATTACCGTAGCTGAATTTGATTACAACATATAGTATATTCCAAAATTTCAGACCATTTGTCGTATTCTTTCACAAGTCGACAAGTTATTAAACCAATTACTAGCGCCACTTTTCAGCTCATTGTTACTACCACTGAGGTTTCCTTAAAAAATCCTACAATTTAGAAAAAATGTTATTACCGTGAATACGACATTAAATCCACTCAGTTTACTATTTATTATCTTGAAGGAATTATTAATTTTCTCATATATGTTAAAGCAACTCAAATACATAATAAACAGCATTACATGTTTGCCTTTAGCTACCCTGGTGATACTTCAGACTGACATTAAAAATTTGGAAGGTTAATAAAAATGATAGAACTACAGCGCTGGGGGGAACTGCACAGCTCCTAAATCAAACCATTTTTTACTTTTAGATGTTGCTCATATTAATTCAATATTCTGCCAAACCCAGCTAGAATTATAGATGTAAAAAATACTAGTTTGATTATACTTCTACGACTTCATTAACCCTAATTAAAATTAACATATACCAAATAGGTAAGTAATTAATTTCTCTTGTTTAAAATGCATTTTACTTTTTATTTTACAAACGATCTTTCTGTTAATCGCGATGTTTTACGAAAAAAAAATCATTAAAAAAAATTCAAATATGCAGTAGAAATTGCAACATAAAGTAATTACGGCAGACATTGTTTCTTCCTGTCCGCTGTTACATTTGCAGTTTTTCATCTATGTAACAGAAATATCTATTAAAAAATTATGGCAGACTATCCATCAGATGAATTTAATAAGTTTTGGACGAGTGCCAAGGTAATTGACCAATTCTACTAGACCATATGCTGACAAATTCCCAGGTCGCCGACATCATAGTGACACAACCATTCCAAAACTAAAATCGAGTTCTTGAAACGCCAATGTCAATGTATGATTTTAACTTCCATTATTGAACATCCACACACTATCAATAGATTGTATTTGGGCGTTGGGAGATATTCATTATGTTGATTTTTTCAAATTTGTAATGGCGAAGTTAATAAACACCATTGCCATTACTATTCAGACATCAACCCTTACTGGCACCGGCACGTTGATAACCAATATCGCTGGAGTATGTTGGTTTGTTGTGGTATCGTAAGTAAGTGGATTTCTAATTGGTTTATACTTCTTTGGTGGAAATATTAGAGGACACAATTTCCTGAAATTCTTAGAAATCATTTACCTGATATGCTCCAAAATTTTGATTTAGCAACGAGAGATAGAATAAACTTTATGCAAGAAAATGGATAGTTTCTTGGCCTCCTAGATCATCCGATTTGGCACCTTCCTATTTCTTTTTGGGAACACTTGCTCAGAGGTTTACATACAATTTTTACGAAAACACCCCCGAAACATGACAGTAGAGATGACTCATCAAAAAAAGCACCCCAAGGAAACAGATACCTATCTCATCCACGCCATTGTTTCTGGTTAAAGCTGAGACGTTGGATCTAAAAGTTTAGGTTGAAGCGATATCATAATGTGAATATCTGTTTTAATTGAACTACCTCAATAAACGTTATTTTTTAAGTGATTTTTTTTCCAATAAATTTTTCAGTAACACTACGACCTCCGTTCAGAAAACTTATCTTACTTCAATTTTACCGTATTCAAAATAAATGACACGTTATGAAAATATAGTTAAAATTTTAAAGATTAATTTTATATTTGTCTTTTAGTCTTAACAACATTAATACTAAAAACTATCACATGATCAATTTATGTGTTTCTCGTATTAAATCTTTATTCGTTTATACGGTATGTTCAAAAAAACTTATTTTATAATTACTAAATTTAAGACTACATTTCAAATGTTTATAAATAATTTCCCATGGTATCATCTGTTAGCGATTTCACATAAAAGTGCATTTTGTAATTATCGTGAGCTTTGACAGTTTTATTATTAATCAAGTCACCAGGAATTTAAAATGGCAGTTAAGATAAGTCAAGTTATTGATTTAATAATTTAAGTTGTAGTGGCATCCAAAATGTTAGCTTATTCTAAAAAAGGAGCGAATTGAGATATGTATTCTGAAGAATTGTCGACATGACTTTACGCCGAAAAGTTTACCCATTACGCAAAATGTTGAAGCTGAATTTGAAGTAATAGCTTCTGTGAGTGCCATTTAAGTAAATACCTAATTTATAAGAACACCAATCTGAACCACGTCGATCAAAAATTAATAAATAATATTCATAAATTCCGTTACCATAATTGTAAAGTTACATTTCATTAAAAATTTTCAGAATACCAAGTTTTATAGATCGAGTTGAATTTTGTAGTTGGGTTTCAAATTAATAAGACAAAATGAAAAGGTTTTTTTTGAAATATGTTTTGTTGAGGAATGTAGTAGTAATGGATCGGTCAATAAAGACATTGCCCATTATTTTTCTGATGCAAGCCCCAAAATTAAAGAATAATTAATAACAAATAAAGATGAAGAGTTCATATGTAGAATGTTAAATTGGTCCCTATTTAATTGAGTCTTAATTATGGTTTTGTGTTTGTTTAAATATGAGGACAATTGTTCAATCAACGTATCGGTCGCTTGCAGTATCGACATGATACGGTATGTACCGTGCCAATATTTTGTTATTTAATATTATACTCGTGTGTACATAAGTAAAGCTGACAAAATTTGTTGAGGGTAATGCGGTTTTTAGAGTAAACTCTAAAGAAAACATATTGTCTTACGAAAAAAACAGCTGTAAACATTCTATATAAAGGCATATTGCAATATAATCTAATCAGCCAGCGCCCACTCAAGCGGGACTGAAAAGACAGGGCATGAAATGGCCTTATTTCGCCTGAACAACTGGACAGAATTATGAGCGAAGTGGAGTGCGAACTATTTGGTCGAAATACAATCGACCCAGAGCCTGAGAAACATCTTTGGGACAAAGAGCGGACGAGACTCAAGAACTACAACAAGAACACTCAACCAACGTTGACCTGCTTGAGAAGATCCAAGCAGAAATGGAAGGAGCTCTTATAGAGTATAGTGGAACAGATCCACTGACTAGACCAGCTCTTCCCAAACTAAGATCTTCTAAGAAACTGGGTATCGTGTTGCAGGCTATGAACAAATTTATCTAAAAGACCCATCCCAATTTAGAAAAACATCTCGAATACCACCTTGGCAAAGAAGACTTGAAGGGAAAATCAATTCTCATCGGAAAGACGTTGGAAGACTGACCGAGTACCAACGAGGGGTCAGGAACAACAGAATAGAAAGGCTTGTCAAGACTATCATGGACAATAATCGAATACACCCCCAGTGGGATGAAAAAAACATCACATCTCAGCAGTGTCTGGACAGTCTACGACAAAAGCTCTCCGTCTACACAAGTCGATTGGAAATGTAAAAAACCAGTAACCAACGGAAACTGGACAACACACTTTTCCGACAATCAGAAAAAGGGTTTTATAGAAAACTTAACATCAACAATAATAATGAAGCCACTAGTTACTCCAGTAAAACAGACATCGAGGAATTCTGGAAAACACAGCTTTTCACAACAATCTCCTATAACTCCAGAGCCAGCTGGGTTAATGAGGAGGAGGCTGCATTTCACAACTGTGATGCCATGCAACATCAACCATTTACAACGGAAGACACATCTAATTTAATGACGCACCTTCATAACTGAAAAGCACCAGGACCGGATGGTGTACAAAATTACTGGATATAGAATACGCAATCCACGAAACACTGACAGCCCTCATAAATGACCTACTTACCCACCCACACAAGATGCCTACCGACCAATAACTTGCTTACCAACCTTATACAAACCCATAACATCGTGCATTAATCATCGCATTTTCAAACATTGTGAGCTGATCAACATAAGTACTCAACAACAAAAGGCATGCGCGAAAAAATCGATTGGCAGCAAAGAACAACTGATAATTGATTCCGTTGTTTGCAATCAAGCCCATGCCAAACGACGAAATCTCTACATAGCATATGTGTACTACAAAAAAGCCTTTGATTCAGTTCCACATGATTGGCTAATTAATGCACTGAAACTCTATAAACTGAATAATTGCATTATTAACTTTTTAGAATATGCCATGTCCACCTGGCAAACCAAAATCTTACCGAATGAAGCCAACAGAAGGGGTATATTCCAGGGAGACTCTCTTAGCCCACTGTGGTTCTGCCTTGCCATGAACCCTCTCTCAAACAAACTGAACTCGACTAATTTTGGGTTCAGTCTCAAACACAACAACGTATACGCATTGAAGATAAACCATCTGTTATACATGGACGACTTAAAGTTGATGGCAGCTACAAAACAACAGCTGCATGATATGCTTAAAATAGTAGAAGGGTTCTCTAGTGACATCCATATGAAATTTGGCCTAGACAAATGCCGAATTATTAATATAGTTAAAGGCAAAATACAGCAGGCACTTCGAAATGGGAGATAGCACCTCAATTGAATCTATGGGGGAAGGTCATAAATACCTTGGAATAAAGCAGGCTCAATGTATTGATCACATGACCTAACAGCAGAGTTTTATAGAAGGGTAAGACGACTATTGAAAACCAAACTAAACAGTACAAATCTGTTTCAGGCTATTAACACCTATGCGTGTTCAGTGCTCAGTTACTCTTTCCGTATAGCTAATTGGTGCAAGACTGACATTAAACAATTAAAACGAAAAGTTCGAGTTTTAGTAACAAAATCACCATCCAAAGAGCTCTGTCGAACGTACAACTTTGCCACGGTATGAAGGAGGAAGAGGATTGACAGATCTAAGTAATCTATTAGTTCAACAAATTTCTATTTTGCGTAGTCATTTCCAGCAACTCGCAGAATTTTCTGATGTACATAGAGTCATGTGCCAGGTTGATGACTCAACACCACTGCGACTCACACAACAACATGTCCAATTACACCACCAGACCACAGATCAGAAACTGCTGAAATAGAAAGAGAAGGCCCTTCATGGAAGACATATAAATGACGTTAACCAAGATTATGTCGACAGTGCAGCGTCGAACTACTGGTTGATCTCTGGTTATATGTTCCCTGAAACGGAAGGCTTTATATTGGCAATCCAAGATCAAGTAATTCCAACTAAGAACTACCTAAAATACATAGTTAAAGACCCTTCTATTAACAACGATACATGCAGGTACGGTTGCCAAACATCTGAATCTATCCAGCATATCACAGGAGGTTGTCAAGCGTTCGCTGCAACTGAATACAAATAACGACACGATGCTGTGGCAAAAATACTTCACCAGGAACTAGCACTGAAACATGAATTGTCACAGTCGGTAAGATTACCATACTATAAATATAAACTAGAATCTGTTTTAGAAAATATCAACTACAAGTTGTACTGGGACCACACGATATTGACCGATCGATCTGTTGCTCACAATAGACCAGATATAGTTTTGGTAGATAAAGTCTCTCGGAAAACAACTTTAATTGACATAGCAATTCCTAACAACAATAATATAAATATCAAGCAGGCTGAGAAAATAACCAAATATAGAGATTTGGAATTTCAAATAAAGACTCAGTGGGATATGAACAACACACGAACTGTACTAATTGTTATGTCAACGACAGGACTAGTCCCAAAACATCTATTAAACAATTTAAAATACCTCGGTCTGGACGATCATCTTTACAAACGAATGCAAAAAGCTGTCTTGTTAGGGACAGCCCGGACGGTCAGGAAATTCATGGGAAACTGCCGCCACGACTCCAACCACGGGCCTGAAAGCCTGGCAAGTGCTCCCACAGAGCTAAACCCTTTTGATATCTAGGATATCTGGGGTTTAGTGAATTTTTCCCTAAAGGCACTCATAGCGTGCCTTAGAGGGAGTGTGATGCCATACATTGTATGGTCAAGTCGGGATATAATAATAATAATAATAAATCTGTTTTAGAAAATATCAACTACAAGCTGTACTGGGACCGCACGATACTGACCGATCGATCTGTTGCTCACAATAGACCAGATATAGTTTTGGTAGATAAAGTCTCTCGGAAAACAACTTTAATTGACATAGCAATTCCTAACAACAATAATATAAATATCAAGCAGGCTGAGAAAATAACCAAATATAGAGATTTGAAATTTCAAATAAAGACTCAGTGGAACATGAACAACACACGAACTGTACGAATTGTTATGTCAACGACAGGACTAGTTCCAAAACATCTATTAAACAATCTAAAATACCTCGGTCTGGACGAACATCTTTACAAACAAATGCAAAAAGCCGTCTTGTTAGGGACAGCCCGGACGGTCAGGAAATTCATTGGAAACTGCCGTCACGACTCCAACCAAGGGCCTGAAAACCTGGCGAGGGCTCCGACAGAGCTAAACCCTTTTGATATCTAGGATATCTGGGGTTTAGTGAATTTTCCCCTAAAGGCACTCATAGCGTGTCTTAGAGGGAGTGTGATGCCATACATTGTATGGTCAAGTCGGGGGATAATAATAATAATAAGGACCACCAAAGGAAAACCTATGTGCACAATCCCCAGCAAAGTACCGACCAATCACTTGCCTTCCAACCTTATACAAACTCATAACATCGTGCATTAATCATCGCATTTTCAAACATTGTGAGCTGAACGACATAATTACTCAACAACAAAAGGGATGCGCGAAAAATTCGATGGGCTGCAAAGAACAACTAGTAATTGATTCCGTTGTCTGCAATCAAGTCCACGCCAAACGTCGAAATCTCTACATAGCATATGTGGACTACAAAAAGTCCTTTGATTCAGTTCCACATGATTGGCTCATTAAGGTACTGAAACTCTATAAAGTGAATAATTGTATTACTAACTTTTTAGAATTTGCCATGTCTACCTGGCAAACCAAAATCTCACTGAATGAAGCCAACTGTTAGATACAAACTGACCCCATTCCAATCAAAAGGGGTATATTCCAGGGAGACTCTCTTAGTCCGCTGTGGTTCTGCCTTGCCATGAACCCTCTCTCAAACAAACTGAACTCGACTAATTTTGGGTTCAGTCTCAAACACAACACCGTACAAGCATTGAAGATAAACCATTTGTTATACATGGACGACTTAAAGTTGATGGCAGCTACGAAACAACAGCTGCATGATATGCTAAAAATAGTAGAAGTGTTATCTAGTGACATCCATATGAAATTTGGCCTAGACAAATGCCGAAGTATTAATATAGTTAAAGGCAAAATACAGCAGGGGCACTTCGAAATGGGAGATGACACCTCAATTGAATCTATGGGGAAAGGTCATACTTATAAATACCTGGAATAAAGCAGGCTCAACGTATTGATCACATGACTATGAAAAAGGACCTAACAGCAGAGTTTTATAGAAGGGTAAGACGATTGTTGAAAACTAAATTAAACAGTAAAAATCTGTTTCAAGCTATTAACACCTATGCGTGTTCAGTGCTCAGTTACTCTTTCGGTATAGTTAATTGGTGCAAGACTGACATTGAACAATTACAACGAAAAGTTCGAGTTTTACTAACAAAAGCTCAAAATCACCACCCAAAGAGCTCTGTCGAACATACAACGTTGCCACGGTATGAGGGAGGAAGAGGATTCACAGATCTAAGCAAACTATTAGATCAACAAATTTCCATTTTGCGTAGTCATTTCCAGAAACTCGCAGAATTTTGTCATGTACCAGGTTGATGACTCAACACCACTGCGACTGACACAACAACACGTCCAATTACACCACCAGACCACAGATCAGAAACTGCTGAAATGGAAAGAGAAGCCCCTTCATGGAAGACATATAAATGACGTCAACCAAGATTATGTCGACAGTGTAGCGTCGAACTACTGGTTGATCTCTGGTCATATGTTTCCTGAAACGGAAGGCTTTATATTGGCAATCCAAGATCAAGTAATTCCAATTAGGAACTGCCTCAAGTACATCGTTAAAGACCCTTCTATTAACAACGACATGTGCAGGTACGGTTGCCAAACATCTGAATCTATCCAGCATATCACAGGAGGTTGTCAAGCGTTCGCTGCAACTGAATATAAAGAATGACACGATGCTGTGGCAAAAATACTTCACCAGGAACCAGCACTGAAACTTGAATTATCACAGTCGGTAAGATTACCATACTATAAATACTAACCAGAATCTGTTTTAGAAAATAACAACTACAAGCTGTACTGGGACCGCACGATACTGACCGATCGGACTGTTGCTCACAATAGACCAGATATAGTTTTGGTAGATGAAGTCTCTCGGAAAACAACTTTAATTGACATAGCAATTCCTAACAACAATAATATAAATATCAAGCAAGATGAGAAAATAACCAAATATAGAGATTTGGAATTTCAAATAAAGACTCAGTGGGACGTGAACAACACACGAACTGTACCAATTGTTATGTCAACGACAGGACTAGTCCCAAAACATCTATTAAACAATTTAAAGTACCTCGGTCTGGACGAACATCTTTACAAACAAATGCCAAAAGCCGTTTTTACATTGTATGGTCAAGTTGGGATAATTTTTTATTTGAAATTTATCCATAAAGTACAATTTAATATAAATATATAACAATAATATAGATAAAAAAAACAGTGTTTATGATAAATTCAAAAAAAAGGACGCTGAAAACAATCTAGGAAAGTTTCTTAAACAGAGCCCCGGAAATAACTACAATAACAAATATAAATGTGCCACATGTTACCAACAAAAGTAGAAAATATGTATACACGAATAATCTAATTAGTTGCACGTGATGAAAACAAGAAAATTACAAATAAATTATAAATTATTGGAAATTCAACAGTACTTTTTGTATTTATGTTTAAAACGATTTAGTGTTAAAGATTTTAGCGCTTCAGGTATTTTGTTATAAACTGAATATATGTTAAAAGTAAAAGACCTTTCAAATAATGCCGTTTTATGAGGTGGGGGAGAGATTATTCCTCTGAAGCGCAAATTCATTATATGTACATCTGTTCTGAATTTTATTTTTCTTAGTAAATATGGAGGACATTTATAAAGCAATATTTTGGTAAACATTACAGCTGAATGCAACAAACGCCTATTAATCATATTGAGCCAGTTTGCATCTTCGAGTTTGTGAGAAATTGGTTCAAATTTACGAATGCCTTATGCAAATCTTAAACATGATTTCTGAACCTTTTCTATTCTACGCTTATCTATATTATCTAAACATGGCCCATAAACAGTATCACAGTAATTAAAAAACTTAGTACTAAAGAATCTGTTAATATAGTCTTAACCTTAGGTGATAGAAGCTGTCTGTTGGGATATAATATTTTCAGTGTAGCATATGATTTTTTTAAAAGCTTATTTATGTGTGGTTTAAATCTTAAATCTGTATCTATTTCTACACCTAAATTTCTAGCAGATTTAACAGCTTCTATTTTTTTCTCATTTATATAGATTTTAAACTCAGGTTCAATTAGATTCTTGTGTTTTCCATAAATCATTAAGTACGATTTTGAGGGGTTGATATAAAGATTATGTTTGTTAGAAACAGACACCAACGTATTCAAATCACCTTGAATATATTTTTGAGCTACATCAAACTCTTCAAGTGAAAACGAGTAATACACCTGAGTGTCATCTGCATACAGATATACTGAACAAAAAATCATACAGTTGGAAATATTACACGTATATAAACTAAATAAAACGGGACCTAATATAGATCCTTGTGGAACTCCGCAGCAGACAGCTTCCTGTGATGATCTACCTTGTTCAGTTTCCACAAACTGGACTCTTTTATGTAGGTAACTTTTAACAAACTTAATGGCAGGTTCAGAGAACCCAACGTAGTGTAATATTGCTAATAAAAGTTCATGATTGAGGGTATCAAAGGCTTTTGAATAATCTAAAAGTAGCAATGCTGTTGTTTTACCACTATCGCAGGATAGGAAGAAATGGATTGCAAATTGGACTTAGGTAAAATAAAATGTTTATCTAACACCTATGACGACTTTCGGATAACTTGAATGTTTTCGAAGAAATTCAATTAAAGAGAGTACAATTTGGTATTTGAATTTAAAATAGTATCGATTTTTTATTATTTATTTTAAAACTTTATAATAAATTAAATTGTTAGTCGACGAGAAAAACGTTTATAAGATTTTTAATTAAGAAATTATGAACATATTAGAAGTGATAAAATTTAAAAAACAATCAAATGAGTACGTTCGAATTAGGAGGTCATTATCGTATCGCTACTGATGATCAACAGCTACGTTTGCTCCACTTTTGTATGGGTTGATTACGGCTTTAACTCAACTTTCGGTAAGAACTGACCGGTAATGTCTACTTCTAACAAAATTTTAAAATTTTACTGTTCGTTACAAGAATTATTTGTGTGTTATTTTGTGAAGTTACTATTGAAATTAGTGTCTGTTCTTAACATATTTCTCATTTCTAGTAGAAATGTCGAACGCTAAAAGTTACGTTCATGTTCATGTTTCGTACCATTTTGTACGAATACTGCGACAACTACTCCCATTAAAATTATTTATAAATGGACCTACCACTAAATGTTACAAAACGTAATAAATGGTTTGATGTAGTGCGACGAATTAATACAAATATAACCTCAAACTGAAACCAATTAAAATAAAATATTTAATGCAAAACTAGATAAACACACACCAGAACCAGGCGAAAAAAAAACGATACGACTTTACGAGGATTACGACTAATAGAAGGTACCGTGGTCGTGTACGCAGTTACCAAATTCTCTGTTTTGCCTAGCGTTTGATGGCCGTCGCCGGTAGAATAATCACCATCTCAGGACTATACGAGAATCCTCGTGCGGCGCCCAGGCAGCGACTCATTTCATTGATTTGCGGAGAATTAGGCAGCCGGTAATATCAGAGACCATCTCAATCACCGGTAGAGAAATATCGCCCATCACTAAGATATATCACTTTACTAGTCTAGTTATTTTTTTAAAGTTTCATTATAAAATGTGATAACTAGTAATAGTTTATTCAAATTTTAATAAATTCAAAATTTTCAAAAATTTCACAAAATTTAAAAAATATTAAAAATTTCAAAATTTTCAAAGAATTCAAACTCCAAAAATTGAAAAAATTCAAAAAATTCATAAAATTAAAAAAAATCAAAAAAATAAAAAAATCCAAAAAATTCAAAAAATCAAAAAATTCAAGAATTTCAAAAATTTCAAAAATTTTAAAAATTACAATAATTTCAGAAATTTCAAAAATTTCAAAAATTTCAAAAATTTCAGAAATTTCAAGAATTTCAAAAATTTCAAGAATTTCAAAAATTTTAAAAATTTCAAAAAATTAAAAAAATTCAAAAACTTTAAAAATTTAAAAAATTTAAAAAATTTCAAAAATTTTAAAAATCAGTGGCAACTACCAAAACTACATACTTTCAATTAAACGACAACTTTTATATATATATATATATATATATATATATATATATATTTGTTTTTAAGTTATATATATATATATATATATATATATATATATATATATATATGTTATATAAGTTTATAACATGAACTTTGGGTGAACTTATGTAGCAACTGTATTTCATCGTTCCCAGCTGACTCAGCGAACACGTGCAGTGTCAGATTACAGCCCCGCCGAGCATCCGTGGGAATCGCCGTGTCGGCAGTGCCGATTCAGCATTCATTAGGTTATATATTGTAAAATCTCTCTTGTTTGTTATTCATTATTACTCTGTCTGTAGTTAGTTTATATTGTTATTTTTCATTTTATATTTCAAACGTTATATTTTTTGTACAAGTTAAATAAATCTTTTTTTAAAAACTCAATTTTGAAAAGTGTGATATAACAAATTGGCGCAGTCAGTAGGATCCGTCAACGTTACTAGAACACGAGCTTACTTCTAACTGGTAGCGGCGGATTCCTATCCCTCAACGGAGCAAAGAACCTGGAAGAAGTCCCAACTGCGATAACAAGGAGAACACGGATCTTCCAATGTTCCTGTTGATGTGAGTAGTAGTGAATCGTCTAACGTTTAAGTTTATTAATAATTGATTTTAATATTTGATTGATTTTAATATTTTGATTATTTGATATTTTTTATTCAGTGAATTGAATCACTGATTTAATTGATTACATTGATATTTTATATGATTTATTTGATTACTTTGATTTTTATTCATTCAATTGAGTGAACTATATGATTTATTGATTTTATTTACATTTTATTTTATTAATACCATTCTATCATCCAAATAACTTTGGTATTTCCCCATTTACAAATTTATTGATTTTTATACCATTTATTTTATTGATACCATTTTCTATACCTTTTATTATTTTTGATTGAACCTCTTTCGTTTAAAATTCTATTAAATCAAAATGGCACAAGCACAAAACAACACTGTTGCCGAAGAAACTGAAAAATATAGGTTGTCGGAAATATTTTCAATAATTCCAGAGTTTGAAGGCGACCAAATTTCTTTGGCTACATTTATACATGCGTGCAATTGCGCGTATAACATGTCTAATACCGAACAAAAATATTTGTTGGTAATTCACATCAAAAATAAATTAAGGGGAAAAGCGGCGCAGTTAATTAACTCTAGGAACCCCGCGTCGTACCTCGAAATAAAGCAGCTTCTAACACTACACTTTGGAGACTCTAGGGAACTGTCTTCTTTAATTCACGATCTCCAACGTTTGAAACAACTATCAAACGAGTCCCCCTTGACATTCTATAACAGACTTCAGGTTTTGAGTGCGAAAATGCACTCTTGTATCCAAAAAGCCCCTAGTCTAAGCAACGAGCAGAAAGATGCTCAAACCACTCTTGTTGACACAATGGTCCTAAACACCCTACTTACCGGTTTAGAACCTTGATTAGGCCAAATTATCCGTGCCAGTAATCCGAAGGATCTTCTTGAGGCACATTCACGAATAAGAAGAGAACTTCAATTATCCTATTTTGAGGAACAAAAAGTAAATAAATCCGTTCCACCTAAGCCATCTTTTCAGGCTAGAAAACCAAATCCACCTCCTAAATGTTTAAATTGTGGGCGATTAGGCCACATTGCTGCGGACTGTCGGTTAAGATTTCAAAATAACCCTCAGCCTTTTAACCAAAATAATAGACCAAATTTCATTGGGCCGAATCAATCATCGAGGCCAAATCCTGTCAACAATAACACAAACCATCAAGGTCAACAATTTAGACCTAATAATTTTCAAAGACCTCCTTTCAAGCCTAACAACTTTCGACCGTCTGTAATACAGACAAACCCAAATTATCGTTCCGAAAGAACCCACCATTTTAACAACCATCATAATGTCAACTATCCCGAATATTCTGCAAATGACTATGATTATTATACTGATAATAACCAGCAGAATTTCGATTATAACGACCAAAACTATGAAAGCCCTGAGTTCGACCAAATAGTAGATGATACCCCTCTATTATATCAACGACGCTTCTGGAAAATTTAAACTCCTAATTGATACCGGAGCTGGTATCTCCATTTTCAAAGAAAACACTGTCAAAAACTTCTCACAACGATCTCCCGAAAGAGTAACAATTCAAGGCATTACTCATGAGAAAATCCCGATCTCACAATCCACCCTCATTCCTTTCGCTCTAGGCGATCCACACAAGGTCTTTATCTACGATCTAGATATTGAGTTCGATGGGATATTAGGTCTTGATTTTCTTGAACATTATGAATGTATTGTCGACCTAAAATCCAAACAATTAATTACTAACTTTAAAACTATTCCCCTACATAAAGTACCCGATCACGACCAATCAAATAAACAACCAACAGACACCCCCAGTACTAACGCACAACCTCATACGCATAACAATCACATAACAATCCAGGCACGTACCGAACAAATTTTCAAACTAAAATGTGAACTTAGAAATACTGACGCAATTTTACCGACACAAGTAATTGACAAAGTACGACTTCCCAACGCTGTTGTACGTGTTAATTCAAAGGGAGAATTTCTGACTTCGATAATAAACGCGAACGCAATGCCGAAAACTGTTAACTTTTCCAATCTTCATTTAGAACCCCTTGACCATACACACCCTCTCTTAAATCTGAATACACACGATTACTGTGAATCTACAAACTTAGACAGAAACTTTACTATCAGGGAACAAATTCGGACAGAACATCTTAACGACGAAGAGCGAGAACTTATCACGAATCTCTGCTTAGAATTCGAAGATATTTTCTATCTCGAAGGCGATGTTTTGACGTTTACTAACGCCGTCAAACACTCTATTGATACCAATAATGCCAAGCCCGTTTTCACGAAATCGTACAGATATCCTCAAGTCCATAAGGAGGAAGTGAAAACCCAAATTTCCAAAATGCTTGATCAAGGCATTATCAGGCACTCTTCTTCACCTTGGTCCTCCCCCGTATGGGTCGTCCCCAAGAAACTCGATGCTTCTGGTAAGCAAAAGTGGCGAGTTGTTATCGACTATAGGAAGTTAAACGAACTAACTGTAGACGATAAATATCCTCTGCCCAACATTTCTGATCTCCTCGATCAACTTGGTAAGTGTCAATACTTTTCGACACTGGATCTCGCTTCCGGGTTCCACCAGTTGGAAATCCTTGAGGAAGACATTACCAAGACCGGTTTCTCTGTTGACAATGGCCATTACGAATTCGTTCGTATGCCATTTGGTTTGAAAAATGCACCTTCTACTTTTCAGAGGGTCATGGACAACATTCTTCTGGGCATCCAGAATGAACGTTGCCTTGTTTACATGGATGACATTATCGTTTATTCACCAACCATCCATGAGCACATGTCCCGTTTGACAGAAGTCTTTAAGCGTCTTAGACAGTCAAACTTGAAAATTCAACCTGACAAGTGTGAGTTTCTCCGTAAGGAAGTTGCTTACCTAGGTCATCTGATCACCCAAGAAGGAGTAAAACCAAACCCTTCAAAGGTTGAATGCATCCAGAATTTTCCTCAACCCCAAACTCCTAAAGATGTTAAATCTTTTCTTGGTCTCGCCGGTTATTACCGACGTTTTATCCCCAATTTCGCCAAGATCTCAAAGCCCCTAACGAAACTCCTGCAGAAAGACGTCAAATTCATCTTCGACGCAGATTGCAAGTCTTCCTTCAAAGAACTGAAGCAAGACCTTGTATCTGACCCTATCTTGATCTACCCAAATTTCGAAGAACCATTCCTGCTCACTACTGATGCTAGTGCTTTTGCAATTGGAGCGGTTCTCTCACAAGGCCCCGTAGGAAAAGATCTTCCTATAGCATATGCTTCCCGTACACTCTGCGCTGCAGAAACTCGATATTCCACTATCGAACGGGAACTGCTAGCCATTGTTTGGGCGGTCAAGCACTACAGACCGTATCTTTTTGGGAGAAAGTTTACACTCCTGTGTGATCACCGTCCGCTTACTTGGCTCTTTTCGATCAAAGACCCTGGCAGTCGTCTAGCCAGATGGCGCCTCAAACTAGAGGAGTATAACTATAAAATCGAATACAAGCCCGGCAAGGTAAACTTGAACGCAGACGCTCTTTCCCGTATCAAAATTAATCACTTCAAACAATGCACCGACTTTCTTTCAAAGATAAAAATTTTCGCAAATAACGAAACCGACCCAAAACAACCCGATCCAGGTACTAGTCACGATAACTCCGACGACTCCGACAATGATCAAGAACGCGATGATCATGACGAACGCATGACAACAGAATTTAATAGATTTGTTCAATTGTATAAAACCGAGTCGATAATCGACTATTCAAAAATAGAAATTTCTAACGCCCAACTTCTAGACAAATCTCACAAACGAATAGTCACTTTCTTATGGCAAAATAAACTCAATGACTTGCATGATAAAATCATCGAAGATATTTTCGAAGAAGACCCAAACTTCACTACTGACACTCTAAACGTTCTAGCCAGCAAAACTGTAAGGCATAGAAAATATTTAATTGTCCCTTTACCCTTTGATCCTGGAACAGTTGTTGCACATCTTTTCAACATTCTCTATAACAACCAGTTCGACGAATCCGAAACTTTTTGCATTGAAAACAACGTAGAACTACCGATTCTTGAAACACTATCCTTTATACTTGCAGACAAAGACGTAAAACTTAAAATTTGTCAAAATATTGTGACAACCCCTTCTCAAGACGAGATTCCCGTTATACTGCAGCAGTACCACTGCGGCAAAAATAACCTTCATCGTGGAATTAACGAGACCATCCGACGCATAAAAGAAAAGTATAACTGGACTGGACTAATCAAAAGCGTAGAGCAATTTATCAAGTCTTGCGAAACTTGCCAAAAGGTAAAGTTCTGTAGAAAAAACTTAAGTGCTCCTTTTGTCATAACTGAAACACCAAAAACGCCCTTCGAACGTATCAATATTGATATTTTCGAATATCCAACCAGAAACTACGCACTGACTATTAGGGATGAACTCACCAAATTTACTCAGGCTTACCCAATTGGTGACAAAACAGCTAAAACTGTAGTAAACACCCTCCTAATATTCTTCCAACATTACGGTACACCCCTTCGCATCCATTGTGATTATGGACGTGAATTTGATAACACTCTCATAAGGGACCTGTGCGAACTATACGACATAAAACTATCCTTTTCAAGTGTCCACCATCCTGAATCAAATGGCTCTATCGAAAGGTTTCACGCGACTTTAGCGGAAATGATAAGGGCAAATACAGCTGAACATCCTGACGAACATCCATTCAACGTCCTCCCCTACGCAGTTATCTGCTACAACAATACTAAAAACAAGACTACCGGTTTCACGCCCTATGAACTTATCTTTGGGCATACTTCTAGTAGACCCCCCGAAACAATATACGATCAGCAAAAACTCATTTCCAAATATGTTAGGGACCTTAACAACAGAATGAACTACTATTATAGACTTGCCCGCGCTAAAACCGACCAACAAAAACAAAAATCTAAAGTTAGATTTGACAAACATGTTTCGACTAACCAACCAGAATACAAAGTAGGCGACAAAGTTTACGTGAAAGAATCTCAGATCAAAAGCAAATCTGAAAACAAATTCAATGGACCTTTTGAAATTACCGCGATTAGAAAAAACTCTGCCACGGTTATAAACTTACAGACTAACCAAATCAGTAAAATTAACTTTGACAGACTAAAACCATATTTTGAATGAATCCCTTCTTTTCAGATTCTGTGGACTGTTTTCAGTCGTGAACCTCCAACAATACTCTCTTACACCCGTTAACAATACAATAGGAGTTTTCTTCCATGAAGAAGGCACACTTAAAATTTCAAACGACAAATGGTCACTTCTTGTCTTCAAAGACCTCAGCCCTTTCAGAGGTGCTATTTCAAATAACGACGCCATACTAAACCGAATTTTAGAGACAATCAACGAAAACACAACTAATACGAAATCATTTAAACCAAAAATACAAACACATAATAGCCTCTTGAAACAAATTTCTAAATCCGTTAACTCTAAATATACAGACATCTTCGCTGACACTCAAACTTACCCTACTAACAGAAGAAAACGCGGACTTATTAACGGACTGGGATCAGTTTGGAAAGCTATTTCAGGAAACTTAGACGCAACAGATGGTGAATACATAAATGACTGTATAACTAAAATTACTAAAGACCAACACCAAATTCAGGACTTAGTAAAGAAACAAATATCTGTAACAACCTCAGTCATTACAAGCCTCAACAAAACTTTACAAAAATTTCAATCCGAGGAGAAATTATTCTCGAATAACATTGAAAAAATAAGGCAGTCAATTTTATACATTTCAAATGATCTTGATTTTCATGAATTTCAAATCAATATCTTGGATCTGTGTGAAAGCCTAATGGAGAGTTACATATTTATCGAAAACACTCTCGATGATGTTTTAACTGCAGTCTCTTTCGCCCGCTTAAAAATTTTACATAGTTCGATCATAACCCCAGTAGATTTGGTCGATTCCCTTCAAAAGATTTCTCAGTCACTACATGAAAATAATTTACCACTTCCTATTTACAGTTCAAATGTTGCTCAGTACATTGATTTGATAGAATTGGAAGCTTTTCAAATCAACACTAAAATCATTTTTGTACTCAAAATTCCTTTAGTCGATCCTGAGATTTACACCCTTTACCACCTTTATCCGATCCCAATTTTGGATGATCGAACAGGGTTTCATCATATACTTTCAATAAAGACAAAATTTATCGCGAGAGACGACGATTCGTTATTATACACATCCTTCGAAGACCTGGGTGACTGCAAGCCTTTAACTAAACATCATAAGATTTGTTCCAAAGCTATATCACATCCAATAGACAAAGATGCCATCTGCGAAAGTCAGCTTCTCAGACAGCCAGCCACATTCCCAGCAACCTGCAAAACTTCTATATTCTATGCGGAAGAATATAATATACAAGAGATCGACATAAACCTCTGGTTGATCTCAATCTCCAGACCACTACCTATAGCCATCAAATGTAAGGGACAAGATGTCGTAACGCAGACCATCACGACAAATTCGCTGTTGCAAATCAAGTCCGATTGCAATGCCTTTATTGACAACATCAGGGTACATGCTACGAGAACGTCAAAGAACATCCAGAACATCACCTTCAGAAATCATCCAGTGAACATCCCGTATAGCTGCTGTGACGGCATGCCAGTCGCATATCAACTTCCAAAATTAAAACCCCTACAATTGCAGGATTTAGATGTAACAGATCTAAATGTTGCCAACCATAAGCTTGCCCAATATTCAATGGAATTGGAAAAGCTCATGAATCAACCACCATTGGAGAAGCATACATCATGGCTCACAATTACCACAATCACATTAACAGTAATTGTGATTATGTTCCTTTGTATCAAACCAATCAAGAGAAGGTTCAGAAAAACCACTAAGTCCAGCCTCGATGCCAAGTCAGCTCCACTTCCAGGCCCATCAAAGCCTAAGTCCACGGGAAAGCTGCACAGCCTCCTAGATCCAGCCCAATGTATGGAACTTCAGAACTTCCCCTAAAAGTTGATGATATACCATCAACTGTTTTATATGGATGGGAGTTGTTATATAAGTTTATAACATGAACTTTGGGTGAACTTATGTAGCAACTGTATTTCATCGTTCCCAGCTGACTCAGCGAACACGTGCAGTGTCAGATTACAGCCCCGCCGAGCATCCGTGGGAATCGCCGTGTCGGCAGTGCCGATTCAGCATTCATTAGGTTATATATTGTAAAATCTCTCTTGTTTGTTATTCATTATTACTCTGTCTGTAGTTAGTTTATATTGTTATTTTTCATTTTATATTTCAAAGTTATATTTTTTGTACAAGTTAAATAAATCTTTTTTTAAAAACTCAATTTTGAAAAGTGTGATATAACATATATATATATATATATATATATATATATATATATGTATATGCATTAGATGGTTTCCAGGAATTCATCCGCGTAGTTGATAACTGATCCCTGCCGGGATCGATAGTAAAATGACGACGTTTCGGCAGAGTCACATCTGCCCTCTTCAGGTCGGTTCGCATAATTCTCGTAGCCTTCTGCTTTCGCTTCTAGTTACACGAACCGACCTGAAGAGGGCAGATGTGACTCTGCCGAAACGTCGCCATTTTACTATCGATCCCGGCAGGGATCAGTTATCAACTACGCGGATGAATTCCCGGAAACCACCTGAAACATATATATATATATATATATATATATATATATATATATATATCTTCACAAACACAAATGCTTTTTTAAAAAAAATATTTTTATTTAAACACAAATTAAATATTTTACTTCAAAAATTACGTTAAACAATATAAATGAGATAATTGAATGCGATACACTTTAATGCATTTAGAAGCTACGTGTTGCATTGCCAGCATCAGCAGTTTTACACGTGCGATGGGCATTTGCGTATTTCCTGGGAATTGCTATATCGTGTAATATGACACCATGTGAACGACTCATTTGACCGGTTACACGGTGTTGTCATATTATTATTCTAAGTATTGTTTACGACGTATATAACAACTCCCCTCAGAAAGAAAAAGTTGCTGTTTTACAGGAACTTTTCTGAAAATAGAATTTGTAAAATAATAAAATATAAAGGTTGTATACATATGAAATTTGTAGAAAGCAAAAGTGAATAAAATAGCGTAAATTGTATAAATGTATAAAATAAAAATATAATTAGCATTAAGGTCCTTAAAAATAAAACCTAAAACAATTCTTTTTAGCAATAAATGGGTTTTACAAAACAATTTTTGAAATTATTTTGGGGTACTTAGCTCGATGTCTTCAGTTTCGTTCTGTCGGAGGTTCGGTCTCAATCTTGGCAACAATTTTGAAATTCTGGTTGTGGGTGATGGACTTTCGCTGGTTGTATTCCGTTTACGCCAAAGCGTTTGGAGGACAAATACAGCGACAATTATTATTATGGAAAATATTGTCACGTAGGTGAACCAAGAAATGTTTTTTTTGACGAATGGCTGATTTATTAATTCGTCTAGGTCCTTTGAATAGTCGTTGAGTTTGTGGTTTGCGACGTTTAACTCCTCGAAATTCAATTCATGGAGTTTCAAAGGTTTAAGTTCGGAAATGACAATTTTTCCTGGTATGGTATCGCAGCAGTTGAAAGGGATAAGAACTGGTTGATAGTTGTCAAGGGTGTTGCTGCTTTTTGTGGCTTCTGCTTCGATTCTGGTTATTCCAATGAAGGCACTGCAATCTTTCTGAAGTTTTAATAAAGAGTTAACATTGAGTGTTAAGGGTTTTGTATTGATGTCGGTACAGATGATGATAATGCTGAGAGGCTCGGTAACCATAATTAACCACACGTTGGTTTCGAGTTTTTGAACGTGGTACCCTTGAGCAGAAATCACGGCACTGTGACAATTGACCGGCACTTTTTTAAAATTTCTTAAAAGTTGGGCCTCGCACAAAGCATTTGAGTCTATCGGATATGCATAGAGTTCGGAACACAATTTATTTTGATTGTTCAACGGTTTGCACGCACTAAGGTCTTTTATCGGAATATACAGTAAGGAATCGTCGTTTTTGCTATATATTTATGAGTGAATGAAAGTACATGGTATAACCCAGTTCTATCATCATAGATTGGGATTGGGTATAGGCGGAGAGCAGTGAATGATTGCTGTTCAATAAGTGGAATTCTGAGTATAAATACAAGGTCGGAATCTGTTTGAAAACCTTATAATTCTGTAATTTCTAAGTATCGTGCAATACTTGAATATTTGACTGGCAAAGGTAAATTATTTTTCACGAGATTCTGTGATATTTCCTGTAAGGCGGCAATGAAATGTTCGGGAGTTAAAATTGAAGTATGGATAATTTTTAGACGGGCAAAAGTTATGGAATTAAGAACATCATTTAAGTTGTCTTCTAGAAAGAGATAATTTTCCATTAGTTTTTCCGACATTTTTAGAAATGAAAGTTTTGTTTCCACGTACGCCATTTTGTCGTTTACTTTACGAATCATATTTTCTATTTTTCGAATATTTTCGTTAAATATTTTCTCGTCGACCTGAATGCGTTGAATAGTTTCGTTTAAGTTCTTTATAACTGAGGTGGTTACGCTGATTTGGTTTTTCAAAAGGTTTTCGATCTGCAGTTGTCCTTTGTTTAAACTATTTATACTGTTGGTGAAGTACTCGCCGTCGGCGGCGTCTAAGTTACCAGTTATGGCTTTGAAAATTGATCCGGCGCCATCGATTAGTCCACGTTTGTACCTTCGGGTGTCCATGTGGATTTCAGTGAATTTATTTTTGACAGAGTTTGAGATTTGGTTAAGTAAGTTGATGTGTGATTGAACGTCAGCACGGAATACGTTGGTTGGGTGGACGTTAGTTTTTAGTGATAACGTTAGTGCATCGAGAATTCTGTCGTTGGTAGTAAAAGCTTGTTCTAGGGCGGAGAGATTTCTATGAACTAGAAGAGTCCATTTGTGATTTGACACGGCTATACGTGATTCTTCATGATAATAAATCCCTATGGTGTTATTGATTGGCTTTATTTCGAATTGGGATGCTGCCGATCCGAACAGCAGGATGACCCTGTAAAGAAATCAGTCTTCTGTGAAAGGTTTCATACGGTCAAAGTTTACTTTGGTCTTTTGGTTAGTACGAGAATTTAGTAAAGTAGCTGAGTTTCTATGTAGTTCTACTATTTGAAAGGGGCCATTAAATTTGTTTTGTAGATTATCTTTGAACTGAGATTCGCGTACGTAAACCTTGTCACCTACTTGATAATTTGGGGTTTTGTCTGAAACATGTTTATCGAATCGAATTTTGGCTTTCTGTTTTTGAGTATCGGTTCTTTCGCGTGCTATTTTGTAGTACTGTGAAATACGATTATTCAAATCTCTGATGTATTTAGTAATCAAGTCCTTTTCGTTATAGAGGGTTTCAGGGGGTCGGCTAGATGTGTGCCCGAAAACGAGTTCATAAGGTGTGAACCCATGGGTTTTGTTAGCGGAGTTGTTGTAGGTAATAATTGCGTATGGCAGAATATTGAAGGGATGTTCGTCAGGGTGCTCGGCCTTATGAATACGGATCATATCTAACAAAGTTGAATGAAAACGCTCTAATGAGCCGTTAGATTGGGGGTGTCCTACAGTAGAGTAGGAAAGTTTAATATCGAACAATTTGCAAAGGTCTTTGAGGAGTGCATTGTCGAATTCACGACCGTAGTCGCAGTGTATTCTCAGAGGCGTTCCGAAGTGTTGGAAAAACACCAAGAGTGTACTAACGACGGTTTTGGCGGACTTGTCGCTAATCGGTTAGGCCTGGGAATATTTAGTTAATTCGTCTCGGATAGTGAGGGCGTAATTTCTGCTAGGAACTTCGAGAATGTCGATGTTTATTCTTTCTAAAGGGGTTCTTGGGGTTTCTGTTACTACTAATGGATTGTCAAGGTTTTTACGGAAAGCTTTAGTTGTCTGACAGATTTGACAGTTTCTAATGAAGTTTTCTACGTATTTTGTAATACCTTGCCAGTTATACTTTTCTTTAATTTGTCTAATAGTTTCGTTGATCTCTCTGTGTATGTTGTTTTTACCGTTATGGAATTGATCTAGTATTATTGGTGCTTGATCTCTTCCTACTGTTTTTGTTATGTTCTGACAGACTTTCCACTTTATGTCTGTTTCTGCAAAAAACGAAAGCATTTCGAGTATAGGTAGGTCTAAGTTATTTTCAACGCAGTATAGTTCAGAGTCAGTTAGAAGGTCTCTGCTCTTGTAAATTGAGGCAAATAATACTTCGTTCACAGTATCGAAATCAGTTGGTAACGGAATGATGTAATATCGTCTTTTTCGAACGCTTTTACTGTTGAAAATATTGATTTTGAATTGTTCGAAGTCGGCGTTCTCTTCGAAAATATCCTCAAGAATTTGGTTATGAAAATCTTTTAAATTGCCGGATTAAAAGAAAACTAAGATATTTTTGTTTTCTCTATCAAGGAGTTGACAGTTGGAGTACTGAATTTTACTATAGTCGATAAGTGAGACGGTCTTATACGATTCTACGAATGTCCGAAATTCTGTAAAAATTGAGTTGTCTTCGTCGTCGGTTTCAAGTTGTTCTGTCTCACTGTTTTCGTTTTCGTTTAAGGGAGTTATCGTGAAGTGTTGGAGTTTGGTGTTCGATTGGAAAGTCATACATTCATCAAAATGATTGATTCGAATGCGTGAAAGGGCGTCTGCGTTCTTATTTACTTTTCCCGTTTGTATATAATTTCATAATCGTACTCCTCGAGTTTGAGGCGCCATCTGGCAAGTCGACTACCTGGATCTTTAATAGAAAAGAGCCACGTTAACGGGCGGTGGTCGGTCAGGAGTTTAAACTTTCGTCCAAAAATTATTGGCCTGAAGTGTTTAACGGCCCAAACAATAGCCAGAAGTTCACGCTCTATTGTGGAGTATCGGGTCTCAGCCTTGCAGAGGGTCCAAGATGCGTATCCAATTGGCAGATCTTTGCCTATTGGTCCCTGTGAAAGCACAGCGCCGATTGCAAATGCGCTAGCGTCAGTTGTCAAAATAAAGGGCTCATTGAAGTCGGGGTCGAAGTGAGGGCTTGCTTTAATTCATTGAAAGAATTAACGCATTCAGAACTGAAATAGAATGAAACATCTTTTTGCAGCAATTTTGTGAGTGGTTTTGAAATTTTAGCAAAATTGGGTATGAATCGACGATAATACCCGGCTAATCCCAGAAAGGATTTGATATCTTTTTGATTTTGGGGCTGAGGAAATTTCAATATACATTCTACCTTTGATGGATTGGGTTTAACTCCATCTTTGGTAATCAGATGTCCGAGATAGGCAACTTCTTTGCGAAGAAATTCGCACTTGTCGGGTTGGATTTTGAGGTTTGCCTTTCGTAGGCGTTTAAAAACATCAGTAAGACGAGACAAATGGTCGTTGATAGTGGGAGAGTATACGATTATGTCGTCCATATAGACGAGATAACGTTCATTTTGAATACCTAAAAGAATGTTGTCCATAACCCTCTGGAATGTTGAAGGGGCATTCTTTAGACCAAAGGGCATCCTTACGAATTCGTAGTGCCCATTCTCAACCGTAAACGCGGTTTTGGAAATGTTTTTTGGGTCAATCTCAATCTGATGGAATCCTGAGGCGATGTCAAGTGTTGTGAAATATTGGCATTTGCCAAGTTGATCTAATAAGTCCGAAATGTTAGGGAGAGGATATTTGTCATCAACCGTTAGTTCGTTGAGTTTTCGATAATCAACTACAACGCGCCATTTTTGCCTTCCTGAAGCGTCCAGTTTTTTCGGTACTACCCATACAGGGGAGGACCAGGGCGAGTTTGAATGTCGTATAATACCTTCGTCTAGCATTTTCGTTACTTGGGATTTAACTTCCTTTTTATGAATCTGAGGGTAGCGATAAGATTTCGTGAAAACTGGTCTAGAGTTGTTAGTATCGATGGTATGTTTAATTTCGTTGGTAAATGACAGATGGTTTCCTTCGAGATAAAATATGTCAGAGTAGTCAAGACATAGTTGTGATATTAAGTCGGATTCTTCTTCGTTTAAGTGGTCAAGTCGGAGTTGATTGAAAATTTGCTCTTGTCGTTCTAGTATGTTGTTGTCTGTTGGTTGGGTTTGTGAAGAAGAATTCACACTAAACTGTTGTAAAGGTTCAAGTTTAATGTCAGCAAAATTTATAGTTTTAGGGACGGCATTTGCATTTAATACGGATGTCAGAAATTGGCCATTACTATCGACTTTTACTAGAGCATTCGGAAGATGGACTTTTTCAACTTCTATGCCTGTTAATTAAGGTATCTGTATCTCTAAGGTTGCATGTAAGTTTACAGATTTGCTCTGTACGTGGTTGAATGGAAATTGTGTTGAAGGGGTTACATGAAAAGTTTTTAGGGGTATCTTTACTGATTAAATCGTCTGTTACTTTATATAACGGAAGTGTTTTGAAGTTGGTTACTAGTTGCTTCTTTTCGAAATCAACGATGCAATTATAATGTTCCAGGAAATCGGAACCTAACAATCCATCGAACTCGATATCGATATTGCAAATGTAAACCTTATGAGGATCATTGATATTAAATGGGACGAGAGTCGATTCGTTGATATGAATTTTCTCGTTAGTTATTCCCTGGATGACCATATTTTCTTGGAACCTTTCCCTGAAGCGTTTGCAAGTTTCTGGCTTAAAAATAGAGAGTCCTGCACCGGTATCCACAAGAAGTTTGTAGGTGTTGGATGCATCGGTGATGTAATATAAGTTCTTAGAGTTTACGGACAACAGGTGTCTTACAGAAATCTCTGTTCGGGGATATTCAGGTTGGGGTCGAAGCTGTCTAAATTCAAGGTTTGAATGTGGATTTGAAGGTCTGACATATCCGGGGGCTCTGTTTGAGGGGTAGTGTCCTGAAAATTTGTAGGAGAAATTTCTTCGTAGTTTTGAGAGTAATTTTCGCTCTCGAAGTCTGTTTTAAAGTAATCGTTAAAGTCGTTCTGGTGATTGTCGTAGGAACAATAATCGTTATAGTCGAAATCTGTGTATTGGTACTGGTTGGGTGTTGGGTTCGAATAAGTCTGTTCACTTCTAGGATTTTCGAACTCATGATTATTTAGGTGATGAGTACGTTGTTGGCGGTAAAAATTAGGGTTCGGTTTAAATTGGTCCGTATTTGGGGGTTGATTGCTTGTTGATGGACGTTGTTGTTGGAAACTCCTATTGGGAGGAAAGTTTGTTTGGCGAGGTTGTTGATAATTTTGTTGATTAGAATTTTGGGCGAATGGATTAGGGCGAGGTCTTTGAAAGTTTTGCCCAAAACCTTAATTTTGTCCAAAGCTTTGATTCTGTTGGAATTGCCTCGATCTAAAGGTCGGAGTTGTATTTTTGAAGTTAGAGAATTTTTGAGTTTCGAGATGATTTAAATGAATTTCTCTTTTAATTCTAGAGATCGCGGTTAAGATATCTTTTGGGTCGCTTGCTCGAATTAATTGTCCCATTTTTGGCTCTAGGCCTGTAAGAAGGCTGTTTAGTGCCATGGGTTCAATCAGATCTATTTGGGCTTGTTTTTCCTTGGAAGTTATATTTTGTTTTGTGACTGCGGCCAACATTTTTGCCTGGTGGGTCTGAATTCTAGTCGAGAAAGTTAAGGGTGATTCGGATGGTAATTGTTTCATTCGTTGGAGATCCTGTATGAGTGCCGATAGGTCTCGAGGATCTCCGAAGTGGTTTTCGAGAAGAGTAATGATTTCTGTCAACTGACTAGGGTTTCGTGAATTTACTAATTTCGCTGCCCTGCCACGGAGTTTATTTTTTATGTGGAGTATAAGTAAGACCTGTTGGTTATCGGTCGCCATACTGTGGGCGGTGTTACATGACGTAATAAAAGTATTTAAAAAGATGGGGTTGCCGTCGTACTCCGGTAATATCGCGAAAATCTCGGAAATTTTATAGGGCTCCACAGTTGGAGTGGCTGCACCTTGCCTTGTAGTAGTCATATTGTTTAAAATCAAGTATTTGCACAATATTAAAAATTTAATTTAGATTATATTGTCGAATTGACAATGGTAAAACGTGTAAAAAAGTATGTCAATAAATCAATAATAAAATAATTAGATCAGCTTATTATAAGTGGTAGTTCAAAATAATAGTATAGATTTAAAGTGTGATTATCAATATGTGCTTAAATTGGTCAAAAATATTTCTTACATTGCACTTGTATTCAAAATAAATGAACAATATATTAAAGGTAGTGATGTAATATGTTTCAAATCTTTAAAGAATATTAATGGATGTATCTTTGATGACAGAAATGGTGATTAAGTGTATCAATAAATGGAAATAATAAAATAATAATAACGTAATCTTTACAATATAATTCCTGGCATGGACTGTTCTGTAAGTTGACTGTACTGGTTAGCCGTTGCGTGTTCCTGGTGCTAACTCGCTTCCAGTTGTGTCTCCAGCAAGAGGTTGATTGTCCCACGAAGGTTTAGAAACCACCACGACTAATTAGAATTCTCGTGTTCTAGTCGTTTTGGAACAATCCTACTGACTGCGCCAATTTTATATCTTCTCAAACACAAATGCTTTTTTAAAAAAAATTATTTTTATTTAAACACAAATTAAATATTTTACTTCAAAAATTACGTTAAACAATATAAATGAGATAATTGAATGCGATACACTTAATGACGCTCACAGCCATCGCATGTGCATTTATAAGCTACGTGTTGCATTGTCAGCATCAGCAGTTTTACACGTGCGATGGGCATTTGCGTATTTCCTGGGAATTGCTATATCGTGTAATATGACACCATGTGAACGACTCATTTGACCGGTTACACGGTGTTGTCATATTAATATATATATATATATATATATATATATATATATATATAAAATTGAACAACAAGTAATTTTATCAAAAGAAAATAAAATGAAAATAAACCTTGAATTGGTAGTGTTACATAAATGACATAAATAAGAAAGAACCAACTATCAAATTTACCCTAGAAATTGAACAAAATAACAAACTGTCTTTCCTAGACATATTAATAACAAAAACAGAATCTTCACTCGAAACAGATGTTTATAGAAAACCAACTCATATCATTCAACTTGAAATTATTCGAATACAGTAAAGAAAGGTGTTATTGAGTCATTATATGATAGAGCAAAGACCAACTGTTCTGATGATCATAAATTCAACAAAGAAAAAACACTTATAAAAAATGTTCTTACTGGAAACAATTACCCCACACAATTTATCAACAAAGAGTTAAACAGACCTGAACAAGGAACAAACCTTCTGAATCAACTCAGAACTTCTCTTATTAACACCGCTACTCAGGATAACCACACTACAGTTACAACTATACCATATATACAGGGTCTGTCAGAAAGAGTGAAAAGAGTGGGCAACAGATTTAATGTTAAAACAACATTCCAAACAAGAAATACATTGAAATCACTAATATCGAAAACAAAACCAACCAACAAATCTGAGAACTCAAAAAACTGCATATTCAAGATTCCTTGCGAATGCAATAAATTTGATATTCGAGAAACATCGAGACCATTAAACGTACGAATAAATGAACACAAGAATTACATAAAGAAACGACAATTTGAAAAATCGAAATTTTATGAACATGCATGGGACTTAAGCCACAATAATAATTCAACTATACTTCACAAAGAACAACCTAACAAAAAACGAAAAATAAAAGAGTGCTTTAATTCTTTTGAATGAAGACGATTGTATTGCTTCTACTTCTGTAGAATTCAATCGTTTCTGGCTACCGACAATTAAGGAAGAAATTATTAATGGTCATCTCCTTTTGAACAACTCAGTAGCGGGATAGTTCATAAGGTTTTCCCTAGGTTTTCCCTTATAACTTTAACGGGATCACTGAAACAGCAGAATTCTTTGATCGAATTTTTGGCGAATACGCGATATTATAACAAAGTCGTACCTGGGAATGCCACTTATAAATTCTAAAGACAACTCTTTCAAATTCTTCTAACTTCAAAGCTGTTTAACTATAATACATGATCTTTAGAATTTCTTGTGCGACCTGTATATCTAAAAACAACAAATTTTTCTTATGCCAACTTAAACGTCATAAATCAAACTTTCAGTTTGCAATTTACATGTTGAATACATATTTTAATTTGTTTTCTTTCATCAAGCAGCTTTTTATTTCAATTGTGGTATTATTTCCCAAGAAAACATAAAAATAATCAAGAATATGCCACCAATAACATTTAGAAGACAATATATATGATCTTTTCATTTATTGCAAAAAAAATGTTCAAAACCCCAATTGTGTTTAGAGAGGAATGATCGGGCACTTATTGTAAGCAATAGTTTAACTTAGCCTTTCAAATATTTTATTTATTTGTTGAGATTTTGTTTATAAAAAATACCTATTCGTTTTTAGTATTTTTGACCAGAAGTTGTCAAAGGTGCCTTGATTAATAAAAACAATGTTAAAAATCATCATCATACCATTGGAAAAGATTAAGAGATAATTGAATTATCGCCTTATGTAGACGAAAAATATAGGGAGAACCACTTGAATTAAAAAAAAAGTATTTACTATTTAAATTTAAATGTTATTCAAACAATTTATTAATCATAATGTTTAAGATAGTAATGATTTAATGAGATAATCATAAAACATGAGCATTTGATATTTTTTAGCAGTTTGCCAACAAGAAAAACAATAAGAGAAATATTAAATCAATGATTAAAATTTAGACAAAAGTTCTTTTTTTGCAAAATTTTATTCATTTAATATTAAGTAAGATAAAACCTAACAAATGGTTCTTTAATTTAGGGCCCCAAATCCAAAAATCGCATTACATATAGGGTTTAAAAGGAGCAACTTTGATCTACCTCTAATACACTTCAAAGACGATTAAATGAATAAGTTTTTAATAATTAGAAAGGCACGTTTTTTAGGTTCTATTTGGCATCTACTAAAAACTAGTTGTTTTCTGAAGGATACTTGTGGCATCTTTTTCAATGTCTAAGTGTTTATTGGGAAATAACACCACAATTCCAAGATGTAAATTTACATCTTGGAATTGTACCTTTTTAATCCGTAGTTTCTTAGCCATTGACAACGGGGTCTGATCTAGACCCCGAAACGTTTGGAATATACAACAATTTCCTTTAAAGTGTGGTGTTATTTCCCAATAAACACTTAGACATTACTAAAAACTAGTTTTGAATTGATACAGAAAAATATTCCCTGGTTTATTTTTGTGATTTACTTTGAAGTCGACTTTTGTTTTGTTTTTTACTTTATTTATTTATATTACACTAACAAACAATTTTCTTTCAATACTCTCCCCTACCTTTTCCGATAAAAATTTAACAATTTAGAAGAAGAAAAAAGGTCGTGTTTAAATGTTCTTAAGTTTGAATTATAGAAATATTATACGGATAATGTTGGATATTAGCAATATTTTCTCCTTATTAGGTGCGAGTGTTATGATAAGAGGGGAAATTCAGTTTATTTATAGTTGTACCCTTCCGAATGGTTTATCCTCATAAAAGGAATTACGGTTTTTATGTTATTATCTTTACTCACCGGCCAGAGAAACTGTAAAAATGCCTTCGCTAATCTATCCATTTTGAGACGCCATATATTTTTACGGCTCTGGGAATCAATTAACTTTAGGTGTTAATTTTATAAAATATATCTAGATAATGAGGAATGATATAACTTTACGCCTCAAATTCGTTATTACTTGTGATTATTTATTTGTGAGAGATATGTTCCAGCCTAGGCATTTTGTTTATAGTGTGGTGGGTATATGCAGTGCAGTCCTATAGTAGCGGAAAGAGCAAAGTTACACTGTGAGTTAAATAATAATAATTATGAGAACTAAACAACAGGCTTTACACATTAATGTATAAACCAAATATAGTATGTAAAATTATGGTGAATGCGCCGATATAACCAATAAACCCAATTTTTAACCGACTTCCAAAAAGGAGGAGGTTACCAATTCGTCACGATTTTTTTTATTAACCGACTTCCAAAAAGCAGAAAGAAGGTTATTAATTCACCACCTATTTTTTTTGTATGTATGTTACCTGATTTCTTCTCATGTTGCGCACCGATTTGAAAGATTATGGTTTTGCACCCTAACACCAAACCTTTATTTTGAACACTCAACGCCGTTTCAACGACTCTAAGTTGTCATCATAAAGGTGTTGTTAGACTGTTAGTAATTGAATATATATGATAGTGAAATTACAGGGCGGGGTTAAATAGTTGTTAAATAGGTTGATTAAAAAATGTTAAAATTAAGCTATATCTATAAGGTAGACCATTAGCGGTTGAATTCCCAAGGTGCTTTGAATATGGGTTGGAATGAAATTATAGTTATACAGGGTTATTAAAAAAAATTATATTGGATGGCAGTAAGTAGGTCTATATAGAGGGTGGTTGAAATATATGCTAAGTAAAAATATAATTATACAATGTGATTTAAAAATGCTTTATTGCGTGGGCTAGGTTGCAATATAGGGTGGAGAGGAGATATTGCTATACATGGTGACAATAAAAACGTTAGAGATATGAATTACTCATAGGGCGGCCCAAAAGGAGTTGCACATATATGATGGTTGAATATATATATGTCAACCATGATATCCTTACGGAGTAGGATGATAGTTACAAAAGTCAGTTAAAAAAAGTATGGTATGTACAAGATGGTTGGAATATAGGATGGAGTGGACGTTTGCTTTTACTGTACTTTTATTGTCTGAGTTTTTTTGAGGCTCTGTAGATTGGAAGATAAAGGCCAAATTGGTCAGGTTTTAAATTATAAATTATTAAACCTGTTATTCAAATTATTTAAAAATATAAATAAAACATATTTTTCAAATTTTAAATAGTGTTGTTTCTAAAGTGGGAATTAAGTCGATATTTGATATTAACATGATGCCTTTGAAAATTGAATTTTTTTTCCATTTAATTGTATAATTTGTTTCTAAAATTACTTGAGGGTTTTCCAATAATTTTTCTTATAAATTTCAAGTGAGCCCCAGTACCCCTAATTATTTTCAAAATTTTAGGTAGTATGGCTTCGGAAATAAGGCTAGTAATGAATTTATGTTAATATCTCGTAAACAATTAATTTTAAAAATATGAAAAATATATACTTGTATTCCTCATAACGAGCCCTTTCATTTGATATACCTATTGCATGATGCGTTAAAAAATGTTTTTTTATTTTCCATTTAATTCTATAATTTGGCTCCCAATATTAATATTAGCGATTTCTTCATATTTTTCTTGTAAACAAAAAAATTTAGGTCTTACAGTTTGCGGAATAACGGAAGGAATGTGTATTTTTTTAAATATTTTTTTAATATATTTTAAAATATTCATTTAAAAAAAAAATAAAAAAATATACTTGTATTCGTCACAATGAGCCTTGTGATTTGATATATTATGTGATCCGTTAGAAACAACTTTAATTTTGTATTTTCCATTTAATTCTATAATTTGCCCACCAAAATGAGTATTAGGGGTTTCTCCTTATTTTTCCAGTAAAGTTCAGGTAAGGGGCTATACCTCCATTTTTTCAAAATTTTCCAGCCTATGGTTTCGAAAATAAGGAGGGGAATGTGTAATTTTTTTAAATTTTTGTTAATATTTCTTAATTAATTTATTTTAAAAATATGAAAAAAATACATTTGTTTTCGTCATAATAAGCCGTTTCATTTGATGTATAACTTGATGGGTTAGAAACAATTTTAAATTTATATATTCTATTTAATTCTATAATTTGCCCCCCAAAATGAATATTAGGGGTTTCACCTTCTGTACCAGTAAAGTTCAGTTTGGGGGCTATTTCTCTATTTTTTTTCAAAATATTCCAGCTTATGGTTTCGGAGATAAAATTAAAAGTAGAGATTTCGTCTTATTTTTCCAGTAAACTTCAGGTCAGACCCTTTACTTTATGTTTTATAGTTTGGGGGGGGGGGGGTAAATTTTGGTTAATATCTTTTTAACTATTTTTTTTAATATGAAAAAAATATATTTGTGTTCCTCAGAATGGGACCTTTCATTTGATGTATTACATGATCCCCTTGAAATTTTTTTTATTTTTAAATTTTTATTTAATTCTATAATTTGCCCCAGAAAATTAATAGTAATGGGTTCTCCTTATTTTTTCTGTAAAGTTCGGGCAACGTTCTATATTTCCTATTTTTTCAAAATTTTAGGCCTAATAGTTTAGTGATCAGGGGGAAGGGACGGTCGATTTTTTTAGTTTTCTCCCCTGAAGTACCCCTAAAATCAACATTTCTTCTTTTACGATATGTACTCCTGATTGGGTCACCAAACTATACGTTGATACCAAATTTCAACCTCTTCCGTCCAGTAGTTTAGGAGAAAATTGCTGTGATGTGACAGAGGCAGAAATCCGGAGTGATATTATAAGAGTATCCGTATAATGTATATACGGAACCCTAAAAAATAGAAAATGTGGTCTATGAATATGTTATAGCGAAATATAGAGCGGAGAATAATTGTTATACATTGTGGTAAAATTTTATTACAATAATCTGATACCTATGAGGAAGATTCACGGAACGTCAACCACATGGTGGCGCCACTGCATATAAGGGTACAATGGCCGTCTCATATACAAAATTCTTATGCATGGCGGCCATTGTACCCGTGTATGCACTGGCGCCACCATGCGGTTGACGTTCTGTGAATCTTCCTCATAAGGTAGTATACAGAGTAACTGAAATATATTGTGAAGTGGAATTATTACAAAGTGTTTGAATAAAAGAGAATTTAAATTAAACTGATTTATTTCTTCGATACAATTAGTCTACAGAGCAAATGCCCGCTACTAAAAATGTCGTACTTACTATTAAGTAACAGTTTTAAATTTATATTTAACACATTAAAGCTTAAAATATAGATATTTTTACATACTATTCAGAAGTTAAGTTGTATTACCTGCACAAAGCATCCAATAATGAATAATTTGTGATTACCTGTACGCGTGGTGGTAACAGGTATTTTACTGATTTCTTTGATATAATATCGTCACAAAAATAATCTTTATAGAACGTTGGGCAAGATAATGTCTGTTGGGTTAGTTAGATAAACATATTTTTGACTTATCAAGTCAACACGTACCAGATAATTTTATTTGTAAACTTTTACTTATCAATTTAAATGAAAATGTATGATTCTGTAATGGTCTTTCGATGTTATCTGGTCCTGGTCTAATACGGTTATACATACAGAATAAAAAATGAAAAATAAAAACTACCCGAGTTCAAGAAAAAAGTTAAAAATAAAACATTTTTTAAAAAATATAACAGACTTCCTAGTATAACTAAAAAGTTGAAAATAATTATAACGAAATACAACTCTAGACAGTAAATAACACATGTGGTTAGGTACCTACACAACAAGTAAAAAATTTAAACATTAAAAGGTACTCATTCTCTACAAATTAATGACCTACCTATCTAGTACATTTTTGAAATGGGTGCCAAGCAACAGTCAGGTTTGACGAAGTTGAAGATAAGTACGCAATGCAGGATTTTAGATTTGCTTGGCATCGACTTCAAAAATTTACTAGATAGGTAGGTAATTAATTTGTACAACATGAGTACTTTTAATTTTAAAATTTTTTGCTTTGTTTATAGGTACCAAACAACATTGAATTTGTTATTTACTATCTAGTGTTATATTTTGTTATAATTATTTTCAACTTTTTAGTTATAATTGGAAGTCGGTTATATCTTTTTAAAAAATGTTTTATATCAATTGAGCTTCATGATACCAAATTCTGTCACCAAACTACATATATATACAAACTACATATACATACAAAATTTCATACTACAAAGAGAATCAGGTTTAAATAATATTGTATCGGTGCAACATTCTTTCCTAAATTCTTCAACATGTCAATTATGAAAAGTAATTTGCTCCTAAAACATATTTTTACGGATAACTGGATTCAATTCAAACTGTTCTTCAACCTAGTGAAAAAAATTATATGCTCTAATTTCTGACGTTTGCTGTCCAGTTTTACTGAGCTCTATTGTCTGGAGGTAGCCTACAATGCATAAAATGTCGTGCCAAGACTGGAAAGAAACAGCTTCTTGCTTTCTCTGTATTGTATTCTCTTTTTTTAGGCTGAACAGGATATTTGTGCATTAAAGGCTTCCTCCAGAAGTATAAATAAACTCTAAGCTTGTATATGTTGTTTTTCTTTTTTTTTAGTAAATTCTTATATGTACCACGTCAGAGTCCCAAAAATGTAGTGAACGTTCTCAAATTGTCAGTGAAATTTTTTGCCAATATGGTAGTGTCAATTAGTTTATACACTGATGGGCAAATGTGTGGAACCAAGCAAATAACTCTGGAATTATTAGAGATATCAAAATGAAATTTGGAAGGTGGATACTGCAGTAGATTGCCTATTTGTTTCCAAATTTTTTTACAATTTTGAACTTCCTGTTTTACCGGAAGTAATGTCGATTTTAAAATTTGCAATGAAACACCCTGTATAGTATTTTAGTTTCTGATGAAACATTTTATTGCGAATACAAAAATATCGGGTTTGATATTGTTTACTTCAATACCTACCGAGATATTAACAGAAAAGTAATTAAGGAAAGGAAAAATCTAATATCCATTAAAGAAATACATAATTATAATTATTAACTAAATCTAAGTTATTTTGAAAACATTGAAACTTAACTTAACTAAACTTAATGTATTAGATGTTCAAACTGAGCACTGTTTACTTCTTGACAATAGGCAAGTCGGTTTTTAAATTCTCTAGTAACATTAGCTATTACTTCTGGTATAATTCTCTGAATGTGTTGAGTTATTCTTGCAGCTAATTCTTGCAAATTATTTGGTTTATCAACATAAACCTTAGACTTTAAGTAACCCCACAGAAAATAGTCTAGTGGATTAAGGTCGGGACTTCGTGCAGGCCATTCATAAGTACCCCTTCTTCCAATCCATCTGTGATGAAATGTCCTATCTAAATGATCTCGAATATTGCGAGCGTAATGGGGTGTTGCTCTATCCTGCTGAATCCAGATATTATTTGGTAAATGTCCATTTACCTCCAATGCCGGAATAACTTGTGTCTCCAAGAGCTGTAAATACCTATCTCCGTTTAAAGTTTATTGTAGGAAGAAGGGTCCCACGATTCTGTTGTTATAAATGCCGGCCCAAACGTTCAATTTTTGGGGATGTTGTGTATGAACCTCTTGTACCCAATTAGGATTACTTTGCGACCAGTAGCGGCAGTTATGTCGATTAACCATACCATTTAAACAAAATGTAGCCTCGTCTGAAAACACCACATTTCTTATAAAATTATTAACACGGTTTCAAATATCCATCATCGTTTCACAAAATTGCAAACGTCTGTCGAAATCGTCTTCGGAGAGTTCTTGAACGAGGCGAATTTTGTATGGATGATATTTTTCTCGCCTTAATATCCTTCCTACTGAACGACGGCTAATTCCATGCATATTGGCGAGGTCGGTAGTGAATAAGTGAGGATTTTCTTCCAAAGATATAGCAATATTTTGAGTTACACCTTTATTACTTGCACTTTTTAACCTTCCACTTTTTGGTAAATTGCTAACTGTTCCACTTGTATCGTACCTTCGCAAAGTTTTCGTCACTACTGAACGGGATATTTGTGTATTCGGATGAACAATGTTAAAAAGGTCACAAACTTCTTGATGCGTCCTTTTGCTCTCCCCATACCCAATCATCATTAATATTTCTATTCTTTCTCTTTCACTTAATTCTACCATTTTATGATCAAATTAAAACAATACAATCTTTTTACGTTCAAATAAAAAACCGAATAACTTATTTTGACAACTACTGTCACTTCTGCAATGAATTTCATGGACTACTAAACTTGATTCAGATTTAATTTGCGCCTGATTTAAACAAACGCACGTGTATTCGACTATGGAACAAGCAGTGCTGTTGGCTGTGACGGTATAATGCCACCGATTGGCCAATAGAAATACAAATCCTTACCGAGCGGTTTGTTTATATCGGGCGTAATTGAAATCTGAACCAAGTTTAGCTACCCTCGAATTTTTCATTTCCTTAGTTACCTTTCTGTTAATATCTCGGTAGGTATTGAAGCAAACAATATCAAACCCGATATTTTTGTATTCGCAATAAAATGTTTCATCAGAAACTAAAATACTATACAGGGTGTTTCATTGCAAATTTTAAAATCGACATTACTTCCGGTAAAACAGGAAGTTCAAAATTGTAAAAAAATTTGGAAACAAATAGGCAATCTACTGCAGTATCCACCTTCCAAATTTCATTTTGATATCTCTAATAATTCCAGAAGTATTTACTTGGTTCCACACATTTGCCGATCACTGTATATACAGAGTCTTTTCCTGGAGCCATAATAACTCCCAGCAACAATGCGTATTACAGGCTAGCTTTGTAGAAGCACATTCATCTATATATAAATAGGCAAAGACAAAACGGTTAGGTAACATTTTCTCCTCTATCTCTCAACCGATTTTCTTTATTCCTGTTTTGTTTAGGAGCAATTGACGACCTTCAGTGCAGAATACTTAATTTTTTTATAATATTGCTTCATTCATTACATAAAATAAATTAAAAAATTCATAATTTACTTCTACAGTATCAATGCCAAACAGCGCCGCCAGATTGCTTGGAGGGAAAATCGTAATGGATTGACTCGAAAAACGAAATAAATTAAACCAAAAACTGAGAAATTTTGATAAGTTTCGAAAGTTAATCCACACTATCACGCTATTCAGATCTCACACATAAAAAATTATATTATATGATAATAACCATTTATTTGGCACTAGCAAATTTGAAACGTTCACTTCTTTCTAAATATTATTTGTCATCTAAAATTAGATTTGTGTATTGTGTGGCAACTGATCAATGTGTTTCCGATAATATTTTATTATTTTAACATTATGCTTTTAATTTATATTTTTCTATTTTAAAATGATATGAAAACAGTTAGTGAGATTTAAGATAAATTGTTAGATCTGACATCATGACAGTAGTAAATTCTAATGTTCTCGGCCATCTTCGTTTTAACGAGTTTGATTATTTTGAATTCAGTTTGACATATCATATCATTGTATTGTAATCCGTTAGGTTAAAATTTTCAATTCAATGTGAAAATTAATATGTATTATTTGAAAAATTTTAATTTCAATTCACTTGTTTAACATATTAACAGCAGGTGCATTGTAGTTCTTTATATTTTTGATATAATACAGGAATAGTCATCGCTAACTTTGTATATTAAATTGAAATTATTGAGATTATAAATAGTGTAGTTTAAGATTTACTAATCTGTAGGTACTTATGTATAGTAGATATTTATACTGCCTATTGGTAGGTACTTATGAGTTGGTTTCTTACATTTTCTTCTTAGAAATTATAAATTGTAGTTGTGAAATATCTGAATAACCGTAAATCATTTAAAAATATTATTTTTAATATTAATTTATTATTTGATTTACCATTCCTGCAAAATCCTGCCTCTTTATATATGGTGAATGACTTTTACCAAAAATGAATATATTAACATTTTAAATATTTGCATTTTATTCAAAATCTATATATATATATATATATATATATATATACGCAAATGCAAAAGAGTTCGGTACCTCCTTCTGTTTGTGAACTAATTTTCTGGAGTTTTTTAATTGCTAATTGACGGCCTTTAGTGTTATTAATAAAAAAATGGATCAAACTGTCATTTTCCGTCAATAACACTTATTGCCCCATCTATTCCATAATAGCTGAACTACCGGCATTAAACTTTACATCCCTAGAGGACAAAATTATTTCATTTATTTTGTAATAATTCAAATCAAGGCTTGTTATAAATTCTTGACTTTTATTGACGTTTTGAATTCTCGAAGTGTATTTGTATTGTTAATTTATTCAATAATAGTATGATCACATGAAAATTTGTATATTCTTTTTTAATCAGGAGCAGGACATTATTTGATTTTGCTTATTGAATATGCCTTAGCGTCGTACATGTGCATTAACTGGAAGCGTAAGTCAACAAAACTGAAATTATTAACCTTTGCGAAATATTTGTTTACTTAAATATAATGGTAGTGAACTATTTTGTATAAGTACACAAAAAGTATATAATAGTAGAAAAAAATGGCAATATTCAAATTCATATAGCTATATTATCTTCAAATGTTTAACAATGATTGTGGTCGAATTTCGACCACTGGGCGACCGCTAGTCTATATATAAATAGGCAAAGGCAAAACGATTAGGTACCATTTTCTCCTCTGTCTCTCAACCGATTTTCTTCATTTTTGTTTTGTTTAGAAGCTACTCACGACCTTCAGTGCAGAATGCTAATATCAATTTAAAATATTGGTTCATTCATTAAATAAAATATAATAAAAATTCATTATTTACGTCCATAATGTCAACGCCAAACAACTGAATGTGCCTCCGCCGCTAGACTCAAAACATAGAGTAATTATATATTGCAATATAGTCCATGGGTTCAATTTAAAATTATGAAACTAATATTCACTTTCACTTTTCTAGAACTTTATTTACATGAAATTATACAGAACAGCTGATTCACAATAACATTCGAGATACGCTCTTCGTCCTTGCTAACTAACTGTTGCGAGGATGGGTCCTCCTTTTAAAATCTCCGTCGAATTCTCTAGTATAATCCAGTGTCAATGTTACAGTTGTCGAGTTATGATCGAGATAAGTTTTTCTCCCGTCCGAACCTTCTATTTTTTTTAATATCACAGAGGCCGTACTGAAATGAAACAGGGTCGGCTTTGGTAAATTTCGTAACACTGCCCCCCCCCCTTTAATTCGGATCGTCCCGATCAGAAACATCCTCTCCATGGTCGGGAGCAAGTCGATCTAAATGGACCACCTTCAACTTAGCCTTGGGGTTTCGACGGATCTGGTAGCCGACGTCATTAAGCCTCTTGACCACCTCGTATGGACCATCCCAGGCGGATGTAAACTTTGGGAATTTACCCTTGCTCCGTTGGGGGTTGTACAGCCAGACTTTGTCCATCTCCTGGAACCCGACTGAATCGCCCTTGAGGTCGTATCGCGTCTTCATCCGGTCACTGGTGGCCAACATCTGCGTTCGGGCTAATTCATATATTGCCAGCATGTTATGTCGGAGCTGGTCGGCGTAATCGTCGATGTCTTGGGAAGGTTCTTCGGGGGAGCCAAATGCCAAATCGCACAGTAATCGCAGCTCCTTTCCGAATAAGACCCTGGCTGGGGTCAGGCCTGTACTATTATGTACGGCAGAGCGATATGCCAACAGGAATAGGGGAATATGCTCATCCCAATCACGCTGGTTATTGCTGTCGACCATGGATAGGTATTGTTCCAAGGTCCTGTTGAACCTTTCCACCATTCCGTCTGACTGTGGATGCAATGGCGTTGTTCTCGTTTTCCTGATCCCCAACATCGTGCAAACCTTCTGGAATATATTCGATTCGAAGTTACGCCCCTGGTCTGAATGTAGTTCCATCGGGACGCCAAACCTGCTAAATGGTTGTTCTACTAGCACCGTCGCTACGGTGGTTGTCTCTTGGTTGTAATCCATTGCGACCAGAATGTATTTGTTCCCCCTCTCAGACTCGGGAAACGGACCGGCGACATCGATGGAGATTCTCTCAAATGGGACGCCCACATTGTACTGTTGCATTCTGCCCTTGGTCCGGGTCTTCGGGCCCTTACTGGCCACACAGGTGGCACATTTGCGGAACCAAGCTCTGACGTCTTCGAAGTAATTCACCCAGTAGTACCGCTGGCGCACTTTGTCTAGGGTTTTATTCATGCCCAGGTGGCCTCCGGTAATCCCATCATGTACTTCGGTCAGGATGGCTGGTACCTTTCTCCTCGGAACTACCAGTTGGAACTTGGTTTATCGTCCATTAACGCTTTCCCAGACTCGCTTGAGCATTCCATTGTCTACTCTTAGAGAGTCCCATTGAGCCCATAACGATTTCAGCACGCCTGAATATCTAGCTACCTCGTCCCATCGTGGCCTGGGTGCCCCTCTCATTTTGAGTGACAAGATTGGTTCGATGTCTGGATCAGCCATTTGGTCCTGGATACACTGTTCCGTTGTCCAGTCTTCATTGGCCTGCACTCGGATCTGCCTGATGGAGATACCCTCTCGCTGTTTTGTCTTCAGACAATGTCCGCATTCCGCTCTACAGGGTCTTCTGGATAGGGCCTCGGCATTATTGTGCAAACGGCCGGTACGGTGTTCCATCTTGAAGTCGTATTGCTGTAATTTCTCCATCCATCTGACCAGTTGTCCTTCCGGTGTCTTCATGTCCAGCAGCCATTTGAGTGTGACATGATCTGTTCGGATTAAGAAAAGACGACCATAGAGGTATTTGTGGAAATGGTCTACAGCCCTTATTATTGCAAGTTCTTTTCTGGTGAGGCAATAATTTCTTTCTGGTTTCTAGAATCCATGGCTGTAGTACTCGATCACCCTCTCTTCACCATCTTGCACCTGGGATAGGACGGCCCCCAAACCTGTGTTGCTGGCTTCGGTGTCTAAGATGAACTTGCCGGACTGTGTAGGAAAGACTAGGATTGGGCTGGAACATAGTGCTGCCTTCAGTCGCTTGAATGATGTTTCGCAATCCTGATTCCAACGGAAGGTCTCTTTCTCAGTGGTCTGCCGATGTAGAGGCGCGGCAAGGGTGGCAAATCCCTCAACAAATCGCCTGTAGTAGGAACAGAGGCCCAAGAAGCTTCGCAGTTCATTCTTGTCTCTCGGGACTGGCCAATCACGGATGGAGATTCTCTCAAATGGGACGCCCACATTGTACTGCTGCATTCTGCCCTTGATCCGGGTCTTCGGGCCCTTACTGGCCACACAGGTGGCACATTTGCGGAACCAAGCTCTGACGTCTTCGAAGTAATTCACCCAGTAGTACCGCTGGCGCACTTTGTCTAGGGTTTTATTCATGCCCAGGTGGCCTCCGGTAATCCCATCATGTACTTCGGTCAGGATGGCTGGTACCTTTCTCCTCGGAACTACCAGTTGGAACTTGGTTTATCGTCCATCAGCGCTTTCCCAGACTCGCTTGAGCATTCCATTGTCTACTCTTAGAGAGTTCCATTGAGCCCATAACGATTTCAGCACGCTTGAATATCTAGCTACCTCGTCCCATCGTGGCCTGGGTGCCCCTCTCATTTTGAGTGACAAGATTGGTTCGATGTCTGGATCAGCCATTTGGTCCTGGATGCACTGTTCCGTTGTCCAGTCTTCATTGGCCTGCACTCGGATCTGCCTGATGGAGATACCCTCTCGCTGTTTCGTCTTCAGACAATGTCCGCATTCCGCTCTACAGGGTCTTCTGGATAGGGCATCGGCATTATTGTGCAAACGGCCGGTACGGTGTTCCATCTTGAAGTCGTATTGCTGTAATTTCTCCATCCATCTGGCCAGTTGTCCTTCCGGTGTCTTCATGTCCAGCAGCCATTTGAGTGCGACATGATCTGTTCGGATTAAGAAATGACGACCATAGAGGTATTTGTGGAAATGGTCTACAGCCCTTATTACTGCAAGTTCTTTTCTGGTGACGCAATAATTTCTTTCTGGTTTCTAGAATCCATGGCTGTAGTACTCGAATCACCCTCTCTTCACCATCTTGCACCTGGGATAGGACGGCCCCCAAACCGGTGTTGCTGGCTTCGGTGTCTAAGATGATCTTGCCGGACTGTGTAGGAAAGGTTAGGATTGGGCTGGAACATAGTGCTGCCTTCAGTCGCTTGAATGATGTTTCGCAATCCTGATTCCAACGGAAGGTCTCTTTCTCAGTGGTCTGCCGATGTAGGGGCGCGGCAAGGGTGGCAAATTCCTCAACAAATCGCCTGTAGTAGGAACAGAGGCCCAAGAAGCTTCGCAGTTCATGCTTGCCTCTCGGTACTGGCCAATCACGGATCGCTTCTATCTTGTCCTCGTTGCTACGGATTCCTGACTCGGAAACGATGTGGCCCAAAAACGCTACTTCTTTTTGGAACAAGGAGCATTTCCTCGGGTTGAGTCTTAGGTTGGCGTTATTAATTCAGGAGAATACTTCGCCCAGGTTCTTCAGATGGTCGTCGAATGTCTGACCCATGACTAGAATGTCGTCGAGGTATACTAAGCACGTCCTCCATGTTAACCCGCTCAGTACATACTCCGTTAGCCTCTCAAATGTAGCGGGTGCATTACATAACCCAAAGGGAATGACCGTGAACTGAAAAAGCCCTTTACTGGTGGAGAACGCTGTCTTCTCTCTGTCGTTTGCGTGTAGACCAAACTGCCAAAATCCACTTTTTAGGTCCCGTGTGGAGAACCAACGGGAGCTTGCTGGTGTGGTCAAAGTGTCATCGATTCGGGGTAGTGAATAGCTGTCTTTCGTCGTGACATCATTCAGCTTTCTGTAATCCACGCAAAATCGGGTGGTTCCATCCTTCTTGTTAACTAGCACGACGGGAGCAGACCATGGGCTGATGGATGGCTCAATAATTCCATTTTGTAATATGGACTCGATGTTTTCCTCGACTGCCTGTTGTTGCCCCAATGGTAGTCGTCTAGGTGGTATTCTGATGGGTCGAGCCTTTCCGGTATCTTTTCGATGCTGGATGATGTTGGTGTGACCGGTGGTTCCATATTGACTGTTAAAAATTTGCCAGTGCTTTGTGATAAATTGCTTGGCTTTCTTCTAGTTCTCTGGTGTCAGGTGTGTCAAATGGTCAGCAAACTGTTGTAGGAACTGTTTACTGGGCCCTGTCTCCTTCACCGACGTCTGGTACTCTTCTTCGCAATTGATGATGGTCTCTACTGGCTCGAAACAAGCTATCTCTTGACCATTGGCAATTCTGATGTCGTTGTTGGACAAATTCAGGCCTCTGATTGGGATATCTCGTCCGGTTTTAACTATAGCCCGTCCAACTAAGTAGTCATGAGCTGAGTGTACGGGCTCCACCATTCCAACGCAGCTCCCAGGATTGCTGTCTTGTTGTCCATGAATAATCTGTTCCGTTCGACCGGGAATTCTAGCTGAAGACTTTGCCACAATTTTTATGGAGGTTGACGGACCGAGTCAATACAAATTCCTCATTTAGGAACCGAAGAACATCATATCTCGGGTCGAACATTAATCCATGCTGGCTAATTAGGTCCATACCCAGCATAAAATCGTCCTCAATATTCGCTACCAGGACCCTATGCCTCTTCCTGGTTGAAGGAAACTGCTCGGACCCTCGGCTTGGACATGTTCAAGACGGCCTCTACTTCCAAAGCCCGAAGTAGAGCTTCATTACTCTTTTTGACGCCACTCAGTCTTAAATTTCTTTGTACTTCCACATCTCTGATGCCGTTTATGAAACTCTGTGTGGCCAACTGGTCTTTCGTTTCCTCTGGCAGGTCTGGGTAGGACAAGTGTACTAACCGTCTAATCTCTGCTTCGAATTATTGGAGTCTTTCACCGGTTTTTTGAGTTTTTCCACTCAGTTGGACCTGACTCAAGGATTGATTGTCGTATCGCTTATCCAGGATGGCGATGATCTTGTGGAAATTGCCTTGTTCCTCGACTGGAATGCTTTGGAGGAGTTCTAGGGCCGGACCTCTTAACGAAATTACCAGAGAAGTAGATTTTTCTTGATTATCCCTTCTATTAGCTGTAGCCACGGCCTCAAATTGCCGTTTATACATGGGCCAAGATGAGTTGCCGTCAAATGTGGGTGGTTTACTAAAAGAACCTTTGGTACTCACGGTGTTCTGGTATTTTCCTCGCTGTAAGTCCTGTTGCATTTTTTTAATTTCTGTTTCTACCTTGTCTCGGATGGCACTGATTTGGTCTTGAACTGTGTTTTGAATTGAACTGAGTTCAACTTTTACCTGACTTTGGATGGGATCGAGGTCATCTACTTTTGTTTCAAGAATGTCTACGGTATTTTTTAAGGCCTTAATGTCATCATTTATCTCTTTTATATCTGACTCAACTATTTGCATTCTTTCATTAACTGTTTCATTAATTGTTCAAATTGCAGTTGTCTTTTCTCTTCAGTTTCGTGTCGTTTTAATCCAGTTTGATCTTGTTTTTCTACAAATTTCGAGAATAATCCTTCCATTAAATTTTCTTTTTTTTCTTCCATGGCAGTGACAAGATTTTGTTGTTCGCTTTTCATCGTAGTGACCAGATTTTCTAATTCTATTTTACGTTTTTCATCAAAAGATTTTACTAACCTTTGTTGAATTTCTTCCTGATGTTGTTTTCCCTTCTTGTCACGTTTTTCTAGAACCTGTGTAATTTTTTCGTCTAGTCATTCCGTAACCTGTTTGACTATTTTTTTGGTAGTTTCGTCCATCTTTTCCATGCTACGAGTTTTCATAAATCAAATTACGATTTTAACTGCACTTAATCCTTCACTTCTGGACACCAAATTGTAATATAGTCCTTGGGTTCAATTTAAAATTAAAAAACTAATATTCACTTTCACTTTTCTAGAACTTTATTTACATGAAATTATACAAAACAGCTGATTCACAATAACATTCGAGATACGCTCGTCGTCCTTGCTAACTAACTGCTGCGAGGATGTGTCCTCCTTTTAAAATCTGCGTCGAATTCTCTAGTATAATACAGTTGTCGAGTTATGATCGAGATAAGTTTTTCTCCGTCCGAACCTTCTAGTTTTTTTCATATCCCAGCGGTATTTGTCGTACTGAAATGAACCAGCGTCGGCTTTGGTAAATTTCGTAACAATATAGAGGGACCAATGCTGTTATATACTTAGAGCATGTACTTCTGGAAGTGGCATGCAAGCGTTGTTAGTGTTTAGTGGTAAAGTAATCGTTGTATATTTTAATTATACAGGGCGATTCCAGATATATTAGAAATCTTTTTTTTTTTCGTAGGTGGCACATAAGCAGTTGCATATATAGGGTGTTTAAAATATAGAGTAGTGTGCAATTATGACTAATAAAATAATTATATAGGGAAGTCCATTAGTGGTTGAATTTACAGGGTTCTTGGAATAGAACGTTCAGTAGAATTACATTTATACTGGGTGGTGCAAAATATTATAGAGAGATGCATATACAGGGTGGCGGAAATGGAAATGCAACATTCCGTAACCCATAAGCAGTTGTATATATAGGGAAGATGAAACATAGGATGAGAGGAATTATAGATATACAGGAGGATGAAAAAAAATGTTAGAAAAGGAAATGATTTATAGAGTAGCCCACGAAGAGTTCCATATATATGATGATTGAAATATAGGTCGGAGTAGAATTATAGTTACAGAAGATACTTAAAAATTTCATAAACAAAAAGAGTAAATACGGTGGCTCATAGGCATATACAGAATGGTTTACCGGGTGGTTAAAAAATGTTACAAAATATTATGCGTGGTCCATGAGCAGTTGCATATACAGGGTGGTGGAAATATATAATGAGGGAATTATTATAATGAGGATTTTAATAAATGTTAGAGAACTGAGTGCAATTATAGCTATACAGGGAGGTTAGAAAAAATAAATATGTATGGTAGCCAATTAGCGATTGAATTGTTGTCATATTAAATTAAGAATTACGAATTTGAACACAAATAAAGTATTATGAATTTTATCTGAAAAATTTTTAAATTTCCATACTTATTTGTAGAAGCGAGATGTAAGACCGACATCTAGGATTTTCGAGGAAACTATCACACCGAGGTTCCGAATCTGGATCCGTTCCGTGTAACTGCTGTTCTCCCTAAAATCCTAGGATAGAATGTCACGATAAAATTTTCAGCTTACTTAACCTGCCAGAGATATTGACACAATTGTTCGAATTTCGACCACTGGGCGACAGCTAGTCTATATATAAATAGGCAAAGGCAAAACGGTTAGGTACCATTTGCTCCTTTGTCCCTCAACCGATTTTTTCATGACGCCCTCTTCTCCGGTTTCTCCTCCACTTTATTCCTGATTGACCAACGAACCTAAATAATATTCACAATTTGATGAATTGAATTTCGACCACTGTGCAACCACTATTTTTCGTAATTATTTGAAATTTTGAGCAATATGCACGTTAGTATTATTGCCAGCCAACTCTTTAATGTGAAAATGCATCGAAGATAAGAGGAATATGTGACTCAATTACGTACAGTGACTGTTCATTAATTATATTTAAAGAAAAATGTGATATATATAGTCTTTATGTGTTTCCTGTAATTAAATTAAATCTTTAATCTATTGTTGTATAAAAGCTGATGATGATGAGAATAGTTTTCAATTTTTTAATAAGTATTTTGTAGAGACAATAAGTTATAAAAGTATTGTAGATGTCAATAAAGCCAGTACTTTATTCAATTATCTTGCACCCTACGTTTTTCGTATTTGAGGTAGGCGGTTATCCAGTATTTTCCATCCCAGTAACAAATCAATGTATGACGTAACCAAATAACGAAGCTTTCTACACATGGTCATCGAATTGTACTTTTTCAGTGAAAATTCGCCTATCTGTGAGAATGTGAGAATTTAATATTATATATAGTTATATATATATATATATATATATATATATAACTAGAACAACAAATTGAGAAATCGTCTCGACTGATTATATACTTTTGTTAATAGGAATGCAGCCCAAGGGTAAATTAAAACACTGGAGTACTCTTCGTGCCATTTATTGAAAAGCTTTCGGAAAACATTTTCCTTTTTCAGTTCATTACTAAAAAATTAATACAAAGATAAAAAATTATACAAAACTAGTGTATTAACTTTTTAGTAATGAATTGAAGAAGGAAAAAAGTTTTCAGAAAGTTTTTCAATAAATGACAGGAAGAGTACTCTAGTGTTCTAATTTACCCCTGGGTTGCATTCTCATTAACAAAACTATATGATTTACATAATCAGCCGAGCCGATTTCTCAATTTGTTCTAATAAGATGGGTTTCTTTCGCTATGTAACAACTAATTATGGGTTTATGATCACCTATAAACTTAAAAGTTTGGCAAAATTAACATCAAGCTAACATCCCAACGGAGCAGAAGTATTTTTTTATCGAAACACCAAAGATAAAGGTTTATTCCAAACTACATTTCCAATAGTAAACTGTACCGCATAGAAATTTATAACTGACACCAAGAACAATGGATAGATTACTTAAAACGTAGGTCACATTCAAAATCATTAAATTAACGCAACTTTACAAAAATTCTAATAATGCATCTTTATAAAATAATTAGTTAATTTCATCAATTTTTTTTTGATATTCCTGTGATCAATTTGTCACAAAAAGTATTTGATCTATAGATATTCTCCATGTAAAAGTACTAACCTTATATTAAATATTTACAACTATCAAATTTGTTCATCAAATTAGTGAAACTTTTTTATCAACAAATTATAATTTCAGAAACGTCAGTCAAAAAAATATTACTCATCAATCTAAATTCACTTCCACATTCATTTTCTATATGAAAAATTTTTATTGTGTTTTTGATAGTATTTATATTTTGCTGTTGCGATTTGAGGTTGCCTGCTTCAACATTTAACCTCATGTACCGTAAGTAGATCACTAATTAAATAAATTGTTACATATACAAGGTGGTTGAAATATAGTAGAATACAGGGTGGATAAAAAATGGTAGAAAAATATTGTTATATAGGGAAGAACAAGAGCAGCTGCATATATGGAATACGTGAAATAGGTGGCGAAGTAAAATTATAGTTACAGTGTTATTCAAAAAATTTAGACAAAACTGCATATAATGAGTGGTTTAAATGCAGGATGCAAAGAAATTATACTTTACACTGGTAAAAAAATATGAGGAAAAATGAAGTAGTGTAGCCCATAAGGAGTTGCACAGATAGGATAGATGGAACGTAGGGTGGAGCCAAGTTTTCGTGAAATGTTTAAAAGATATTATATTAGGTGGCTCATAAGCAGTTGTATATACAGGATTGTTGAAATATTTTGTATAAATAACAGGGTAGTTCAAAAAATCATATACAAAGAAGTTGTATTGTATCAAGGTGATTAAAAAAAATATTGAATACAATTTTTATATAGAGTGGTTCATAAGCAGTTGCAGTTTGGGTGAAATATATTAAGGATTGGTGGATTATAGTTACACAGGATGATATAGAAAACGTTATATTGGTTATATTATGTGGCCCATTAGTAACTGCATATACAAGGTGGTTGAAATAGAGGTTGGAGTAAAATTATAGTTAAACGGAGTGGGTCAACAATGTTTTTGTTATGTAGGATAGAACATGAGTCGTTGTAGACATGAAATATCTAATTATAATAAAATTATAGTTGTACAGTGTGATTAAAACAATGTTAGAAAACGTTGCATGTAATGTGTGTTTGAAATATATACATTCCACAGTGGTTCAAAAAATATCCGAAAAAATGACTATATAACTCAGGCCATAAGCAGCAGCATAGATAAGAGATAAATTGAAATACAGGATAGAGAGTACACTTATAGTTAATTATTTTAAATTCGTATATTGGGTTGCCCATAAACATAAGCATACACAGGATGGTTGATGAAATATTTTGTGAAGTAAAATTATGGTTATACAGGATGGTTCAAGAACTGATAGAAAGATGCGTTATAATGGTTGACTAATTATCTGCTACATACACAGGATGGTGTTTAAATAAGGTATAGTTATAGTTATACAAGAAGGTTAAAAAAGTTGAAAAAACCTATTATATACGGTGGCCAATAATTAATTGAAGTTTGTGTGAAACATGTTGAGGATTGGTGGATTTATAATTATACAGAGAAAAGAGTTTCAGAGTCTAGATCGAACTTTACCTAGTGACTCTTGGGGAGTAGGCAGATTGAGCCCCGAGTTCGATCTAGACTCTGAAATTGTTTTTCGCTTCTTGTCTGTAGATAATGGCTCCAAAGCAGGAGTCGAAACGTCTCGAGTATTTAACAAATTCAGACGTGATTCTCACCCGGAACCTAGCCTAGTTCTTATATATATATATTCTTTCAACGAGGAGTTGCGTTATGCATTTTGTGGAAATAACTATATAAGATATCTGAATTTGGGTTAGGAGGTTTTCCCGGTTACTCTTTCAAATTAAAACGTTTTGAACTGTCTGCCCCTTCCGGTTGTAGCGGAATTTTGAATAAAACTCAAAAAAGGTAGGTTTTAATAACCACCTGGAATTTCTACGACCAAGAGTCCCTGACTAGTCGAATATATAAAGCACAATAGTAGGCCTACCGATTTATTGTGCGGTGATTAGGTGTGGATGACGATCACGGATCGTAGTTGTATGTTATCAAGTTTATCTAAGCTAAATTTCAACTCCGGTCTCATCATTTTTTGACAGTTAAATGTTTCCTAATTTCCCTCCCTCTTGGTATATTACCTACCCGAGACCAGCTGGCTTGTTTTGAAAAAAATGCAAATGATCGCCGGTCAAATCATCGACATCTCCTCCGGGGCCATAATTTAAAATATCACAAACAGAGAATTGGAATGTTTATTAGAGCGAAAAGCAAATTTTGTAGCGATATTGTATATTTTTTGCATGTTATATTTGTTTATTTAGTATTATTTATTGATTTTCTGTAAACAAAGAGACTTGAAATATACAAATTGGTCCTTGCGTGTAACACAGAAAATTAATTTGTATGGGTATTTCAAGATCAGTGATCAAGGTTGGAAAATCTCGAAACAAATGTAATTTCTGCATATCACTACCATACTTATCTATTTTTGTATATCTTAGTGTGGGCCACCGTTAAGAAGCTTTAGCTTCAATAAGGGCATTATATGAACCTTCAAAATATCTAGTATATTCCGATCAGATTCGCTCTGTTTTGCAATATATTTATCTAAATTATTTATATTACAATACGGAAAAAACTACTAAGCCGACAATATCCATCTTTTGCCCATATAAACCTAACATCATAAACTATATCATAATGACAAAGAATAATGTACCAGCTTTTCTTAATACAAGGTTGATTTGGGGAAAAATATAACTTTTACCAGGTTTTTAAACTTTTTTCTTTGTGGAATGTTCCAATTGGGACTTTTAAATGCTCACTAAGAAGGATTACTGATTATCAACCATTCATCAGTTTGTATAGTGTAGGCAAAAAACAAGAGATTTTGTTTACTGGATCCTATTATTTAGATAACATATTTATTTCTATGTTGCACTATTTACTGATGGATTTCTTGTAATAATCATTGCTAAGATGTTCATTTAAAATTTTAAATTTTCTTATAACAGGGTCTGACAACAAAAGCTTTTATTCTATTTGTATAAGTTCTGTATACGTTTCCAGAACATGTTTTTACAAAATTTATACAAATGCAGAAAAAAAATCAGAACATATTGGAATAGCTTTTATATTATTAAAGCACATGCGTATCGAGATTCTTTTAAGGTAAAAGAGAAAGCTATACTCTGCGATACCGCTCGTACGAGAAACTTGTTAGCTACGGTGGTTGGTGGAAAGCGCCGGAAAGCTGGTGTTGTTTTCATACTCCAGTCAGTGCCGCTCGCTACATGAAGCGTCTATGTCGTATCGACGCTTAACACAAGGACCGTCGTGAAGCTGGGTCAAGTCGTTCTTTTCCAATAATTCGATTTCAAATCGGGCTGTTTAAAAAAAATGTGAAACTTTAGAAAACCAGATGTTAGGTAAGATCCAGCAAAATTTTTCCATTTAAGCACGTTTTAACATGTATCGTTGTAGTTATTCCGCATAATGTTTTCCAGATATTACTCAACCGAAACTTTATGTAGGAGTTTCTGTTTACAGATTGAGTCGTAAAATGTTGGTTGTTTATGGGGTGGAGAGTTCAATAACAATTAAACTCTGGATGGAAGTTAGCCATTAAATAAAAAAGAAGGAAATGTGTCATGCAACAAGTGTACCAACGCACACTTTATATATATATATATATATATATATATATAATATTAAAATAAACACACTTATATTTATTTGCTACTGACAATATTGTTTCACCAGGTTACTGGCTTCGTCAGAATACAAAGTAGAACTAATATAATACTAAGTTAGTATCGTAAAAAGTTGGTATCACAATTTCTTATTCTTTTTGGTCTGCTTAAAAAACTAGTACTATTTTAAATTCATTAAAAGCGTGTGGCATTTATTGTCCCTCAGTAGTTTACCATTTTCTGCATTCTGGATTTTATGGAAATAATCATACCGCATTTAGAGAATGGTCTGTATACGAAGAGTTTTTAAATTTTCATGGACTTGGTCAGTCTCTAATTGTCTTCTAAATGTTATTTGTGGCATATTCTTGATTATTTTTATGTTTTCTTAGGAATAACACTACAATTGAAATAAAAAGGTGTATATTGAACAAAGAAACCAAACGATTCAAAGTCGATTCTGACTTCGCTGTCAATGGCTTTATATGTATTGAAAATGTAAATTGCAAAATGAAAGTTTGATTTATGACATTTAAGTTGAAATAAGACAAAAAATTCTTGTTTTTATATATACAGGTAGCATAAAAAATTTCAAAGATCATGCATTATGGTTAAACAGCTTTCAAGTTGGAAGAATTTGAAAGAGTTGTCTTTAGAATTTATAAATGGCGTTCCTTTGTTATAAGATAGCGCATCCGCCAAAAATGCGATCAAAGAATTCTGCTGTTTCAGTGATCCGATTAACGTCATAAGGGAAAATCTAGGAAAATGAACTATCCCGATACTGGGTTGTTTAAAAGGAGTTGACCATTAATAATTTCTCCCTTAATTGTCGGTAACCAGATACGATTGAATTCAAAAGAATTAAGGCAGACTCTTTTATTTTTCGGTTTGTGATATGTTGTTCTTTGTGAAGTATAGTTGAATTGTCAAATTGTGTTTTATGGCCTAGGTTCCAAGCATGTTCACAGATTTTCGATTTTTCAAATTGTCGTTTCTTTATGTAATTCTTGTGTTCATTTATTCGTTCGTTTAATGGTCTCGATGTTTCTCCATTATAAAATTTATTGCATTCGCAAGGAATCTTGTATACTCAGGACAATCACATTACAGTTACAACTATACCATACATACAGGGACTGTCAGAAAGCCTGAAAAGAGTGGGCAATGATTTAATGTTAAAACAACATTCTAAACAAGAAATACACTGAAATCACTAATATCATAACCAAAACCAACCAATCTTTCTGACAGACCCTGAATATAGGGTGTAGTTGTAATTGTAATGAGGTTGTTCTGAGGAGCATTGTTAATAAGAGAAGTTCTGAGTTAATTCGGAAGGTTTGTTCTCTGTTTAAGTCTGTTTAACTCTTTGTTGATAAAAACTGCATATACAAGATTCCTTGCGAATACAATAAATTTTATATTGGGGAAACATCCAGACCATTAAATGTACGAATAAATGAACACAAGAATTACATAAAGAACCGACAATTTGAAAAATCGAAAAAATTTGTGAACATGCATGGAATCTAGGATTTAAAATACAATTAGACAATTCAACTATACTTCACAAAGAACAACATAACATAAACGAAAAATAAAAGAGTCGGCCTAAGTTCTTTTGAATGAAGACAATTGTATCGCTTCTACTGCTTCTACTTCTGTAGAATTCAATCGTATCTGGTTACCGACAATTAAGGAATAAATTATTAATGGTCATCTCCTTTTGAACAACCCAGTATAGGGATAGTTCATAATGTTTTTTCTAGGTTTTCCCATATGAAGTTAATGGGATCACTGAAACAGCAGAATTCATGGATCGCATTTTGGACGAATGCGCTATATTATAACAAAGTCATACCTGGGAACGCCACTTATAAATTCTAAAGACAACTCTTTCAAATTCTTCCAACTTGAAAGCTGTTTAACCATAATAAATGATCTTTAGAATTTTTAGTGCTACCTGTATATATAAAAACCAACAAATTTATTTCCTATGTCAACTTAAATTTCATAAATCAAACTTTCATTTTTCGATACATATAAAGGCATTGACGACGAAGTCAGAATCATATCAACTATTAAACTTATTTATTAGTTGTTTAGTTGGAGAATTATTAACAAAAAAAAACGCAGTTGAAATTTGTTTTCTAAATTAATTTAGGCAGTGTGTTATAGTAAAAAACTAAGATTGAATTTTTGAAGCGAATTAAAGCAAAAATAACGCTTTCCTCTTAGTTGTTTGTCCGATTTTGGCAAATGTTCCAATTTGGTTTATAGTCTAGTAGGGAAGTGAGTTATCTGCGAAAAATAGTTCTGATGATTTTAAAAATTTGGGGTTTGGTTTTTTCGATTCAGAATTAAATTCTGAGTGATGGGTATTTTTCAATTTTTTTACCAAGAAAAATTGTAATTGTTATTAACAAAAAACGTACAGAGAAAATGAGGGTCTCCGTTTTTTGATTATAAGTTGAAAAATATGAAAAATAGCTTTTTTTGAAAAAAGATTCTAAAAGAGGAGAACATTTCATAACGACAAGTCCCGACTCCAGAAACTGTAACTCCATTATTTATAATTTTAAATTGACGTTGAAAATACCGCTCCGCGCGGCCGTTATCCCGCTGCGACGTCACCGTCAAGCCAACAGAGCATAACAAAATATATTTTTTTAATATTTGTTATCAATTTAAAATTTTTAATAAATTACAGTATTATCTAGAGACTTAAAGGAATATAGTCCAGTAGACAAAAAATTGTTCACTTCATTTTTGTTAAAGTTATTCACATGTTAATTAATTATTTTTTCATGGACTTTGGATAACTGAAAATCAGTTCTAAAAGTTTAAATAAAGTACCTAAAAATATTTTGAACTCTGGGAGATTTTCTTATTGACTCAATGAACCAAATTCCATTAAAAAATTTTAAAAAAGTTATTTTATTTGTTTATTATGATTTTTTAAGTAAACAAAAAATGAAAAATGCAGATTATGTTAATAATTTTTTTTATATTTTTAATTTCAGCTGCTTTTTTATTTATTTTTTGCATCTTATTTCATTACTAAAAATTTTTTTTCGTTATTTGTTTATAAATTTGTTATAAACAAATAGACTATTTTAATATTTGAAAAAAAAATGTTTGCCATTCTGTTGTATGGGTCAAATAATGAGTTTTTTAAAAAAATTTTTCTTCAAAAAATTTTTAATTATTTATAATCTTTTTTTTATTTGTCACCCCTTTAAATTATTAATTAAGGAATCGTTTTTTTTTTCTAAATTCATCATTTACTATCCTCATTAGAATTCCAAAAAAAAAAGTTTGCAACTCAATTTTCATTGTTTATTTAATAAACATTTAGTTATAAACAAATAATTAATAATAATTAATTATCTAAAATATTATCTTGAATGTCCAAGACCGTATCATTAATAGTTTAAAAGTTATAGCAATTTAAAAGTTGATAAGATAAATGCCGGGTTCATCAGTGAGTATATTAAATATTTAAGAATGAAATAAAAAATAAAACAACATTTTTTTAAATACTTGCACATGCACATGGCTGTATTTATTATTTTTTTTGTAACGGAAATAAAAAAATTAGGTTCAGAATTTGTTTATAACTAAATGTTTATTAAATAAACAATGAAAATTGAGTTGCAAAAATTTTTTTTTTGGAATTCTAATGAGGATAGTAAATGATGAATTTAGAAAAAAAACGATTCCTTAATTAATAATTTAAAGGGGTGATAAATAAAAAAAAGATTATAAACAATTAAAAAATATTTGAAGAATTTTTTTTTAAATTCATTATTTGACCCATACAACAGAATGGCAAATTTTTTTTTTTCAAATATTAAAATAGTCTATTTGTTTATAACAAATTTATGAAGAAATAACGAAAAAAAAATTTTAGTAATGAAATAAGATGCAAAAAATAAATAAAAAACTGCTGAAATTAAAAATATATATAAAAAAATATTAACATAATCTGCATTTTTCATTTTTTGTTAACTTAAAATAATCACAATAAACAATTGAAATAACTTTTTTAAAATTTTTTAATGGAATTTGGTTCATTGAGTCAATAAGAAAATCTCCCAGAGTTCAGAATATTTTTAGGTACTTTATTTAAACTTTTAGAACTGATTTTCAGTTATCCAAAGTCCATGAAAAAATAATTAATTAACATGTGAATAACTTTAACAAAAATGAAGTGAACAATTTTTTGTCTACTGGACTATATTCCTTTAAGTCTCTAGATAATACTGTAATTTATTAAAATTTTTAAATTGATAACAAATATTAAAAAAATATATTTTGTGATGCTCTGTTGCCTTGACGGTGACGTCGCAGCGGGATAACGGCCGCGCGGAGCGGTATCAACCTCAATTTAAAATTATAAATAATGGAGTTACAGTTTGGGGAGTCGGGACTTGTCGTTATGAAATTTTCTCCTCTTTTAGAATCTATTTTCAAAAAATATTCATATTCATATTTTTTTCAAGTTATAATCAAAAAACGGAGACCCTCATTTTCTCTCTACGTTTTTTGTTTATAACAATTACAATTTTTCTTGGCAAAAAAATTGAAAAATACACATTACTCAGAATTTAATTCTGAATCGAAAAAACCAAACCCCATATTTTTAAAATCATCAGAACTATTTTTCGCAGACAATTCACTTCTCTAATAGACTATTATTTTAAAGTTCTTCCAACTATTTACAAACATATCAGTTTAAATTGAAAACGAAAAAGTATAGGAGAAATTATTCCAGCTAATGCTTAAGGTTATGCAAATGAAATTGTATGACAAATATTTAGCCACGAACGTAAAATTTCGTGGCTAAATATTAGTAGTGAATAAATGTCATCAACAAACCCGAATGTAGAACAAATATTCCAGAAATAACTTCAACACAAAAGCCTTTTGTGAATATGCTGGTCGCTGGAATATTAGCATACGTAAAAACAACTACGTTTTATTAGTCGCTCGATCACCTGCAATTGACTAAACTATTTTTAAACAAAATGAATTCATTACTGTATAGAGTGTAAGGAAAATGTATGAATTTTACTCGTGTTGAAACATGTTTATATTTCAATATATATTTCGGTGTATTTTCGAAATGATTGTTGAGGTCTTTGATTAATTTGTCTGTTCATTGGGGTTTTCTATCTTTACTACTATTCTGTAACACATAACTAAATATTTGAAATTTGTAATGGAAACAGAATTTAAAGGGGGTGATTTCGAAAAATGACCCGGGTTACTGGTTGTCTCTCACAAAAAGCTTATTTCACTGATTTTCTGAGAGAAAGAAATCTCTACAGTATGACATGTGCATTGTATATTGTCTATTTTTATTTTTTGCCGAAAAAAGTCTCTCAGTATCAAGAGATTGAAAAGCCATATAAACTGCCACTGTCAAATTTATTCGATAAACAAAAGAACTGTGTATGTTGAAACGTCTCCAGAGTACATAAGTTTGTAAAATAGACTGCCATATCTTTCTCTCTGAGGAGAGGAGTGTGTATGCTTTCAGCCACTGTAACTGTGGTGTTTCTGTCTGTCCCTTGCTATTGTCTGCTGGAATTTATTCTAAACGTTTCATCAAGGTTGCGGGCGTATCTTTGTATTGGTTCCGATATGTTATTAACATCTTAGTGACTTTGAGCCACGGGGAAGATTCACTAGTAAAATTTGCAGGAGATTTAAATGACATCTACCACCGGAATTAATTCAGCATGGAATAAGAAATGGACAACTGGCATGTCTAAATCATCTAAACCATGAATTAATCAAATTAGATAGCGCGTTGTACGTAGGCGAACATCCAACTAGGGAAGAGATCAACAACCACTTGTAACATTAGGAAGAGCTAACTCTTCATATTTTAAAAATACAATGGATCGAATTGGGAAGCATCCCAAAAAATACACAGTGAAAACAATTTTCAAAACCACTCAACAACGTCGCCACATATTCTGATCTACTAATGAATCCAGTGACCCAGTGATTCTCTATACCAGGTGTGTATAGGATACGCTGTTCATGCGGTGCAATATATATTGGTACCACTCTGGGGGTACACTCATATTTCTGAACACATATGAATCGCACCAGTTTCAGCAGATCACGTTTTATATTACCTACATACTGATGTACTCCCAACTAAATATCCCAACGTTCCAAAGGCAGGCCAACAGGAATAGGGGAATTTCCTCATCCCAATCACACTGATTATTGCGACCAATCTTGGATCGATATTGTTTCAGGGTCGTGTTAAATCTTTCGCATTTCCGTCCGATTGTGGATGCAAAAGGGGGTTCTCATTTTTTTGATGCCCATCTTCGTTCTGATTGTCACACCCTGTATTGACATTTACTCGCCGGTGATTGTTCTTAGCTGAATGTTAATTGGCCGGATTTTCGATGATGCCATTTAATTTTTAATTTCTTTATTCAGTGGTGTGTTATTTTTTTATTGCCATTAAAAAGGGGGTCTGAAACGTTTGGAATATTTGAAATATGCAGAGTTTCCAGTAATTGTGTTGTTATTTCCAAGAAATCATAAAAACAAGACAGAGATGCCACAGCTATTGTTCAGAAAACAAGTATAATTAGATTTTACATTCACGTCATTCCACTTCCGACATAACTGTTTAGAATTTTCTGTGGGTTTAAAGGATTATATTTACTCCAGAAAATAATCTTTAGATATTTCCACAACAGAAATTCACATTAAATAACACTTTTTTATCCTCAATAGTGGGTTAAGAGGATTTTTTTCAAATCGTTAATTTATTTGGATTTTGTTGGAAGTAATTAATTTCTAGACGATTCCATTATTAGTAGTATAAAATTAAACATTTTTACAATACAAATAATAAAAAGTTTGAGCTAAAAATTGCTCTGGATGAAAGAGAGAACCTAGTTTGCGACTAAGTAATTATTTAAGATCAATTATTAATTGAACATTGAGGTCCTAAATTAACGGATACATGCATGTCGTACGTAATTATGAATGTAAATGAAAAATCTAGAATAAAGTCAATTTTAATCTATGAAAGTATAGTGTTTGAATAAAATAATTCAACCCCTAAGGGGTATTAACTTCCCCTAAAAAATCTATTCAGCAATATAGGCCTTTTGTATTTTAAGAAAAATCAATTTTCAATTGTTTAATTTTGAAATAATGAATGCTATAGAAAAAATAAGGTTTGAAGTCATCTATACTAATATTATAAAGAGGTAAATTTTGTTTTTGTTTGTAGGGAGCAATCTCTGGAAGTAGTGAACTTATTTTAAAAATCCTTTTACTGGTGGAAAGTTACACTATCTGCGAATAACATAGGCTAAATTTTATTGTGATAAAATGTTTAATTACGCGACGGGGTGACAATGGGGTATATGGTGTTTTTACTTAAATTTAATATATTGGAAACAAAACTTGCTACAGGCGTAAAAATTGGTAAATAAGTAAAACCGAATTTAATCATTTTGCAAAAATTAAATTATTTCATGGGCGACAGTTGGGGAAATGGTTATTGAAAAATTTATTACTTTTCAGGAAAAAATTTCAAATATGACAAAAACGCCAAAAACGTCAAAAATTCCAGAAATTTAAAATTTCATAACAGTACAGGGACTCAACAATATTTAAATAAGTTTAGTCTAAATAATATGCTCAAATTGTGTAGCGTTCATTTCTTGCCCAAAAGTAGACGGTGCTGGAATTTTTCGATACCGTTTTGCAACATCTCTGCACTGATTTTATGAACTGCTTGCCTAATTCGCTATTTTAAATCATGAATTAGTTGGTTTACTTTTGTAAATTTTGTATTCTTAATAGCCCTGCAAAAAAAAACGAGTGGAGTCAAATCTTCATTCAATTTCGACATATCTACAAATCCATCCATATGGAACATCTGATTTCTTTGGCATCTATTCGTAACCCTTTTACAAACTTCTAATCTAGGATCAGGGTCATAGGCATTTAGTTCATGATCTAGTTTAATTTTATATGGATGGAATTTATCTTTTTTTAAAATCCTCAATATATATATATATATATATATATATATATATATATTGTTTTTAAGTTTTCGCGGGCACTAAATGTTTTAGGTGGTTTCCGGGAATTCATCCGCGTAGTTGAAAACTGATCCGATAGATGGTAAAATGACGACGTTTCGGCAGAGTCACATTTGCCCTCTTCAGGTCGGTTCGCATAATTCTCGTAGCCTTCTGCTTTCGCTTCTAGTTACTCGAATACTATTATGCCGAAACGTCGTTATTTTTTTTACCATCGATCCCGGCAGGGATCAGTTATCAACTACGCGGATGAATTCCCGGAAACCACCTAAAACATATATATATATATATATATATATATATATATATATATATATATATATATTACTTATATTATTACCACCAGCCACTTCTATTGTTATTTTCTATCAGTTTTCCTCAATATTTAACAATATATTCAATTTCAATTTTCCAGTTTTGTTTGACAGTTCCAAATTGACGGCTTTTTTTTCTATTCTACTCACCGTAGATTTCTAAAAAGTGATAGACAGGATACTTTTCATTAAATATTCTGCGTTCCTCAAAATGCGATTTTGTGTTACCACTCACCCCCACTAATAATATTATCTCAATTCCTTGGATCGTAGAAAGGCCTAGTATAGTAATTTATATTTAAGAGACAACCGCCTTCAACTGGCTTAAAATAAAAACGTGTGCAATCATTCACTATTTTCTGACATATAATATTCTTCTTTTTATCTGATTTAAGGTACGATTCTGTTGATTTTTATTTGTCCGGTTCTCTCTAATTGGTATTTTTCTCTATATTATCCATGTATTTTTTAAATTTTTTATCTTTTTTTTGTTATTTGGAGCACTTTCTATAAATGTAACTCTAATTCACCCTATATTGCAACCACCCTGTTTACGTTTCTGTGTATTGGTCACCCAATATAAATTATTTGTCTACCATTTTCTGAATCACCCTGTACAACTATAATTCAATTCTGCACGATGTTGCAACTACACTGTATAAGTATTAATCCTCTTCACTCTATTGACTGCTTCTAGTTTTCTATTGTTTACCCTGAATAGCTATAATTATATTTCGCCCCATATGTCAAGTATAAGCAACTAGTTATGTTGGACAGTATACATTGTTTAACGATCTTGTATAACTATAATTCCACGCAACCTTATATTTCAATCATCACTGTACATGTAACTGCTTCTAACATTTTTATATTACTCGAATATTCCTACTGCTTATGCTTATTTAACCATTTTTTTAAGTTTTTTAATCCACTTGGTATACTTCACTCTTATTTCAACCAACTTGTACACGCAACTACTTATATGCCACCCAATACATTTTGTGATCCACCCTGTATAACTTTAATTCTTTTCCACCATATAATTCCACCATCCTATATATGGAACTGCTACATAAGCACCCAATATCACGTTTATTTGTAAGCATTTTTGACCCACCTGTCGAACTGTAATTTTATTTAGCCCTATATTTCAATTGCGCACATTGCTTTCTGCTAGAATTCCGATGCACGCACACACACACTCCTACCACCCAATACCGAATAGAAAAGATCGCTCACCTAACAATTTTTCTTTTCGATACACTAATGGAATATTTTGTGCTATTTTACTCGACTACAAGTCCTATTAAATTTGAAACATTGGCGTTTATCGTTTTTTGCACATATTTTTACTAAATTCAACAAAATGGTATGTTTTACGTTAAAGAATTAAACGGAATCAAACTGCATCATCTCTTTGTAGAATACAATTTAAAATATTCAAATTGGTTGAGTCATTTTAGAGAAAACATTGTAGATTCATTGAAATTCACTGAAGTGTAGATCCTTAATTACTGCTTTTTCTGATTTGCTGGAAAACCGTAAATCCCACGTTATAGAAAATAATATATCTAATATTTCTTAATACAATGCCGTTTAACTTATCAAAATTGCCTAAGCCATTTTTGAATAATCACTGAGGCAACATAAAAAAACATGCCAAGGAATTGATAACCTCCTCCTTTTTGGAAGTCGGTTAATAAAATTAAATTCAACTTTAGAAGTTCATAAATAAACGATTAGTAACTAAAAAATTTTAACAACGTCTAGCGAACTAAAATAATGTTAGAAAAGACTCGATTTTACGTTGTGATAAAAATATTATTAACAGACTAGTAAATCGTGGCATGTATTTGATTCGAGGCCTGCTTGTTTGTATAAAATAAAATTACTTTTTTCATGAGTATCCACGTCCAATTACTTGAAACTTCTGTTCTTTCTATCATTAATTATTTTACAAATTAAACAATTGATAATTGATTTTTCTAATTACCCACGCCCTATATTGCTCTATAGATAACTGAAAATGTTAATAAACAACGTATCACACGCTACCTCTATTAGTTGTTTTCTGAATGATTTTTGTAGCATATTTTTCAATGTTTAAGTACTTCTTGGAAAATAACACCACAAGTTAGGAAGCTGCTGTATATTCCACACGTAAGGAATTATGAATAAAAAAGGCACAATTCTAAGATGTAAAATTAAAATGTTTGACAAACATTTAAATTTTTTTGGGGGTAGTTATTTCCCTTAGGGTATATATGTATAAAAAACGTGTTATATAATTGAGGTGACGGGTAGAATGGACAACTCAGGCTCTTGTGAAAGGTTAAGAAAATAAAAATATTACATATCTAGTTAAATCTTTCGTTAGGTTCAGCCAGGAAATCCCAGAGGACGTCGGTTAATGGTGCTTTATACACGAAATAATAATAATCATGGAAACAAACCTTTTTAATTTTAGTAAGGAAATAGCTACAATTGGAATATTATAACGTAATTTATAGGAAATTCGTAACTGGCTAAAAATATAACTCATTTGTTTCTTTTCATTTAAACGTGAACCTTTACTACCTCCAAGAACTGTCACGACGGGACGGCCTGGTTTTGAAATGTGAAGGTTCTCCAACGCCCACATAATGAAAAGTATAGTTGATCGAGAAAATAGAACTTTAAATTCGATACAAGAAGACTCTGGTTGGCAATAGTTCATCATATTGATTAATTTTTTTACTCAGCATGAGATGTATTAATCTGATCACAAAGAGTTTATTTCAAAATGTTCTAGAACCCTTCTGTTCAATATTCTTCACGGTATAAAACACGAAGTAGGAAATATGAGGTTTTAAGCATTTATTTTTCTGTTCGTAATCGGTTATGAATAATAATTGACTATGGACAATTGTAATGAGCCATTTTCCTTATTCGCAGTGACAGTATGCCGATAGTGACACATTACCTAATTCCAATTCAATTGTATACACAATGTTCATGGATAGGGTGTCCAAGAGGGAAAAACTTTTAGTGGAAAATGTCATTGTTTATAAAAGTTTTGCTTATTGAAATGAAAAAAAGTTCAAGTCTTTCAAAACCATCTTCATTTTATGGTCAATATTATGTAAATCCCTATGAATGTTTGCACTATATCCGAAAATGTAATAATAATCTAGTGAGTGATGTGTAGGATTTACATAAGTAACTTTTAAGTGGGTATAGTATTGAAGCTGTTTTGTACAGATAAGCAACTGAACTATTTAATGTACTGTATCAAAATATACCGTTACGAGGAATGGATTAAAAAATTTATTAAAGAAAGTTGACAAGACAGAGTCTGTTGAAAACAAAAAAAAGTACATTGAGAACGATGATGAAGCTACAGTACTAGCTATGCGTTAAGTAAGAGAAAATCCAAAGTAGCGTTTACGAAGAACAGCGCAAGTTGCTTTTAACAAGAATCACTTATAAGAAATGTTCAAAATTTATGTACACCTTACGAGACTGGATTGAGACACAAAGCTTGAATTTTTGGAATCATTGGCCAAAAACTAGTGAAAGACGGGTTCTTTCACTACAACATTTTATTATCGGATGAAGCATCGTTCATGATCAATGGAACCGTTTGAAACTGTCGGTATTGGGCTAGTGAAAATCCTTATTACATCGTTCAACGTAGTCGATTTAGTAAAATGTTTTACTACATCGAATACTTGTACCTTATTTACTTGAGAAGACGTTATAAAATCAGTAAATATATTTGGATTTGCTGGACAACTTTTTAATACCGCAATTAGATGATGATATAACTAATTACATGGTCAATAGTAAAATAGGAGAACCCCATACCGGATTATTATAAATACCTTGAGAATGAAACGAGTTAAAAAAGAAATTAAGTGTAGAATTAAAAAAGCAAGAGCAGCAATCTGTAAACAAAAATCTGATTTTTACACTGCGATGTATTTCAGTTCTTTTATATGCATAGGAGATCTGAACTCAAACGGATGCCACATCTAAAAAGCTAGAAGCCTTTGAGATGTGGCTGGGCAGACGTATCCTAAAGATACCCTGGACCCAACACGTTCCTAACGTGGATGGGCAAGAACAAAGAAATCCTCAACAGTATCAAAAGTGGAAACTAGAATATCTCGGCCATGTCATGAGAAGTAGAGACAGATATGAATTATTACAATTTCTTCTGCAGGGTAAAGTATTGGGTAGACGAGGACCGGGAAGAAGAAGAACCTCTTGTTTTCTGAACGATACTTGTGGCATCTTTTTCAATGTCTAAGTATTTATTGGGAAATAACACCACACTTTAAAGGAAATTGCTGTATATTCCAAACGTTTCGGGGTCTAGATCAGACCCCGTTGTCAATGGCTAAGAAACTACGGATTAAAAAGGTACAATTCCAAGATGTAAATTTAAATATTTGACAATGTTTATTATTTGATTTTTGACGTAACTAAGATAATTTTATTTGTAATATACAGGGTAGCACAAAAATTTCTAAAGATTCTATAATCATAAAGTTCCTTTCAAATTGGAAGAATTTGAAAGGGAGATCTACAGAACTTTATGTGGCGCTCCTAGGTGCGACTTTCTTATAAGATAGTGCATTCGCCAAAAATGCGACCAAAGAACTTTGTTGATTCAGTGATCCCATTAAAATCATAAGGGAAAACCTAGGAAAAACCTTATTAACTATCCCGATATTGGGTTGTTCACAAGGACATGACCATTAGCAATTTCTTCCTTAATCATCGGCAACCAGGAACGACTGAATTCTACGGAGGTAGTAGCGATACAATCGTTTTCATTTAACAACATTTTTTAATCCGTAGTTTCTTAGCCATTGACAACGGGGTCTGATCTAGATCCCGAAACGTTTGGAATATACAGCAATTTCCTTTAAAGTGTGGTGTTATTTCCCAATAAACACTTAGACAAGAACCTCTTGGTTGAGAAACTGTCGTAGGGAACAACAACAACAACAGAACTGTTTAGCACTGATGTGAATAAGGCAAGGACCGACGTATTGGTTGCTGACATCCTTTCAGAGACTGGCACTCAAATTATAATAAAAATTAGATGACCTTCCCTTGCAGCAAAGGCGTGAAATGTAATTTCAGCATGACGGCTGTTCGTCATATTCGACTTCGCTAATAAAAGCATGGCTAGATGAATATTTTTCTGAACGATGGTTTGGACGGTACGAATAGATACTATTTCCTCCCCGATTACGAGATACAACAATTTTGGATTTTTTATGGGGCTACAGAATACAGAAAGTCTATGAAAGAAATTTAAATCATAGTATTGAAGATCTGAAACAAGCAATAATTAATGCCGTAACTGAAATCACCCCAGATATGCTAAGAAAGACATTAGAAATAGAGTGGAGAGATGATTTGAAGTTGGTCGAGCCTATTCCGAATAGATAATTGGTGTTTTACTGTTAGTTTTTCTACCTTATTATTATTATTTTTAGTTATTGATTATAATTAAAATTTACTGTTGCATGGCAATATGAAATATTTTTGCTTAGGTAATAACATAAACCTCACTCACTAGAATATTATTGCATTTTCGAACTTAGGGCAAAAATGCCATAGGGATTTACATAAAGTTCACTATAAAATAAAGCAGGTTTTAAACAACATGAATTATATTTCATCATATAGAGTTTTAGAATAACCAAAACTTTTTATTAGCAATGACATTTTTTTCTAAAAAAGTTAATCATTAAAAAAATGTTTTTGACTAAAGGCAACCCTACAGGAACAATATTAAATCTCATGGCTTATAATATGATAACACTAAAAATTCGGCTTGCTTGTCGTAATTAGCAAACTTCAACAACAGTATTAATTAATGCACCGGTTTATAATCCAGGTCTAGTTATTATGTGGCGGTATACTCGAATAACAGACTTTGAAAATAATACAAAATTTAAAATTCATGACAGAAAAAAATATACTTTAATATGCTTGTTATTTAGTACTAGTTGGGTCACGGCTTAATTTAGGTATGCTTTAATATATCAATTGAGATTTTAGGAGAATTCTCCACATTTCGCAATAATTACAACACTAATTCTAACGCTAGAATGTGAGTGGTCTGCTCAAACTCACACTCAAACAGACTTTTAATTGTAATTATTATTTTGAGATAATTTATGACTGGATGAAATCATTATATTTAATAAATAGCTTTAAAGAAAATACCAACTTCAATGAATAGTAACAATAATGACAATAAATTAAAAAATAATTCAATTTGATATTTAAAACATTCTATGTTGAAGTTGATGCAATGCTTAAGGAATGCGGAGAAATTTTACATAAGAATATAAACAGCTTTATATATTAAACAATTTCTGTTCTTAAGTAATAAAGTTATTTAAAAGCCATGTTACACAGATATTTTTCAGACTTGGCACCAACTTCAAAAGCAGTCTAATAAAACATATATGTTTCGTTTCAAATATCCAATTGAATTATTTTTACTTTTTAGTGTCATTATTGTTACTATGCCTTGACATCGGGTTTGTTTAAAAAGCTATTATTTTTTGCTTTTTAGTGATAAAATGGCGTAACTGGATGCATATTTTAATTGTTACTAACTTTGTTTTGTAATAATTTTCATTACAGTCAAAACAAGGGTACTTTACTATTAGAAAAAATTAATTTTTTTGACAAATCTTGTATAGAACCAAAAAACTGACATTTGACTATTTTGTTGTAGGTTGCGGACTAGCCAGAGAATTCTATGAAGAATATATATATTTTAAATATTAATATATTAATATTTGTGTAACAGAACTTCACTCGTAAATTCAAGGATTCGTACAAAATGTAGGTACTTATACATGTTGTTTATAAAATAGGCTGTGCATAGAACTCATTAAAATAAACCAAAAAGTCCCTATTAACATGTACCCTAGTTATATGCCCTTAAAAGGGCTCGAACAAAACTTTTTTCTTTTTCGGTTATTAACAAAACGGTCGAAATGAAAATGAAACATTTAACGTTAAATAACATGTACTACACCGTTTTTTGACATGAAAATCATAAGCGTCCTATTTAGGATGGTGAAGGGGGTTTTGGGCCCGAATAAGGAGGTTTTCGACCCGTATTTTGTTATTTTATTTTTTTTACAATTTTCTCAATAGATTTATAAAATCTTAACCATTTTACTTGAAAAATATTATGTTTGTCCAAATTTATATTTCCAGTGGTTTTCGAGTAAATTGAGTTTGAAAATTACTGTGCTCTTTGAGTTATTAGGCCCAAAATTACATAAATCTGTTTACCATGGCAAATAAAATACTGACATTGCCACTACGCTTAACGATTTAAGTTATTGATAAACTGTCAATTGAGCTTTGCAGTGTTTAATCAGTAAAAGTGGTGACTGGAAAAAAACACTTTTGTTTGATCACTTTTAATGGCATATAACTTGCTAAGGGTACAGTTTAGGGCACAAGTTAATAGGGACTGGCTTATTTTATTCAGTTCTATACACAGCAGAAGTTTGGAACCCTATTTTAGAAACACCCTGCATATAAACAAGCTATGTTAACAAATTTGTTGAGACACTATAGTAATTCCACTTCATAATATACTTCAACCTCTTTCTATATGCTTATGGACCCATTATATTTTCCTAGATCCGTTTAATTTCAATTCTCTAAGATTTATTGAGACATTCTTGAAAATAATTCCACTGTGTAATATACTTCAACCTCTCTCCATATACTTATCGACCTATAATGCATTTTTTTAAATTTTGTGAACTACCCTAGATAACTATAACACTTTATATGCCAACCATCCTATATAACAATAACATTTTATATTCAAACCATTCTGTATATGCGACTGCCTGTGGACAACTCTATAAACTTTTTTTTTGGTTGTTTCTGTTCTGCAGTATATTTCAACCATAGTATACATACAAAACCTTGTACGGTACCCAATAAAACCTTTCTTTTTCTAAAATTTATTTAATCACCCTTTATAGCTGAACTTATTCTCCAGTCTATATTACAATCACGCTATATATGCAACTGCCTATATCCTACAAATATCGCACTTTTGTTTTATTTTTTTTTTAAATCAAGCTGCATAACTATAATTATACTCCAGCATATATGTGAACCACCCTGTATATGCATTTCCCAATAGCCATTCAAAGTAACATTTTTTAAATCACCCTGTTAAACTATAATTCCACTCTACCATTCTGTATTTGTAACTGCTAAGCGGCTACCCCTTCAGGTATATCATTCTTTTACCATTTTTTAAAACACCCTCTATAACATATGTTCTACTCCGCCCTATCTTTCAACTATCATATGTAATCAACTCCTTGTGGGTTTCTCAATGTAGCTTTTTTTAACTAACCTGTATAACTATAGGTTCTCTCCACTCGACTCTATATTCTAACCCTCCTGTATATGCAACTGCTTATGGGCCACCCAATAAAACATTTAGTTTCTAACGTTATTTAACTATCCTGGATAATTATAATTCTAGAAAGCTTTATATTTCAACGAATTTATATAAACATATAAACATATAATCTACATCAATAAATATAAAGCCATTGACAACGAAGTCAGAATAGACTTTGAAACGTTTGGTATTCCTGTAATATATGTCGTTTTATTTCTATTGTGGTGTTATTGCCCAAAGAAACATAAAAGTAACATATAAACTGCTTATTGGCTACATATAAAAAATCTGAACCATCTTGTATAATGATAACGATATATTTGTATAATGATAGCGATAGTAATGGCAGGAAAGGATAGCGACGCAGAGAACTCACCTTCATGTGTGCCTTAAATTAAAAATCTGACTTGAAGTTTTTTATCCATGTAAAAATCGGAACCTTTTTTTGAAAACGTTAATTAGCATTAATTCGTAACAAGTTTCGACATTGCTAAAAGAAATGGTAGATCCTTCAATATTCATGAAAAAGCATCTTTATACAGTTATTGATAAAAGATTTTGTCGATACGGCTCGAGAAATTTGCAACAGTTCTCCCAAGAAAACCGCCCATAGTAAAATCTCACTATTGATTAGTCTAATAGTCTATGAGCTGGATGGCTGTTTGACATTTTATGCACATTTTATTTAATATTAATTAACAAATACCACCACATGATCTGGAGATCTAGAAGAGTTGCAGTAGATGCAATATAACCACCTTCACCAAATTTTCAAAATATCAGAAAGTTATGAAGAAGAATATGAGTCTATAAAGCTAACCTCCAAAAATGCTTTAATTTACACATTTTTAAATATGAAAAAGAGAGATAATTTTGGAGGTGCAAATGTCAGATGAGACTAAAGATGTCATAGCTGGCGAACTAGATGAAATTTTGAATAATATGTGAGATACAGGACTGAATATTCAGACACATTTCATTTCATATTATTAAACAATGAATATGCAAAAATGGGTAAATTAAAATATATTTACAGTCCAATATGCGGGTAATATTGCACTCGCGCCGACGTATTCAGTGTTTTCTTTGATACATAATATTACATGTAGTGTGGAAAAGTTTCGGAGTTGTGTCTTATGTCTTTCATCTTAAGCCTTCTTTGGCGAGCATTTCCATAGACCAGAATGAACTACCTACTATTTGTTTTTTCGTATTTAAAAATGTGTAGAATAAAACATATTTTGATAAGATTAGTAGGAGCACGTTAGTGATCACATTTATTTTACATCGTGAAAAAATAAACTTGCCACATCACGGTTTTCTTGGTTCCTTACTATTAAATAAAATGTGCATAGTAGTAGTCTTTACTGCATTCCTTACACATCGAATACATTTTATTCTATTTCTATTTATTCCCATCATTTACTTTACAGTATTACTTTTGTTTGAATTCCTTAGAATCACGTATGGAGCTCTTTGGTTAATTTTTTATTTCTTCTTATATTTTTATATTATTCTCGTTTTATCTGATATTTATATTCTTATTTGAGTAGTAAGCTTGTCCTAGTTTAACCTTATTTTTCAGCTCTGAAATAAGTGCAACTATAAAAAGTGCATATCTGGTATGCTTCCCGACATTTATGACTGCTGTAAAATAAAACTTAGTCTTTTAAATGTTCCACGGAAGACATTCCAATGCAGTTTATTTTTATGACCATATTTGTTATTTGCTCTAAATTTCACTGAAGTACAAGTTCTGTTATCTGCCTTTGATCGTTATATTTTGATCATAAACTTAAGGGACCAATTATCCAAGATACGGTAGACATTACAATTAGGTTATCTAGTGTCAGAAAAAAACCTTCAAAACGCATAAAAACCAGTTAAAAAAATTACAGAAAGTCATAGAAATGCCAAAAATAAGGCTCAGGCGAAATTTTGACTGAACTAAACTAAGAAATAAAACTGAAGACTAAAAGTAAAATAAAGATTTACGCCAATGAACCGTTTGGAATAATTTAAACCAGAAGTTGAAATAATTAACAAAAAAACTTAATAATGTTATGTGCTTATGTTTACTAAGTATTTATTTACAAAAAAAAAATACAAAAAATAATCACACATTTTGTATTGTAGCATCGTTGAGTTGGTTTGTTTGACGCATCCCACAGATACGGATACCGATAGTTTGCGGCCCGATGCGGGCGATGAGTTGCGTCAGTGAGAGCCTCAAGTTGAAACAAACCAACTAAGCGATGCGACAAAATAAAATCGGACCAATCACACTAATTTAATTTCCAGTGAGGACAACATGAATCTTTTTTAATGTGTTTGATAGTTTGCGGATGTCACTTTGACGCAACTCACCGTCTGTATCTCGCAAATCGCGATTTGCGCGTTGCGGTTGGTATCAAACATATAAAAAAAATTCATTTGGTCCCTACTGGAAATTAAACTAGTTCGTTTGTAGCGACTTTATGTTGTCTGATCGCTCAGTTGGTTACTTTTTGCCCGCAGTTTCAGCTTGCGACTGTCATATTGACGCAATGCACCGCACACACCGCGCATACCGCGTTTACGTGGGAAATACGCTGACAAGTAAGACTAGATGAATATAGGTACTAATCAACCGACAGTCACAGGGTTAAATTTCATAACACTAAGATAATGAATGAAAGATGAAAAATGACAAAGGAGAATGTATGGTATCTAGAAGTAAAATTGTTACAATGAAATCTATATGCAAGGAAGAAAAATTGTGTAAAACAGTAATTAAAAAAATCACGAATGTTTAACATAGACTTGATTGACATCAACTCTAGGCTTGGCATTAATCATTTCGCAACAGGTAGGTAAGTTTATTCAGCTTACACCACTCCTATTTGTACACAAGATAACTGTTTAGTGAAGATATTATCTTTCCGAGATCTTTCAATCCATTGAACGCAAAACAATATAGTGTTTCTAGCCGAGAGCTTTCATCAGTTGCGTTCCCCTCAATTGATTGGAAACACAAATAGTTATTTATGTAATTAGTACATATTTAATTATAATTTAATAATTAATCGCGAAATACATTTTCGCATTGGGAGTCTATGTGAAATAGTCTTTCGTGAAACTCCTAGATATCGAAATTAATTACGCGATAAGATGTAAGATGTTAGATTCAGTTATATGGACAATGTGCATTAATAGTTACTCGAGTTTACAATCAGTTGAGGAGAGCGCAAGTGATGAATGTTCTCGACTAGAAGCAACATATTGTCTTGCCTTCAATGGATTGAAAGATCTCGAAAATATAGTATCATACTTTCTTTGATAGGTTTCAGTTAATCTACGAATTCGTTCGTGTGATCTTCATTCTAGGAATCACAGTGAAACCGCGTTACACACAGTAAGACTCCCGATTTGGACTCTCTGTGAGCTATTTTTTCCTCAAAATTCTAGATCATGCCCATCATTTTGCCATAAAATATGAAGAAGATTTTGTAAATGATCAATTTTTCGACATTATACTATTACGTTTAATTTCCGCTTGAAGTTTCAAATACTGATCGCTATAACATAAGAGTTAAGAGCGAATAATCAAAGACCTCTTCACTATCCTCTAGAAAAAAACTAAATATCATATAATAACTAAGTCACAGTATCCTTGAACATCCATCTTCTTGAGTTGTTCCCAGAAAGTTTCTTTAGATGTGGATCTATCATCGAAACTTTGTGAGAACAACCAGATTGAAGACTATGGAAGACTAAGAAAATTCCGAACAGTAAGATACATTTACATTAATTTAGTTAATTATTATTCATACTAAAATGTATAAGGAAACTAGTTCTTAGGTCACATTATCAATTTTTCCATTTTATAAAGTATGCATTCATCTAAATGATAATATTGAACCATTTCTTTAAATAATAACAGATAATTGGTATAGGACGTCTCTGTATATCAAAGAAAATTGTTAATGTACAAAAAATTGGACAGTAATCGCAAACTATTTGTTCGGATATAAAATATTCACCAGTAGAAGCTACTTAACTACATATGTAATAGTTAAATACTAATGAATATATAACGGCTATTGGGATTTAATAATCAATATCTGTTAATGTTTCAAATACTTAATGATATCCAAAAGGCTTAAGAATTGTAGCTATTAATTACTTAAAGTTGGAATTATATTTCCTAATGAACATAACTGATTTCCAACTGTTGAAAGCAAATATCCTCACTGATTGGTACAAAAACAACTTCATCTATCAAAATAGACTTATCGTTAGTGTGAGTCAGAATAGGTAAAGTTTGTACATCAGTAATTTTGTTTTAAAGTGCAATTTCAGGATTGACACCTTTTTAACCGACTGCAAAAAGACGGAGGTTCTCAATTCGTCTGTATCTATATTTTTTTAATGTTTGTTCAACTATTACTCGCACTCGCACTTCGACCGTATATACTACGTCCTATTACGGGGGATTGCGAAGTGGTCCCATATTTTTTTCATAAACATAGCGTGTACCGTTTCGCAGAAAATGGGAAAAAACTATTTTATACCTATTCTCTTATACTCTATGCCTTGGTGGAAAACTTTTTACCTATTTTGTATCTTATACTCTATACCTTGTTGGAGTCGTCGGTATTACAAATATGAAAAAAATATTCGGAACATGGGACAAATTGAAAAGAAATTGGATTAGTTCCGAGATATCCCGAAGTGGTCCCATATTTTTTCAATAATATGGCTTGTACCGTTTCTTAGAAAATCGCGAAAAACAATTTTACCGACTTTCTTATACAGTAAACGTTGGTGGAGTCGCTGGTATTAAAAATATAGAAAAAAATTCTGTCCGGAAAAGGGGGTATAACAAATTAAAAAAGATTTAGAGTAGTTCCGGGGATCCCAAGTAGTCCCATATTGTTTTTCAATGACCGTTTACCGTTTTGAGAAAATCGGGGAAAATTTTTAACGACATTTTTAAACAGCAAGCTTTGATGGAGTTGCTGTTATTAACTGTTCGAAACTTGGGGTAAATTGTAAATAAGATGAATTAATCAAAATGAATGTCATTTAATATGTATATAGAGTGTGTATTCATAAATTTCTTTTTATTAATAATTTTAAGAGAAAAAGTTATTCTTCACAAACAAATTTACATGGACTAAAATGTAAACAGTATTCCGTGTCACTTTTTTAACTGTAGACAAGGTTTGTCAAGTACTAGAATTAAAAACTGCACCTACTTATGAATTCTATTTAGAGAAAAAAATATACTTCATCAAAATATTTGCATGGTCGGAAACATATACTGTAATCATTTCATGTCACTTTTTCAACTGTATACGAAGTTTGTCAGCTAATATAAATTTTGCCTAAAAGAAAATGCCTTTATTTTTCATAATATATAAAAATCTTATTAATCAGGGGTAACAAGAATTATAAAATGCATCCATTTATGCTACATCACTAAAAATTGTATTAGATCTTCATGACACTTTTCCAAATTGTGTACTAGGTTTGATAGAGAATATAAATTTTATTTTTCATTATCATTCAGAAAACAATATAAATTTTGTTTAAGTTAAGTACCTTTATTTTTAATAACAACTCAAATTGTTATCAGACAAAGTTAATTATAATTAAAAACTATGTCCTATTGTTATATCAATTAAGCCTGTATAACTACTTATAATATAGTGGATCCACTTAAGTTAGAATGATAAACAAAATTTTCTTAATACATATATCTACAAAACAAGCTATTCTATTCAACTAATAAATGAAAGTAAAATATCTTATGTTAGGCAACATCGAAAAAGTTAATTAGATTTGAAAACTGCATCCAATTAAGCTATTGCATCACTAAATATTGTAAAATACATACATTAAAAAAAAACCAAAAGCGATTTCAAAAGAAAATGAACTAAAAAACATGAAATAATTTTTGCTACAACAATTAAATACTTTTTCTGAAATAGGTGCCAATTTGACCAGCGAAATTGCGCAGTACAACTATCAATGTACTTCCCAAAACAGTTTCACTTTAGCTTAGTATAAAATTTGCTTGATGCTTGATTAATAAATTACCAATATGAATTTATGATAAATAGGAAATTTAAATATAGAGCACAATATATTTTGCTATTTAAATTTAGCGAAAGCTTGATAAGCAATATTGAGTCTAAATACCGTAACTTTGGACATGTTCTTGATTTACCTAAATCTGGTCGACCCTCAAACTCAGAAGAACACCAACTTAACGGTTTGTGGGCAAAACAAAACAATCATGACTTAACACTTAACCAAGTGGCTTGTAATTTTAATATGGCAGCGTCCATAGTTCACCAAATTGTGAAGATAGCAAGGTATGCCTTGTTCATGAGGTATCTAAAGATGACTTTGATCGGCAAATTTAATTCTGCGAGCAAATATAAGAGCTATGCTATGTAAAAAAACGTATTTTTTTTCTGACTAGATTACTTTTTTTGAACGACCTTGTCAACAGGCAAAACTACCGTTATTGGGCTACCGAAAATCTGCGATGGATGGAGTATCCTCAGAAAGTGAATGTTTGGTTCGTCATAGTCCAAAGAAGATTTCTGGGATACTATTTCTTTGACCTGAACCTAACTGGTGCAAGATATTTGTAGTTTTTTAAATTAAATTTTTATCTAAATGAGGAATGTGATCTTCTGAGAAATGACATTTTCTTTCAACAAGATGGTGCACCTCCTCATTATGCAGCACCTGTCCGTTCTTATTTAGATGAGGTGTTCCCGAATTATTCGATAGAGAGAAGGAGGCAGACTGTGTGACCAGCCAGATCGCCAGATTTGACACCCTTAGATTACTGTATATGTAAATGTAAAGTATATGCTACTAGACAGGGTGATTTCGAAGAATTATTGACCATGTTCAACAAGAATATATTTATCATATTGGTTATCGTAAGGTAGCCAATGGTGCACAATTTTAACATTTACTTTAATCATTATCATTAAATAAATACGAGTCTACAGTTGAAATGTAGGATCATATCAGTGTCTCAGTTATATGTGATTAGGCAACTCAAAGTATCGACCATTGTGTTACCAAATTATTATAATTAATAACTGTCTTGATTTAGAAACGTTCCGTAAACACTAAGAAATCTTCTATACGTTTTTGTTGTGTACTTTTTCTTTGGGCATTTCTTCATAAAATAAATCTCTACAGAATAAATTTCATAACTTTTTACTTCGTATTTCGTCCCTGCTTTCTTATTTTTCATAGATATGCGGCAGGAGTGACACTATAGAAATACGAGTAATGAATCATCAACATATATTATATACATACACATATGTGTAATCTGACACTATTAGGTAGGCATATTTAGAGTGAACAAGGCAATATTTGATGCAATATTGTAACATTCATAATGAGTAAAAGGACTTGCGTGGTACGTTGGTGGATAAGCGCTGAAAATATTATGGAACTTTTAGCATAATATTTAACAAGCATGATCTTAAAAATGTACTTCATGTCCTTAAAAATTGAAAACTTTCATAATCTCATTGGTATTAAAATTGGTATATGGTGAGATAGTCAATGTTAGTTATGCAAAATACTCCTTCAAATGATTTTGTTTATATAATTTGAATTTGAATGTAGCACTTAATTTGCAAGTTTTACATATTTAAACAAAATATATAATATAATAGCACAAGGACAAGTTTGAAAAATCACTGAATAACCCAAAATACTTTATAGAGGAATCACGTAAAAGTTTCACCATCTCAAGTATAGTGGATATAATGTTTTGAATAAGGGTAATGCTTCTTATTCATAATGTAACATAATACGGAGCTTCAAACGACTTTGTAAATTGTTTATTGTTAATTTAGAAAACGTTTCTGATTTAACCAAAATTTTCCCCGAGTTAATATTCGTACATTCTTCTTAGCGTACTTTATATAAAAAGTGGATATTTGAAAGCTGATTCATCAGTTTTATGTAAATAATTTTATTAAATAGTAATGATAATTAATTTATCTATATTTCATTATCTACCATGTGAATATCCTTTATTCACACTATGAAACCTTGGCATGATATTGATATTTAATTATGATATGTATAGATAGTTTGGTTAAATCTATGTTCTATCAACAATAAATTTATAGTGAAACTTTATTCATACTTATCAAAAAGTACTATTATAAAATCTATTAATGAACTCTCTCAAATCTTCTTTACCATAATTTTAAAATTAAACATTACTATTCTTGACTTTCTCAATTAAACTCTTCTCGGAAATTTATCATTATTTTCTTCCCTTCTACAATGGCAACCACAATTTTTTTGTTTATTTTTTCTTACTGGTAACTCCGAACTTTCAGCTTTTACTTTTGTTTCCGGATATTATCTCAAGGATTTTTCAAATTATCTATTAATATATGTAATAGCACACCGCGTATTATTCTGACAATTCCCATACTTCATGTAATTTAGAATTTAAATTATAACTAGTCACGACATACATTTTTAAAAATTATTAAAAACTTGTTAGAGGTAGGTGTAAATAACCTTAAGGACAGCACAATATTAAGTGCTGAATTTAGACTGGTCAGATATTGAGTACCTATTTTACTTATAAGAGTTTTAGGAAGCTTTATATATTCAAATTAGGTCAGTTGATGTGTACACTGTATATTTGTCATTAATCCAGTCCTTACTCTCACAGAATGGGACACTATTTAATGTGTCAGACCCTATTGATTGTTTTATATTCTATATATTAAATTCTAAATTATTTTAAATATTGTAGGTGACACGTATAGAAAATGCACAATAATATACATTTCCTTTAGTTTCCTTAAAAAATTAATTGTAAGTAAATATTATAAAACATCCTGCCTAGAAAATATTTTTAAATTGTACTCACGTAGACCCTATTGGAAATTCGCCGCAAAGTACAAAAGCGTTCACCTTTGAAAGACCGAGTCACATATATCAACGTCTTGGGATCGATGTCAAGACTAAAGTGTTTCAGCAGAGTTTCATTTGCTCTCCCTCGGTCTCGACTGCTCAAATTGATACAAGGACAACAAGAAGACCAAAAACGTCATTTCTCCATCATGCATACAGAGACTATCTAAGCAGTCACCCAGCTGCACTTAGAATACAGTAAATAAAAAAAAACATATAAAATATGATAAAAATATATAAAAATTTAGGTGTTTAGAGCAGCCAGATTGAGTACAACAATGACTGTTGAGGATCCCTTAGTATTTAGTTGTAAATTGTGTAATTATTTAGGGCAATATTTTGGTTAAGCAGTATAACTCCGTCTCTTTATTTTTGGTATTTTTGTATTATTTTTACGCGCATCCTCTCTTCTCTTTTAAGTGGAAAAGCCGACCTGTCGTGAAAGAGGGACACAGCTTACATACAAAAGGGCAGTGCGGGTCAAGTTCCTTAAAATACAGTCCACATCCTATAGTGCGGTCAGCACAGCAATCAATGAAGCAAGTTAGTCCTGTTTCATGATCGTTTTTTTTTCTATTTCTTTTTATCAACTTGACACATTCAATCTCAATTCACAATGACTTTTTTAGCAAAGATTAATTAAAATGCTTAAAATAAACATTACAGTCAAGTAATTACTGCAGGTAAAATCGATAAGCAATGCAACTAGTGGAAGAACAAACATGAGGAGACAAAACAAGAACTAAAATTAACAGAATAGACATGGCGTTACTTGATGTAAATTCATGATAATAAACACACAAATCATTTTAATCACTGACTTTAATTATAATAGATTAAGTTACATTTGTTTTGTTTTTGAAGTCAGTTTTTTTTATTTTACCATTTTGAGTTATGTATAGCTTAAATTGATTCAGTTTCCAAATATAATTATTTTTTTCTATTTCGATTTCAGATATAAGGTATTTAACTTTTAGGTAACATTCACTACTGTAACCAATCTGGGTTACTTATGAATAGATTAGAGTAACTTTGTTTTCTAAATATTCATATGCATTAAGGTAGTTTTCCAATATAGTTGGACCCAACTTTGTATGATAACAATCTCACACGTTATAGACAATAAAGGTACTTCAATTTAAAAAAATAATAAAGTTACGTGACTTTTAAACAAAATTCAATGATTACAAAATAGCTTTCAGATCATGCAAGTCTTTTTATGCAGAATAACTTTCTCTTTAAATATTATTCTTAAGAAAGACACACTGTATATAGAAACCAGTTGAGAACCTTCTTCTACACGTTCGTTAACTTTGATTTAATTCTAATCTGTTTACAATTTATTACACTCTAGGTTTGGAACAGAGACATATGCTTTTTAATACTATCGCCTACGCCAAATGTTAATATACAGGGTGTTCCAATTTGAAGTAAATTTTTAAATTTGCCGCTATCTATTTTTTTTGTACTGAAATATCATGTTATTTGACAGATGACAAGTAGGAATATTAAGATTATTAAAAATGGAGATTTATACGATTGAGCAACGCTTATTTATTATTAAAAATTATTTCAAATTTGGTGAAACTTGTGCAGAAGTTGGATAAAAATTTCGTACAGAATATGGAATAGAACATTGTCCGTCAAATGTTACCATTGGAAAAACTGTTTAAAATTTGTGGAAACTGGTTCAGTAAAAAATGAAAAAGCAAACCATATCATTGTAGTGGATGTTCAGAAGAAAATATTGCAGCTGTTACCTTTCGTGTTGTTGAACCAACAAACACATCAATTGGTCATCGTGCACAGCAATTGAACATTTTAAAAACCACTTTATTCAGAATTTTGAACAAAGTTCTTCATTTAAAGGCTTACAAGATTGTTGAGCCATACAACAGAAACTTGAAAGTGTTAATTTTTTTCAACAAAATCATGATCAGCGATGAAGCACATTTTGAATTGGGTGGATTTGTTAACAAGCAAAATTTTTGAATCTAGGGGAAGTAAATCCACGAGAAATAATGGAAAGAGCGATGCGCGTCCACAAAAAGTAACTGTTTTGCTTTTCTGTTTGGTGTGGTTTTTGGGCTGGTGAGTGAATGGTCCATACTTTTTTGAAGATGATAATGGAAATGCTGTTACTGTAAATGGTGATATCGAATGATGATTAATAACTTTTTGTGGGATGAATTGGAGCATATTGATGTGCAGAATATGTGGTTCCAACAGGATGGTGCAACATGTCATTCAGCAGCAGAAACATTCATTATTTTGAAACAGAAATTGGGTAATAGAAAAATTGCTCGAAGAGGAAACATTAATTGGCCCCCTAGATCTGCGATCAAACACCTCTAGAGTTTTGGCTATAGAGCTATTTGAAGGAACGATCCGCAAACAATCGATGACCTAACGGAGAACATTATTGAGTGTTTTCAAGTAACTGAACCGCAATTATGCCAGAAAGTTATCCAAAATTTTGACAAAAGATGAAGCTTGTCGTACAGCAGCAGGTGGTCACTTACAAGATATTGTTTTTCATTACTAAACCGAAACAACAATTGTACAATCATTTGAAATAAAAGATTTGATCGTTCGCAAATAATTTGTATATTTTATTAAAAATTTAAAAATTGTAACACTCTTTATAACAAATAGTATTTATCAATTTACTTAAAAACGGTATATGCTATGTCATTGAAAAAATTATGGGACCACTTTGGTAGCTCCCATGACAGAATCCAGTTTAAACGATCCAAATTCCTTCAGTCGGTTTCAAGTAATCGCTGTACAAATATACAATAAATCGAAACATACAAAGCCTTCTTGTTTTATTAACTGGTTTAAAAATCAAAAGACGCTGATATATTTTATTCACTAATGACACGTGTTTCGATATACAATATCATTATCAAGATATTGTGTAACTTGATAAAGATATTTGTGTTCAGTAAACTGGAAAATATAGGTTGCGATATCTCATTATTTTTCCATTGTTATATGCATTGTGAACTAAGTTAGAAAAATAGATCAGAAATATAAAGCAAGTCCAACAGTTTCTATCAGATAGAAAAGATACCACCCAGACGTCGTGTATTATTCTCAAGCGGAAGTGCAATTCCGAAAAGATTTTCAGACCTCAGAAAATAAATCAGCATTATATTTTGCTCGAAAATGAAATATCTGTTCCACATGTCTCATTAGAGTTTAGAATTTATGAAGGTCCGGGATTTTTATAAATAATTTCTTTAAATTGCTCATTTGCTCTTCTAATTGTGAATCACCTTTGCTTAACTTTGCTTAATACCTGGTATAGTATTCGTGAAAGAACTTCCACATGTTACATATTGACACCGTGCAACATCCAAAGCGCGCCATCTACTGTCATTAATAAGCGAATATACAGCCAGTTTTATACTGCAGCAGAGAATAAAGTTTATTAGATTAATTCAATTGGCAACATTAATATTATTTTTTATGTTAAGAGTACTGTAAATTTGAGTTATTGCTCTGCATTAGTCTGTACATACTAGTAGGCACCAGTAAAGGTTTAAGTGAAATATTTAATACTTGCTCTTTCAAATGCTTATAGGGCAATAGGTTTTGCCTACATTGGCAAATCCAGGATTTTCGTTTCGAAGGAGGGGGGCTTGATTTTGTATTGCGTACAAAAGAATGACACCTCGAAGAGATTATTCAATATCTCTGACAGGTGAAGTAACCTGAAAATTTTATCGTAACATTCTGTCCTAGGAGTTAAAGAAGAACAGCAAATACACGGAACGGCTCCTGATTCGGAACCTCTCTGTGCTGTTTCTCTCGAAAATCCTAGATTTCGGACTTACATCTCGTGTCTAAAAATTTACTTCTATGTATTAAATACATAAATAAATGTTCAAGAGGACATTCTTTTGTGGGAAGCGCAACTGATGAAGGTTCTCTGACCAGCCACAATATATTATATATATATATATATATATATATATATATTATATTAGTTTATTGTATATTTTTTTGATTTTAGGTCGTTACAAATGATAAGACTGTTTATTTCATGTTTTAATGATGACCTTTCGGCCATGTTTTTGGCCTTTTTCAAATCTATTCTAAAACTATTAACATTATTGATGTATTTAAGAAATTATAGACTAATAATTTTGATTTACCTACAGCGTTAGTACTTGTAAAGTCACAATTTTTTCTGCTAAAGATTTTACATTTTTTTTAACTTGACACAACACTAAACTAACATGGTGTGTCCTTTCAGAGGCAACGATAGACTACTCCAAAATGACCAGTTTATTCTTTTACTAGATTTGAGTGATGATTTCCGGGTTATACTAAATATATATAATATATATATTGCCTTGCGTACAAAGGAATGACACCTAGAAGAGAGTAAAGCTTATACCGTTTGACTATAGCGAAAATTTCAAAAGTCTCTTCGGAATCTGGGGTGTAGTAAACAGAAAATAGATAGGAAGTAAATTAAAACTAATGTCAGCGAAACAATTTTCAGTTGGAGGTTTTTAGTTGGTTTCTATGTATATAGAGTGTGTAAGTTGGAATCAAATGAAAAAAAATCTCTTGAATAATATTAAGAGAAAGAGTTATTCCCCATAAAATCAGTACATGTCAATTTTTCAACTGTATACTAGGTTTGCCAGCAAATATGAATTTTACTTACAAGTGAAGTACCTCTATTAATCGATAATATTTAAAATTGTCATCAAATAAAAGTATTTAGAATTAGAAACTGCATATCATCACTCATATTATTTTTTTAGCAGCTATTGACGAGCTTTAGTGCAGAATACTTACATTTTTTTATATAATATTGCTGCATTAAATAAAACAAAATGAAAAATTGATAATTTACGTCCACACTGTCAATTCCAAACAGTGCCCCCGGATTGCTTGAACAGAAAATCGTAAGATCTATTAACTGGAAAAATGAACTAAATTAAACAACAAACTAACAAATTTTGATCGGTTTCGAAAGTTATTGCATATTATCATGCTATTCAGATCTCACGCAAAAAATTATATTATATGATAATTACCATTTATTTGGTATCCGCAAATATGAAACTTTCATTTATTTCTGAATAGGGTTTGCTAACTAAAATTAGAATTGTGTATTGTGTGGCAGCTGATCAATGTGTTTCCAATAATATTTTATTATTTTAACATTATGCTTTTAATTTATATTGTTTCTATTTTAAAGGCTAATAGTTTCAAACAATTTAACTAAAATTTTAAAGCCCATGAAATACAATTAGTGAGATTTAAGATAAATTGTTAGATCTGACATCATGTCAATAATTCTAATGTTCACGGCCACCTTCCTTTCAGCGAGTTTGATTATTTTGATTTAAGTTTGCCTTATCATAACATCGTTATCCGTTAGGTTAATGTGCCTTTTCAATTCAATGTGAAAATTATCATATTTGAAACATTTCAATTTCAATACACTAACAAAAATTGTCAACATAAAAAGTATTATTTAACATAAGTTAACAGCAGGTTACAGGAATTGTCATAGCTAACTTTGTGCATTAAATTGAAATTATTAGATTAAACATAGTGTAGTTTAAGGTGTACTAATATCTAAGTACTTATGTATAGTAGATATTTAAACTGCATCTTCATAGTAACTTATGAGTTGGTTACTTGCATTTTCTTCTTAGAAATTGAAATCGTAATTGTGAAATATCTGAATAATCGTAAAGCATTTTGGAAAAACTAAACTTTAAAAATATTATATTTAATATTAATTTATTATTTGATAACCATTTCTGCAAAATCCTGCCTCTTAATACAGGGTGAATGACTTTTACCTAAAATAAGCATATTTACATTTTCAATATGTGCATTTTATTAAAATCTATATATAAATATGCAAATGCAAAAGAGTTCGGTACCATTTCTTTCTATTTCTGAACCAATTTGCTTGACTTTGTTAATCAGTAATTGACGGCCTTTAGTGTTATTAATAAAAAAAGATCAAACAGCCAACATTTTCTGCCAATAACAGTTATTGCCCCATATATTCCATAATAGCTGAACTAGCCCCAATAAACTCTCCACCGCTAGAGGACAAAATTATTTGAATTATTTTTTAATAATTCAAATCAAGACTTTTTATAAATTCTTGATTTCTATTGACCTTTTGAATTCTCGAAGTGTATTTGTATTATTAATTTATTCAATAATAGTATGATGGCATAAAAAATTGTATATTCTTTTTTAATCAGGAACAGAACGTCATTTGATTTTGCTTATTGAATATGCTTTAGCGTCGTCCATGAACATTAACTGGAACCGTAAGACAACAAAACTGGAATTGTGAACTATTTGTTATAAGTAAAAATGTTGGAAATATGCTAATCATATACGTATATTATCTTCACATTTTTAACAAGGATTTTGGTAGAATTTCGACCACTGGGCGAATATTTAACAAATAACTTACTCTGTTCTATTCAACAGTAAACGAGATTGTACATAATAATGAATCTAGCTTAAAAGTAAAATATCTTATTTTTGGCAATATCGAAAAAGTGAATTAATAATTACATCACAAACAATTGCTGAAAAACAAAAACCGATTTCAAGAAAAACTTCACCAAAAAGCAAAAAACACTTTTTTCTCTAACGATCAAATACTTTTTCTGAACTCTGTAACATTTAAAGTAAAAATAATTTAGGAAATGAATTTATGAGTTCTACTTCAGAGCTTTATTAATATTTAATAGCGCAGAAAAGATTATTTTTTCCTTTTTTGTTAATTTTTTTTGGAAGTTTTTTTAAGAACATATATACAGGTGCATTGCCAAATTCTATTTGCAACTTTTTATTTTTGGTAATACTACATTTTGTCTCTAGTAATACTTACAGAACTATACATACATAGCCAAAATCTGTTATAATCTGAAATTGTTAAAACTACTTTGTAATTGTGTAGCAAACCTATAGCAATAGCAACAAAAAAAATCGGAATGAAAGAAATGTGTTCTGCTTACAATTTTCGTATGAGAAAAATAAGACTGGGTGCACACAAAAGGAACAGGACATGTAATGTGTTAAGGGCCATGCCCAGCAATTTTGTAATACTTTGCTTGTGGACAGCGCTCACTGGAAGTTGCACACCCTTGCGATGATGACAGTTTCGAATGCTGTCTAGCAATAATATTTACCGGACCGTATAGTGGTTGAGGACAGAGCGCACTACTCGCTTGGCAACAGGGGACTTTTAGGGAAGAAACCCATTGGGTAAAGAGGATTTCGTCGCTCATAGCTTTAATCAAGTTGGTTGGAGGTATCCATGTTTATGGAAAACAAATTTGAAGCCATTTCCAAAAGTGATTTGATGGTTTCAGCATTTAAGATCATGGCTGCAGAAACGGTAGACGAGGAATCTTGTTAATATTTATTTATTAAATGTTTATTTTTGACATTGATATTTAAAAACAAAATGGGGTTAACAAGATTAAATTTTAAGTTAATTTATATTGCCGTGTGATCATTTTTTAAGGGTCAGGAAATTATTTTCTACCGTATTAGTAACAGTGCTGCAAGTTCTCGTGATGTGGATTCGTCTTCAGAACTGACAGTGTGATGGAGGGTACCATATTTTATTGTCTGATGAAATTTGATTGTTTTTCACGAAATCAAATAAATAGTCCGTGTTGTTTTCAATATTGTTTTCGCACGATTAGCTCTTCAAAATAAACTAGGAGTTGCCCAGTTGTTAAAATTCGACCCTATTCCATCAAATTGTAAACATTATTGGGGTTCTTTAGTGGAAAGTATATTTTTATGAGAAATAAAGTTAAGGAGAAATGGGTAATGACCAAAAAAATTATCAAATGTAGTTTTTCGAAATAATTATGAAAAATGGGAGCCCCCCGCCCCCCATTTTTTTGCTGGAACCGCTCCTGTAAAATTGACATAATCGGAAGATTGTTCTTTGGAATCTAAAGATTTCCGTCATTTCAATGATGTTTATGAATATTAAAAAAATGAGTTGAACAACAACCTTTTGAGAGCCTAAAATTTATTTATATACCCAAACCGGTATATAAACAAAGCTTTCCGACGTTATACTTATAAGGTTTTTTCGAGGATGAGACAAAAAACGGCGGCGGCTTCATTCATTTAGTCTTTTTCTCACAAACACTTTGAAACTTCACTTTTTATTCAACTTGTCACACTCACGCACAAATTGTAAATGAATCACCACATTTCACATTGGTCTGTCAAATAATATGAATTCTACTTAAAAGTACAAATTGTACCATTATGTTTAGTAATATCGAAAATTGCGATGAAGGCAATGTGACTATAAATGAAATCATATCTATTATGTCATTGAAAATTATAAAATAAATTAATATAAAAAATACCGCCTTCAAATAAGCAAATAAAATAAATTCAATGTAAAATAAGAATAATGACAATAAAAAGTAAATTAAATTAATTAATTTTTAATTTATAAATCCGTTTATATTGCTGTGTAAAATACATGTACCAGGTGTCCTAGATAAAAGCAACTACATGGGGAAACTGCAAGAAATACAGGGTAGCTTAAATGAGAAAAAAGTTTCCCTATCCCAAGCCCAATCAGGTGCTGTATAGAATTTAAAACTATTTACAGGGGTCTTCAAAACATCGACAACAAACAAAAAAATTGTGTATCTTTTAAACAAATTTGATAGTATTGTGTTAGTTACTATGACCAATCGATTGACATTAACGATTTTTTTCTAGGCCTTCTAAATGTTTGGAATCATAGCCCAATTCACTATTTCTGACGGACACAATATCCATTGTAGTTATACGTCATTGAATAGCATATAAAAACAGATTTTCAACCATGTATAGGAAGGAGGTCTATTCTTGGATGACAGGCAATGTAAATTATAAAAAAACTTTTTCACTTAACAAATAAAAGTATTCTTTTAATAATGATGCTAAATTAAACAGGTAAAATATAACCTACATATTTGTTATTTAACTCAAAACAAAAACAAATAAACTAAAAACCGATGACAAAGCCCTTGAATAAAACCAAATTAAGTTAAATGTTGGAAAATTATTATTATTAATGTACGTCCCGCCTCGATAATTTCGAGATATATGTGCATCTACTACCATTTGTCTAGGCAATTCTTGAATGGCTCGAACAACGGCTGCCTCAAGTTTTCTAAGTCTCCTCAAATGCAAACATCAAGAGGCGTAAGGTCCAGAGAGCGAGCAGGCCTGGCAACCGGTAATCAAATTATCATAAAAAATGTAACAAAGATCGTGTCCATTTATGATTTCTAGTCATAAATTAAAACCCTACATCACTTGATGGCGTACCACACGATTTAAGAACAGATTTTGATTGGCCCAAAACAAGTTGTTGTGTATGATATATACCTTGCAATTTATAAATCTGCTTTCATCAGATTACAGATCCCTAAGCGGAAATTGAGAATTTTTTTGGAATTTTTGTATTGCAATACAATCTTCTCCCTTCTAAGTCACCAACTTGTCCTTGACTGATATTTTTTACAACTTGCCTAATCTCTTCTACATATGGACAATACTTCTACTTTTTTTTTAATAATTTGATGTAGGCACTTCAATATTATTTTCCATTTGACGAGGATTCTTGATCTGTTTCATTAGGTTTTTTAAATTAACTATACGCAAGTAAATAATTTCCAAGCAACCTGGTTGAGTTCTTTCGAGATATCGCTGAAACTACATACATACAAAATGAAACAATCATACTGTAACGCCAAAAAAACGTCTGGTTAATGCCTTGATGTAATAGCTAACGTACCACCTTATTACGGCCCACGTGGTAAACGTTGACGTACCAGGGTGCACGGCAGCTTCAGTGGAGACGGGAGTGGGTTAAAAAACAAGGGCCAAGCATAGTTACTCACTAAGTGAGTAACTGTGTAAACTTTTTCCAATATAAAGATGTTCTGGGCGCCAGGTAGATTCTCTGCTTCTTTACCCCAGCTAACCGCCTAAAATAACCTACCAATTCTCCGCGGCTACAAGAAATCTATAACTAATAAAACCTCAGTATATTGTCAGTTACGTCACAACAAACCTACTACAATAAAACTCTTCATAAAACAGTAAATAATTTAATGAACTTTTAAATTATTTCAATACAATCCTGCAAAAACATCAAACACAAGTCGAGCTGTAGCCAACTTCATGTACCTACGTGCACATATCTATAGTTCAACCAAGCATCAACATTACATACCTGATACACTAAGTTCAAATTATTACCAAAATCAACAAATGTAATAATCAATTACCAAAATCAACAAATGTAATAATGAATTAATGATCAAATGAACCTAGATATAATAAACAGATGTCATCAAAAGCATTAATCAAAATACTCAAATGTTGTTGTGATCCGTAAACATGCACAATATATCTAAAATCAGAAATGAGATACTTGAACGCACAATATTCAAAATAATATCAAAGTCAATAATGACATCTAAACTGTGAGTAATTCAAAATTATATCAAATTCAATAACTGTACTGTTATTCTGAAATCTAAAGCCAAAACATTCAGTTACTGACAAAAGTGTTTAATTACATTTAAACTTCAAGAAAAATCAATAATGATTTCATAAATCTAGAAACAAATATCTTAAAAACATCCAAAATAGTTCAATTAACAAGTCGACAATATCCAATAAAACAGTAATCATGAAATGATATTCAAAATTCAACACTATAGGAAATGCATAAATATCAAATTTATATGATCAAATTAACAGTTAAAGTTTGACTAAATAATCAGAAAATCGACGGCCAACTCCTTTTCGACAACTAACATCTCCCACAATTTTCTCCACGCACATGCTTCCCGCCTTGTCGACGACAATGACAACTGTCAAGAAGCACAGAAATAGTCGATAAATCAATTTGTCCCAATTCTAATACCAACTTCGCCTAAATAACGTTCTTCTTCTACGACATTCCACAATCTCAATGCTCGAAATGTCCCGTGCTCGACTCTACTTTTCTATATCTTCTTTCCATAAATGTCTTTAAACTGTCTAGAACGTGTGGTTCCACCCTAAGCAATTCGCCTTGTACGTTAAGAAAATCTAACCAAAAATCTTAACCTCGAATTTGTCACAATCAAAACAAATCAATACCAAATACAAACGAGGATATTTCCAATACGAAAAACCCAATAAGCCTATCGCAATAACAAAAATCTAGTTTTGACGGAGATATAACAAACATGGCATTTTGTTTCACAGCCAACTAAGTGACAAAAATGTTTTTATTATAAATTACGTTTTCTGACATCCAAGGATAAGTCTGTCAAAGCAGTCTTTTTATGTGCTATTGAATGACATATAAATCTAATATAGCGGCCTTAAAAATTACAAAGTTGGCTATGGTTGCAAAAAATTTAGAAGGCCTAGACAAAATTCGGTTGGCCGTAGTAGCTAACAGCAAACCACCCAAGTTTATCAAATTTGTTTACAGGATGGCAAATATATTGCAATTTTTCGGAAAGCACAATTTTTTATTTTTTCTCAATATTTTTTCTCTTTTACGCCACCCTGTATCTTTTGCCGTTTCGGAAAGCCACATGTGGTGGCTTTTATCTGGGACACACGGTATATTAAACTTAAAAATGGGAAATATAATATGTATTGGACCTTGAATTTTAATATTAGTTGTAATATGTTGATGCAAGTATCATCGCGTTGGGGGATCGCTAAGTAAATAAAACAAGATTTGACAGCATTTATTCTTTCTACAATAGTTTACTTATTTAAAACATTTTTTAAAAAATAGTTAACCAACTTCCAAGTATAACTAAAAAGTTGAAAATAATTTTAACAAAACCAGGTACCTGCACACAAAGTAAAAAATATAAACATGCCCTTTCTGTACAAATTAATTACCTACCTATCTAGTATATTTTTGAAGTCGGTGCCAAGCAAATTTGAAATGCTGGATTGCGTACTAATCTACAACTTCATCAAGCTTGAGTGTTGCTAGGCACCGACTTCAAAAATATACTAGATAGATAGGTAATTAATTTGTACAGAATGAACCCCTTTTACTGTTTACATTTTTTGCTTTGTGTGTAAGTACCTAACAACCATGAATTTGTTATTTATTGTCTAGGTTTGTATTTTGTTATAATTATTTGCAACTTTTTACTTATTCATGGAAGTCGGTTATATATATTTTTAAATGTTTTATTTACAACTTTTTAGTTTTATTCAACTAAGGTAGTTTTTATTCATTATTTTTTATTTTGTACGTATAACCTTAATAGACCAGGTAATATCAAAAACCCCAAACATTTCAGAAAGATTCATTTTCATTTAAATTGACAGGTAAAAGTTTACGGACAAAATGAGCTGGTACGCCTTACCTTTTTAAACCAAAAATATATTTACCTCACTGACCAGACAGTCATTGTCTTATCCAAACGTTTTATAAAGATTGTAATTATTTGGACCGTTTTCATGACTTTATATGAAAGTAATCATTAAAATACACAACTTAACATCTGAATAACGTGTGTGTATATATCTGTATACTTTAAGCTTTAATGTGTTAATTTAAATTTAAAACTTTGTTAATTAATAGAAAGAACGACAATTTTAGTGGCGGACATTTGTTCTGTAAACTAATTGTTTCTAAGACGAAATGAATCAGTTTAATTTCAATTCTCGTTTATTAAACACTTTGTAATAATTACACTTCACAATATATCTCAACCACTCGGATTACTACCTTATAAGTATCACATTATTGTACAATGTTTAAGCACCTTGTAACAATTATTCTCCGCCCTATATTTAACTATCACATATTTATGGACCACACTTTATAACCTTTTTCTAATTTCTATCTTCGTCGTTCCTTTCATCACTTTCCCAAAATAATTCAATTCCCAAATTTCAAGTCTCACCAATACGGATATATATATATATATATATATATATATATATATATATATAATATACTCTATTAAACAAGACCACAATCGTCCAAATCGGTGCACAAAAAAATACGCTGCGAATTGATAACCTCCTCCTTTTTGGAAGTCGGTTAATTAACATTAAATTAAATGAAATGTTACACTATTTAAAGCGGGATTCATTTTTATATTTTTTCACTTAGCGGGGCACTGTCGTGGTGACGCTTGCAGCGGGACACTACAACTTTTTATTAAAGGATCAAAACGAATAGGACAATTTGGAATTTTTTTGTAGGTTTTTTCAATGTTTAACCCACATACACAAATAACAATAAAATAAATTTTAATTCTAGTTATTAAAGTCCCATGTCGATAAATATAAACAATAATGAAATTATTTTTAACAGCATAATTGCAGTTATTAAATTTTCCATTACTAGACTAGAAAAACGTGAAAGCTAAAAATAATTCACCAATAAATTAGATATTATCTGGGAGAAGCAGCTTTTTACCCTTCCAGTCATGCTTCCACCGTCTACTCTTGTTGACGGTGTTGAATTTTTAAGTATCCCCACCGGTATTCAGTGCAATTTAATATTCCGGTAGAGTCTGTCACGAACACTTTATAATAAATGAATTCGTTCATTCCCCTTATTATGAACACCTATCGATTAGTCATTGTAAATAATTATATTCTTATTTTAAGTAATTTCTAAATTCCGACTACAAATATCGCAGGATTATTTTTTGTGGTATAAAGAAAATCGTTCATAACGATAGGTCAACGTTACTATTAAATTTCGAGACGATAGCTAACAGGGACGTCCGAGAGCTCCACAAATATACTGATACTCCGATGTCAATAAATAAAATTTACTCAAGTAGGAAGGGCTTGTAGCTGGCTAAAGTGATTAGTGGAAAGTTGCTGGAATGGAGAAGAGGGTCCAGAAAGCAGAAAACCAATAAGGCAAACAAGTTTTGGGTGGAGAAACAATAAGATGTGAACTTGGAAAGGCGGGCAACAGTAACAGAGGCCTGAACGGGATACGTTATATAAAACAGAGTTACGAAATGTTGAATTAAGAATATTTATGAGTAGTGAAGTGATGAAGCTTATTTAAGCGCAGATTTTGTTTCAACGTTAGGTAATTCTAAATCTAAATTAAAAATACTAATTCTATCGCCTCCCTTATAATAATAGTTTCATAATTTTCTATCTTGACAATAATATTCGTTTCTTCAAATTTTTTGTTCAGAATTCTAGAAATATTTTGCTAATGCTAATGTCGCTAAATTCTGTTTTACTGAGTTAATGTAGGTACTCAACCCTGCGGGTGCTGATCGTGCTATTACGTAAGGAAAATCACAGTTACTGCATAGTATTTCGTTGTTTTTTTAGGGCAATTTTATCGTTCGGTGTTAGTACCTTTTAATGTGATACAAACAATGCCTGTGCACACTGTTGGTCCCTTGATATTTTTTCGTTGTTCCGTTATAGAATTCGCTCTTCTTCGTTCAAAGCTTCCAGTATGGTACTCTGTTTATAGCCGTTTGAGGACAGAATATCTGTGAGGGTTTCAATTTCGGCTTCGAGGTGTTGTCTGCTACGTTTGGATGGTCTGCTATGTTTGTGTGTTTCTACACACAGTTTGGGATCTATGTTGTGTGTTTCTACCACACAGATAGTGGTGCGAGATAGTGGTGTGAGTCCATTCCATCCATATACCTATTTGCGCAGGTAGCTGTGTGGCTTAGTGTGACATCTGCTTACCTACTTCGAAGGGTCTTGGGCTCATCCGTATGCGTAGCGACAGTTGCCGTACTACTCGCTTTATATTCTCGTTCGAGATATATATCTGTCTCTATAAATTTTCTTTTTACCAATGGTGAATCACCCTGTATGATGTAGTGGTTAGCTAGCCCAGACTTCGTCATCTCACACCCTTTGATAGCTGTGCGGTGTTGTTCGGTCGCTTTGTCTCTCCATTAAAGATTGCCACATACAAGGTATATGCGTTATTTGGTATAGCGTCCGGCCTCGTGTAATCATTCTGAGTGTGCTGGTTTTGAGATTCCATATCTGTGTGCAATTCGTCTAAGTTTCTCCGACAAGCCTTTAGTATACGTAATGTAGTGTTGCTATCGTGGTCCTCTTCCTGCCTAGTATTTGTCCAGTTCTTTAAACGCCTTGTTAATGATGGTTTCCAGCCAAAAGGTCTTTTCCTTGTGAGGGCATCTGTACTACAGTATTGGCTCTATCAGTTTTCGTTGTTGGAAGAATTGTAAAGATTCAGTCCTGTGTGGGTAGCCTTCCTGTAGACTGATTCAGTTTTGACACTCTCTAGGAATGGTAGGCACCCACTCACTTACATCTCCTTGGTGAATCTAATGGATGGTTGGGATTGGTTCAGTTGCTCCAGGAATGCCTGTAGTTCTGTCTCTCCGTGTTGCCAAATGATGAAGGTGTCATCGACATATCTCAACCATAGCTTGAGCTGCTTCTCGTATCTTTTCAGTGCATGTTCTTCGAACCACTCCATGTAGATGTTGGCGACGGTTGGCGATAACGGGGAGCCCATAGGCAATCCATCTTCTTGCATGAAGAACCTGTCTTTCTCTTGAAAGTAGCAGTTCTTGAGGCAACATTCAAGTAAGTCCATGATTGAGTCTATTGGTACCTCCGTCCTCTCCATCAAGGTTTCGTCTTCAGTAAGTTTCTTCCTCACTATGTTGAGAGATTAGTCTAGTGGTACGTTCGTGAAGAGATTTTCAACGTCGAAACTTACTAAGCGATGTTCTGGTCCAAGCTCCATGGCACCGATGACTTTAACAAAATGTTTTGAATCCTTGACGTGCGATGATGTTTTGCCCTCCAAGGGTTGGATGATTGGTAGAAGGAATTTTGATAGTGCTGCTGTTGGCGAGTTGCGTGAACTAGTAATCGGTCTGAGAGGTACTCCAGCCTTTTGTATCTTGGGTAGTCCATAAAGATGTGGTGGTTTGCTGTAATGTGGCGTCAATTTTCTCCTTGTCTCGGGTGGAATGTATTCAGCATGATCTCTTCGAGTGTTGTAAGTTTTCCGTTCTATCTTGGAAGTTGGATCTGCAGGCAATGGCTTGTATTTTCCCTTTGACAGTACGTCTTCGATTTTCTTGTTGTACTCCGTTTTGTCCATCAGGATGGTGACATTTCCTTTGTCAGCTGGTAGAATGATAATAGATTTGTCGTCCTTAAGTGTTTTTTTCTAACATCTGCTTACCTACTTTTTCATGTATCTAGGTATGGTTATTTTCCATTGTCTTTTATTTCCATTGTAAAACTGCTGTTCGGGTGAAAACTGTTTAGATGATACTGTTGGCTTGAGAGTGGTAGTTTGGAAGGCCTGGATTTCAATGTATTTCATAAACAGGATGTCTAGAAAAGTGGATAACAGTGAACCCATTGGAGCTTCCTCGACTTGCTTGTACCTTTGACCTGCGTCAAATATGTGTTTGTTAAACATTTGTTTGTTAAATTAGTAATATGGTTCGACCGTGGATATTTCTCTCCAATATAGTGTAATGCTTATGTGATGGGTATTTTTGTGAATAGGAAAATGAAGAAAAGAAGTTGGAAATTCTTGACAAAAGATGTCATGTATTCCATGTGAGTTTTTCCTAAATACACTGCTAGTTATTGTGTTGGCGAACCAATCCAACTCACTATGGGGCGTAAGGTAGCATATGCATCTTGGAAAGGTCATACAGATTAGGCCACCTTGATGACTTTCCTCTGGGTATGATAGCTTTCTCTATCTGTTTATCATTTTGACCATGTTTTATTTTAGTTCCTTATATGTGATGGGGGGTCACAATTGGTTTATACTATTCATTTAGTAAATCTCGTAATTACTCGTAGTAATCTTTGTTTAGGACCTCTGTTGCATTTCCCTTACGTGCTGGTAATTTAATAATGAAACTGTCGGTTTGTAGATTTATAAGACTTTGTATTCGTCTTTGGACAAGTTATGTTGGGGAAGTTAAGCCTTTCTAAGAATTCCGGTGAACTGTTTTTGCTTAAGGTTCTTTCATTTCTGTTATCGCCACTTGCACTCCACATATTACATTTTCTTTTTTTGTGGGTGGGATTGCATAATTAAAACCTTTAGCTAATACTGCCATCTCTGCTGTTGTTAGGAAACTGTTCGACTCGATATGCACGGGGTATATGTTGTCGGCTTTTGTTTTTTGTTGAGTCTTGTTTTTGATTTTTGAGTTTTTAAGTTTTTCTTTTTTTTTGCTGCAATACGATTATGGAAATTGGCGTTTGGTTCAACATGTGGAACTTGCAGTATTAGGTCCCTTTTGGTATTTAGTGCAAAGTAGGTAATCAAATTCTAAATTGTCTCTTTCATAAAATGTGAGAGGTCAAATTTAAAAATTTTTAGTCTGTTGTTTACAGTTTCATTCAGAAGTTATTTCACAATAGTAAAATGAGCAATGGAAATTAGAGCCTACTTGAGAAACTGGATCATAACTGTTCTAAAGTAAACTTTAGACTCTTTCGTAGAACCGACTAGTTTAAGTTTCAAGCTTTATATTTTACAATAAGTCAATTGCTCTTCATTGATATTTGTTTCTCTGAAACGTTTGTGTGGTTTTTATGTTTTTATTATGTAATTAATCAGATTGCAGACACTTGAACTCATTTCATAGGAAGATGGTAATTTAAAATTTGGTTGCCATAAGATTTTGGGAAACCTGTGGAACCTTTGGTGTAACAGTTGTCGTTTACTACATGATGCTCACAGCTTCGCTGTTAAAACGCGCGTGTGAGTGAAAAAATAAAGGTTTGGTGTTAGGGTACAAAACTTTATGTTTATACATAAGATATTTTGTTCTAAACTCCAAAATGAATATCATATATGGGGTCCCCATTTGTAATAAATTCTGAGACCAGATGGTAGATTGTATATGGTAGAATTCGGTACAATTTTCAGTTCTGATAAATGGTTTCATAAAAATTTTCGTTATTCTCAAAAATAAAGGTCTTTAAATTTTGAGCATAATGCTCATATATAATTGAAAAAATCTAACGATGTGATATTAGGTTATCTATACTATTCATTTTATGTAGAATAAGTTTATTCCCAATATTCCTAATATAATTAGTATTTACCTATTAATTGAGAACCTTTTTTTGTCAGTCAATTAACACTTATTTTATTTTCGTAATTTTCTTCTACCGTCAGATGAATTGGAGGGATTACCGGCTATAACTGCCGTTGCCTCATACGAGATCGTTCTATATCCGCTTAATACCCGCAGCAACGCCTATCTTTGTATTTTTAACATCATGTTCTTATATCTTTTTATCTTCTTACCTCTGTGCCATGTTGGTGCCCCGTACAAAAGTGTCAATTGTATCACGCCATATAGTAGTCGTCTCTTTGCATGTGATGCTCCCTTTATGTTTTTCATAATTTTTCCAAGTTTTGCTAACTTATCACCCGCTTTGCTTACTGCATTTACAATATGTGTCCCGCATGTACCTTGGTGATTGATAAATATACCGAGATACTTTACGCTCTTTTGTGGTGTTATATTTAGATCCTCTATTTCTATTTTTATTTTTTCTCTTACTTTCTGCATTTTTGTATCCTTGAGTAGCACCGCCTCGCTCTTTTCCGGTGCCCATTTCAACTTTGCCTCTTTCATTCAGTCTCCTATTATTCTTATTGCATCATTTGCTGTTTCACCTAGTCTGTCAGCGTTTGGCCCTTCCACATATAGTGCAAGGTCGTCAGCGAATGCTATCACCAGTTGGCAGCTTCTGATCTAGAAGATCGTCGTACAATATATTCCATAGCGTCGGTCCTAGTACTGATCCTTGTGGTACGCCTGTGCTCATTTTTAACGTTTTTTCTTTCCCGAGTATAATACTCCTTTTGGAGAAATAATTCTCTATTATTCTTATTAAATATTCACTAATCCTTTTCTTCTCCATTTCCTTAACAATACGTTTACATGATGCCGAATTGAATGCATTACTAACGTCAAGCGCTCTAGTGCTCCTTGCTTTGTCACGAATCCAGTTTGCTGTTTTTACTGTTGATTTCCCTTTCCGAAACCCAAATTGTCTTTCTGAATTTTTTTCCTTTCCTAATTCTTTGTCTATTCTGTTTCTTATTAGTGTTTCTAATTCCTTACCCATAACGTCCAACAGGCAAATGGGTCTATATGATGTTGGGTCATTCATAGGTTTATCGCCTTTCCTCAGAAATATTACTTTAGCCGTCTTCCAGATTGTAGGGAATTCCTGTTTCTTACTTCTTTACAAATGTTATTTTTATGACTTCTGGCGGTAGATTATCTGATCCAGGTGCTTTTTTCATCTTGATATGCTTAATTGCTATTTCAAATTCTTCTTCCGTTATTTCGTGTACCAAGTCCCTTGATATTTTTATTCGCTCTTTTCACTCATCTCTTGTCTTTATAAAAAGGGTATTTGCTATTTCTGTTTTCTTCTCTGTACTAAGTGTCAACAATGGTGTCGGTTGTATCTTTTGGATAGCTATCCCATATGCTCTTCCCCATACGTCTGTTTCCAGCTGTCTACATAATTCTTCTCAGCATTTCCTCTTGCTTCCGTTTATGAGTTTCTTTAATTCTTTCCTTTTCCTATTCATTTCCTCCATCATATCCGGTAGTTCTGTTCTCTTTTTCTTTGCTTCTTTTGTGATTTTCCGCACTATCTCTACGCACTTCCATTCAGGCATTTTTGATTTCTGTCGTTAATTTTTCTGGTGTCAATTCTTTGTTTATTTCCCCGGTTATTGTGTTAAACATTTTTTCATATTCTTCGATGTTATATTGTGTTCTTGTTTTTAGGATTCCTCTTGTCCTTTCCCCCCCTCTTGTAGATAAACCAGAATATATCTGTGGTCTGTAAATATGTTTTCGTCTATGGTTTCCCATTTCTTAATGTGCCGTACCATGTTGCTCGAACACATGGTGTTTGTGTACTACCTCTAACGAATGTTGGGTTGCCGTTATTTAATATCTCTAAATTGAATGTAGCAGCCAATTCGGCTATTGTTCCTCCTCTGGTATCCGTCTTAGGAGCGCCCCATAGCGGGGATTTTGCGTTGAAGTCTCCCAATACCATGATCTTGTTCCGTGGTAATGTCCTTAGTGATTCTGCTATATCATTTATCTTACTTCTATATTCTTCTATTGTTATATTCGGAAAAATATAGCATCATGTTATATTGACATCTCTATGTTTAATAACTATGAAACCTTTATATGTCTCGTCTTCCTCAATACCCGTCTCTCTATTCCTAATTTCGACAGCTATGCTTTCCAGCTTGTCTACGATCCATTTTCTGTTTTTTCTAATTATTCTTATGTTTGGCTCGCTATTTACAATTACGTCTAATCTATTTTTGAGGGCTATTTCGTTAGTCTCATCGTGGGCTTTTGCCCATCTTGCTAGATTACTTTGCAGTATGCGAATCTGCATCTTTTCTTTCTTCTGTATTTCTGTTTAGTTGCTGTTTTTTCCTGTTTTTACATTTTCCATCATTATATCTATGTCCTCTCGATTCGCACTTAAAGCAGTATTCTTTGTTTCCGCATTAGCTGATTTGTGGCCCGTCTTGCAGCAGTTCCTACATTAACCCATTCTATCCTCAGCATTTAAAGCATGTCCGTATTTCTCTTTTCCTTTTAATTAGGCCTGTTGTCAGCCCTATCCTAATCTCTTGCATTTCTAACAGTTTTTCAATTCTCTTTTCGCCCACAATGATTGTTGCCATCTACATACCACCATTTTGCGGTTTAAGAGCTTTGACTTCTAAATCCTTACATTCCAGTTCCGACTTAAGTTCCAATTCAATACCTTCTCTATCCGTTGTGATGTCCAGATTGACAATGTTGACCGCCTTCTTCTTGTTTTTCTCCTCGGCCAGGTTCCTTACCCGCATCTTTCCAGGTGCTCCTTTTAGCACTTCTGCTATAGGAGCCGCATTTCCGGTTCCTTTTTGTGTCTCTATTCGTATGTTACCGTTTCTAGTCTGCCTAATGGTTCTAATTTTATCCCCTGCCCCTTTATTCATTAATGTGTTTTGACTTGCTGCACCAGGTCTGCATATGTCTGTTCCCCTGCATCAATTATAAGAACTTCGTACTCCGGATTACTCTCTTTATTTTTTTGTTCTATTTTTTCATGGAGCACTACTTTCCCTTCATAGTCATTGAAGGCGCAGTGTACCAGCTTTCTATTTCTTCCCGTTCTTTCTTCCTTTCCAATAATCGTTATATGTATCTCCTTAATTTCTTTTTTGATACATATCTTTTTAGGTTCACTAACGTTCTAAATTTGTTTCTATTTCTACTATATCTGTCCTGTTCGTCTGCATAGTTCCCGTAAAAAGTATATTGCTCTTCTGTTTTCTCTTGCTCCTCAATTCCTATTCTCCCAAATGTCTTTTTGAATATTATTTCCGATTCTTTTACTTTATTTTGTCTTATATAGTTTCTCACTTTACTCAATTCCCCTATCATTCTTGATATTAAATTGTTATCTTTTTGTATGTAATCTGCTATTAACGCCCTGCCCTCTTCACTTTTCTTCTTTCTTTGCACTTTAAACATATCTTCTGGCCATCTCATTTGTAGTACTTCTTCTAGGTCTTCTTTGTTCATATTGTCCTCTATATAACTCTCGATTTCCATTTGTAGTTGTTCTTCCACTGTCTCTGAAGTTTGGGTACCCATATCTTTTTTCGATACATCTTCCTTTCTGTGCCTCGATCCAAATAAATCTTCTACTTTTTCCATTAGTGATATCATATCAGCCGTCATAAGCGCGCTGCTGATACTTCTTAACCTTCTTGCTTTTTCTTTAATCTCAACCTTAGTGTTGGTGTTAGCCACAATTAACGCTCCTAGTGTCCTGGTTTTTGTATCAATGACAATTATTTATCCTCTAACGTTATTGAACATTAATTTATCAGAAACGAGTTTCGCCAATAATAATCCCGCCATGTCTTCGTCTGCAAGACTACGCATTCTCTTTGTAGACTTTGCCTCTTCATCGTCCCACAACAGATCCATCACCCTTTTGTTTGTCATACCGCCTGCGTTACTCGAGCTCGTATTACTTCTTGTTATTTCCTTTTTCGTGTACGCCGATAGACTATCTAATGAGTTCATTCTCTGGGAACTCAATATCTTATCTAGTTGTCTATTCGGAACCTTGTTTGCGTCTGTCATTTGCTGTTTGCTCTTGTTGTCCTCAGATTTTTTATTATATTCTTACCCCACTAAGGCTGCGTTACTCTTTGAGGTCTCCTGTTATCTCAGAGGCTCCGTTCTAGACCAATTACGCATGACCATCCCTCAGACCGGGTCGCTTGACACGGTTGGATTTCGGATTTTTGGACAGGTTTTCTCCTGTGAGTCACTTCTTAGTCGTCGTACACCTTTACCTTCGACATTACCTGGGAGACCCTACCGGGAACCGAAGTTCCCGCCGGCATTGCTCTCGGGATCGTTAGGTGTATGACTTAAGCCCCCTCACCAACGACAGGGACTTGTGACTCCTAGAGGAAGCAGACAGACATTACTAGAATCATATGATTTTACCAACATGCAGCTAACACCACATTATATAGAAGCAGTACGAGCAAATCTCAATCAAGTTTTTGGCATTGATGGATTGTTGGCGAAATTAAATAGCCACCCAATTCCTCCGAGTCCACTAGATTATTGTTTAAAATAAAAAATCTACTAGAGTAATCCAATTGATATTGGGAATATAAAACAACGAATAAGGCAAGAAATCAGCGCAGAGATGAAACAAAATGTTGTCGAAGAATTTCAACACTGTTTTTATAAAAGAAATGACTTACTTGTTATAGATATTGTTAATTACTACAAACTTCATTTCTTCCTATATTATCATTAATTATCATCACATGTCTAACGTTTTTCCAATTTTATACAAAGTTTTTAAAAAAATATGAAATTTCGTTGAAGTAAGTGGTTTTATATTCTGACAATTTCGAAAATTTTATGAACAAAATTTAGAATTAAAAACTGCATCCAATTTTGTCAATATATCCACCTAAATATGTAATATGATGTTGTGAACAAAATTTCTAAAGGACACTTAGTACTATGTTTGCACTTCCTGAAGATATGACAGACAATTGAATTTTTGTAAGTTTACTTAACTTTTACAGAAAGAAAGTCAAGAGAGAGAACCTTAATAAGCATTCAAAATAATCAAGGACCTCAAGAAGCATAAGCTAAGAGGGACAAAAGCGGACAAAACCTGCTTTGGACCTATAAGATCCAGCTGTCCCGTTAATGCGAAAGGGTTTAATTTCGATTGCTCAACAATTGTAATGTTACTACTCTAGGCGAATTTTGAAAAAATGTGACTCAAATGTCAAATACAGAATATCAAGAGGGTGTTTGTATAGAAAATCAAACTTAGATTTACCAATTTTCTTGAATTAATGTCAGATTCGCGCGACATCACAACAATGAACACCAAATAAGTATTTATTTCTAACACAAAAATATTAATTTTTGGTTTTTAGTTAAGTTACTTTTTTCTATTCTTAAAAACCTGTTTATTTGTTACACCAGTAATAAATCTGGGTCAGACATGATTTTCGTGATGTTTTCAAACAAGTGAACGCTAACTTGAAGAGGTGAATTTCCAAATCCCTTGCTGAAAAGAAAAGAGCTAATCATCGCTGACCCTCGAAGAACACGGAACACAACACTATTGTTGGAGAAAACGCGATCCATAGGGAAAAAATACAAACGTAACTGGAGTGCGAGGAGTTGGTTTGGATATTTGAATAGAGATATCGATTTTATAATTTTCATTTTCTTTATTATTGTTTGTATTATTGAGATCATTTAATTTTATAAATCCATTGAGACGTCTATTGCACTTGATGAATTATTATTTAATATATAGTTAAAGTAATAGTTGAACGAATTTTGATTTTCGAGAGTATTTCGACACTATTGGACTTAAAATTTGAAAACAATAGAGAACAAAGAACCTTAATACTGCAAGCCCGTAGCCAGCGGGGGGGGGCCTGGGGGTTCACCCCCTCACCCCCCGAAATTTTGGAATTTTTCATTTTAACCAATTACTCATGTTTTTCATAGAATAAATTTTATATTTATATAATTTTATATATTCTTGAAATACATAACAAAAATATACATATTGCAGTCCTAAGCAGCCCATCATCAATCAAAAAAATTATCCAACCCCCCCGAAAACCCACCCGAAAAAATTTCCTGGCTACGCCATTGTACTTACTATTAATTAATATTTCTGAAGAAGCCATACTTGGCGAAACATATGTCAAATAATAATAAATAAAATTTAACCAAGTGTTTGGTGTTTTTAAGTGATTTTAATATAAATCTTTGTTTAAGTTGAAGTCCCTTTATTTTTAATAATAACTCAAGTGGTTATCACACAAAGTTTACTAAATTTGAAAACTGCGTCCTATTATGCTATATTATTTAAAACTGTATTATGATTTATTATAAGATTCCGCGGAGAGGAGACTATTTAATGAATGTCAGTATAATTAATAGAACTAAAGAATGATGACACATAAATCGTCTATACTATAGTAGATCCACCTAAGTTAGAATCATATGCAAAATTTCGTTAATACAGATACATATTTAGAAAACAATTTATTCTAGGAGTAAACAAGGTTGGTTAAAAAACAAAAAAAAGTACATGTATAAGTTGTACTTCGCAACTTCGCTGTTTAACTTGGCATCGACTTCAGAAATAGTATTGAGCTGTCGCAGTAAAAAAATATTTCATTCTCTTTAGTTAAGTTACTGTTTTTGAAGTCGGTTTTTATTTTTTTAATGTATTTATGTTTTTCGCATCAGTCCGAGCGCGAGAAAAAATTATACAAACCAAATATGATATAATCCGTTCCGAAATGATCCGACATATGCAGGATGAAAGAGACGATAGATACGACAAGGAATATAACGAAACTTAACTTGTGTCTCACGCCTGATATTCAATTATGAACTTTAAAAGCTATTCAGTAAAAAAATTTTGAGGAATGTATTTAATATTACATGTGAATAGCGTTTTTAACTGAAAATAATAGATATGGTAGGTATAATCATAAATCACAATAAAACTTCTAATAGTTTTTGTTTACATCCACAGATTGTTAATAATTGTGTCAATATTTACAATTGTCAGATACTGTTAAATTATGATATTAAAGTAAGCATTATTATGATGAAAATGCGTAAATACCTTAATTATTCTTCCTATATCTATATATAAATAGGCAAAGACAAAACGATTAGATACCATTTTCTCCTCTGTCTCTCAACCGATTTTCTTCATTTTTAGTTTGTTTAGTAGCTACTGACGACCTTCAGTGCAGAATGCTAATATTAATTTATAATATTGGTTCATTCATTAAATAAAATATAATAAAAATTCATTATTTACGTCAATAATGTCAACGCCAAACAACTGAATGTGCCGCCGCCGCCAGACTCAAAACATTGAATAACTATATATAGAGGGACCAATGCTGTTATATACTTAGAGCATGTACTTCTAGAAGTGGCATGCAAGCTTTGTTATTGTTTAGTGGTAAAGTAATCGTTAAATTTATAATTATACAGGGCGATTCCAGATATGTTAGAAATCATTTTTTTCGTGGGTTGCACATAAGCAGTTGCATATATAGGGTGTTTAAAATATAGAGTAGAATGCAATTATAACTAATAAAATAATTATATAGGGAAGCCCCATTAGCGGTTGAATTTACAGGGTTCTTGGAATAGAAGGTGCAGTAGAATTACAGTTATACAGGTTGGTGCAAAAAATATTATACAGAGATGCATATACAGGGTGGCGGAAATGGAATGCAACATTTCGTAACCCATAAGCAGTTGTATAAATAGGGAAGATGAAATATAGGGTTAGAGGAATTATAGATATACAGGATGTTGATAAAAAATGTTAGAAAAGGAAATGATTTATAGAGTAGCCCACGAAGAGTTCCATATATATGATGATTGAAATGTAGGTCGGAGTAGAATTATAGTTACAGAAGATAGTTAAAAATTTCATAAACAAAAAGAGTAAATACGGTGGCTCATAGGCAGTGTCATATACAGAATGGTTTACTGGGTGGTTCAAAAATGTTAAAAAATAATATACGTGGTCCATGAACAGTTGCATATACAGGGTGGTGGAAATATATAATGAGATGGAATAATTATAACGAGGATTTTAATAAATGTTAGAGAATTGAGTGCAATTATAGCTATACAGGGAGGTTAGAAAAAATAAATATGTAGGGTAGCGGTTGAATTGAACACAAATAAAGTCCTATGAATTATATCTGAAAAAAACTTGAATTTCGTTACTTATTTGTAGAAGGGAGATGTAAGACCGACATCTAGAATTTTCGAGGAAACTATCACACAGAGGTTCCGAATCTGGATCCGTTCCGTGTAATTGCTGTTCTCCCTAAAGTCCTAGGATAGAATGTCACGATAAAATTTTCAGGTTACTTAACCTGCCAGAGATATTGCCACAATTGGTCGAATTTCGACCACTGGGCGACAGCTAGTATTTTTAATGATGCCAGTATCTCTTTGTGTATTATACTGTACGTGATAGGAGTATGAGCTATAGAAGCAAATAATGCCTTGTTACATTATGTAAGCTCACTGCTTACCCGCCTAGAGAAAAATTCCGGTAAATAATTATCTAATTTTTAAATTCAAATGATTACATCTTTCGAAAATGTGTGACATTGAAAATTCATTCGAAACACCTCAGAACTGATCTAAATAGATGATGACTTGAGAAATACAACTGATTACAATCTGACACTTTATTTAAAAATTGTGACAATTTTTTCGCGTCCGATGAAGCTTATTCATAGAACGATAGGACCTTAAGAAATGCAACAATTATAAACTTAATAAAATACAAATAGTTTTTTTAAGCTCCATCGGACGGGAAACAATTGTTACAATTTTTAAATAAAGCGTAAATTTGTAGTTAGTTGTATTACTCAAGTCATCATGCAGTTCAACTTCCACCAAGTAAGAGCCAACTGAATCCAGAGAGCTGAATAGTAGTCCATTGAAATTTTGCCTGATGCAAATGAGGTGGTAGATAATTAACATAGAACATTTATGTTATCGAGGGCGCATATTACGAATCTGCAATTACTTGCAATAAGGGGGGAAAGCCCCAAAAACACCCACAAAGTTATTTTACATAATTCTCGAAAACTGCAATGATTATAAAAAAGTAACTCAACCATTGTGTTCCTTGTCAAATTTTACATCGAAAACAATTAGAAAGTTATGCAAAGTCAAAATTTCTATAGCGATTCTCCGTGTGAGTAATCTTCAAATATTTCATTCTTCGTTGAAATAAAATGTTTTCATTGGGACCGTCAATTTATAATTTTGTCGACTATCTTCAATAACAAGTTAATATAAAAAAATTATCGTTAGCAAAATATTCAAATAATAATAACGTAATAATCCACCATACCTCAAACACGCTATTAAAATACTATAGGCTATTCCTTAGTATTCTGAATTGAAGCAATTCCGATTGACAAATATTTATGATATATTGGAGTGTCTACGCCCTATTAACGTGTATTACGAAAGTAATTAACTCAGGAGTTTCCAACTTGTGGGGCGCGAGACTGTTGCAAGAGGGGCATCCAGCTGTTTTCATTTTCGTATACAAACCAAAAAAGTCGAATAGGTGTCAAGAAACTGAATCAGCAAAATGGTATACGTAATTCACAATCCTCGCCGCGAATTTTTCGAGTACAAAACATCCATCCATATTCTTGCTGTAACGAAAACATCTCGCTTTCGCGTTTGGAGTCGAGTCCAAATATGAATGGATTAGAAACCCGTTTGTGATGTGTTGTGAAAAATATGATGATTTTGGCCTTACGACAGCAGAGCAGAAAATGATAATTAATCTATCTAATGATATCACGTTAAAGCAGATGTTTCGAGACGAAAATAATATTGATACGTTTGGGTACGAGTAAAGGGCCATCTTTCTACTTTGACAAAAAAAGCTATAGAAATTTTATTGCCATTTGTAACATCTTACCTATGTGAAACTGGTTTTTCTACAGTAGCTGTCTTAAAAACAAAGTAACGATCTCGCTTGGTGATTGAAAAGAAACTCAGAACCGCGATTTCTTCAATGATACCGGAGTTTGACAAAATTTGTGCTGAAAAACAAACTGAACCGTCGCATTAAACTTTTATAATGTTGCATTAATTATATATTCAGTTTTAACCGACTTCCAAAAAATGGAGGAGGTTATCAATTCGTATGTAACTCTTTTTTTATGTATGACCTGTGATTATTCAAAAAAGGCTTGGGCAATTTTGATGATTTAAACTGCATTATAGTAAGAAACATTACAGAAAGGTCCCTTATAATTGTCTATAACATGAGATTTACGGTTTTCTAGAAAATCAGAAAAAAGTAAATAAGGGACTAGATTTCAGTGATTTTCAATGAATCCTTCACTGTTTTGTCTAAAAGTGCTCACGCAATTTGAATATTATAAATTGTATTCTACAAAGATATGTTCCAGCTTGTTTCCGTACCTTTTTCTATAACGCAAAACATACATTTTTCTGAAAATCGGAAAAATATATACAAAAAAAAAAACTGTAAACATCATGGTAAACGTCAAATTTTTATCATAAATATCTACTTTATATGCCATGATATGCCATGAACGTATATCGTACAGGGTGTTTTTAATGGCTTTCAATTTGATGCATTTGCGTGAAATGGCAGAAAATATTTCGTTAGTTTATCGAAAATTTGTTAGATATGTCGGCGAACTCATTTATATGGTATACAGTTGTAGGTATGTGCGTACGTGCATATGATATTAGGTGGTACTTAAATCGTTGTATACATAGGATGGGTAAAATATAAGTTGGAATTTAATTAGTTATACAGGGTGTTTCTATATATATTGTATTGGCACATAAGCAGTTGTGTATACAAGGTGGTTGAAATAAGGGTGGAGCAAAACTAGAGTTATACAGAGCGGATATTTGCAGAAAAATAATTACACTTATACAAAAGGGTTTAAAAATTGTCAGAAGTAGTTGTATATACAGGATGGTTGAAATATAAGTTGGAGTAGAATTACAGTTATACAGGGCGGTTTAAAAAAGTTATACAGTTTGGAACATAAGTAGTTGCTTATACAAGGTGTTTGAAGTAAGGGTAAAATTATTGTTTTCAGGTGTATCAAAAAATTATATAAGCAGAAGCAGTTAGGATATTTGTTTTATAGGACGGAGTATAATTATAGACATGGGTTCAAATAATTTTAGAAGCAGTTGCATACACCGGGTGATTGAAATAAATGGTACAGTAAAATTATAGTCATAAAGTGTGGCTCAAAAAGGTGAATTTTGTTATATAGGGTAGACCATGAGCAGTTGCATAAATGAAATACTAGACATATGGGCCGAAGGGTGATTGAAATAAATGGTACAGTAAAATTATAGTCATAAAGTGTGGCTCAAAAAGGTGAATTTTGTTATATAGGGTAGACCACGAGCAGTTGCATAAATGAAATACTAGACATATGGGCCGAAGGGTGATTTAAATAAATGGTACAGTAAAATTATAGTCATGAAGTGTGGCTCAAAAAGGTGAAATTTGTTATATAGGGTAGATCATGAGCAGTTGCATGAATGAAATACTAGACATATGGGCCGAAGGGTGATTGAAATAAATGGTACAGTAAAATTATAGTCATAAAGTGTGGCTCAAAAAGGTGAATTTTGTTATATAGGGTAGACCACGAGCAGTTGGAAATACTAGACATATGGGCCGAAGGGTGATTGAAATAAATGGTACAGAAAATTTAGTCACTCACCGTTGCATAAATAGTACTGAGATTTACAGTTTATAGTCATAAAGTACCATGAGCAGTTGCATGTTACTTAACAGGATAAAGTGTTCAATAATATTGTACTACCACGAGCAGTTAATGATTGAAGTTGTCATACACCAATATAAATAAATGACCAATATACAGTAAAATTACATAATAAAACATTAAAATGAAAGACATAAAAAAATACAGTTTGATAAAGACATTTGCATACTATAACAAAAATTACAAAAAAAAAGGTGAAAGGGTAGACCATGAAAGAAAGAGAAGATTGAAGAGTAGATACGAATAGAGATACTAGAATACCGCTAAAATTATAGTCATCTTGAATTTTGTTATCCATGAGCAATATCTTTGTATTGAAATAACAGTAAGTCATAAAGTGTTTTTATTACAAGTCATAAATGCTGAATATGTCGGTATACTAATTTTTAAATATAAATTTATTTTTTGTATTTTATTGTACTGTAAAGATATGTTTATTATTACATTTAAAATTTAAATACAAAATTATTTATTTAAAATAATTATTGTTTAAATACAATTGTTATTCTTTTTTAAATGTATATTTTTTAAAATATTGTATATTAATTTGCAGCCCATTAAATAAATTATAATATCAGTTGAGTATTTATGAAATTAGATTGTTAGAAAAAATAAGGATGTGCAACATTTTTTTTTATTTTTTAAAGGGGGGCGCAGGTACAGAAAGGTTGGAAACCACTGAAAACTGAACTGAACTGAAAACTTAAATAATCGCACAATTTGTTGATTTTGTATTACTACATGATTTCGATGTAACATTTTACAAGGAACACGATGGTCCAGTTACTTTTTTCATAATCATTGTAGTTTTCGGGAATAATGCAAAAAACTCTGTTTTCGGGGTGTTTTTGGTGTATTTTCCCCTTATTGCAAGCTTGCGGTAAATAGCAATTGCAGATTCGTTATCTACGCCCTTGAAAACATTAATGTTCTCTGTGAATTATCTGCCATCTCATTTTGCAGATTCAGGCAAAATTTCAATGGACTAATATTGTAATCACTCCGCCTTGGCTAGATTTGAGAGAATGGTACGAATATTCCAAATGATAGGTGTCACTGATCAGCATACTGATCCAGATAGTACCTAATGTTCAAATCTCTGATACATTGTTAACACGAGTTGTAGAAAATGGGATAATGTTAAAGCATTTTTGAAGTAAAATTTTATGAAATAAATTATAAATACTATAACAATTTTGGATTACAGGTGTTTTGGTTATTCAACTTGAATAACTGGGGTAAATAGTTAGTCACATTAATAAATATTTGTAACCACATTAAGTTAATGAGTCGGCACTTTCGTGCTGGCAGTAATACGAAATTTTTCTGTAAATAAATTTAACTACTACTACTATTACACGCATAACACACATTTTTATTGCTATAAATTCTAATGAAACGTATTTCTTTTGACGCCTAACTGTTATTTTTATCGATCTTCACCAGAGCTTTCGTTATAAAATAAAATTAGGATTTTCTTTGGCACTCAGATGCCTACATTAAATACACAGAACAGGAAAAATATTCCGTTTGGTGATTACGTCAAACGACCGTGGATATGTCGTTAGGTAACCACTTCAAGTCCAATAGTTGGCCCCTTATATCACATCATTTCGTGCGAAGGGAAATATAAAACGAGGGTGGAAAGGCCAATGTTTCTTTGCTACCGTGTCTTCGACATAAAAAGTGAACAAGAAATTGGAAAAGAAATGATGAGAAATTGTTTTCCAGCATTCTAGGCATGTGCCGATGAGTTCAACTGGAAAAAAGACATTGATGAGTAAAATCGTGTGTTAAAGTTTTTTGTTCATTTGGGTGGTTAATACAAACTAATTGTTTCATGTTTGTAATTAATACCATATTCACATCATTGAAATCTTCGATATTTAGTGCTGAGCTTTTAGATTTGTAGTATTTAGAAACGTTGCATTAATTCATTTCCCAATAGCAATAGTCAAATACATTCAAGAATAATTTTGTTGTTAAAATTATTTGTAATTCAGTATTTAATCAATTGGATTTTAAAATGATATTAAATGATTAGGTTGTTTTGTCACCTATAAATACCTGCATGAATTTATTTTTATGTTAACGTTGGCACAGGTCGATTCGTCTTGTATTTGGTAATTGTGTGGATGCATTAAATTTTCTACAGGGAATAAAAAAAATCACGAAAATAAATTACTTAATTAAAGAATATATATATATATATATATATATATATATATATATATATAGGCATAAGACAAACAAATAACAGTAACGTTACCGCCAAACGGTTCAGTACCATTTTCTCCTTTGTCGCTACTGACGACTTTGAGTGTAGAATGCTAAAAGTTATTTATAATATCAGTTCACTCATTGCATCCATACTGTCAATACTAAACAAATAACAGTAACGTTACCGCCAGATTGCTTGGAAAGAAAACCATAAAGATTGATTCACTTGAATCTGAAAGACAAACTAAATTAAAAGTAAAACAAACACATTTTGAACCTTCCCTTAAATTATTTTACACTATCATTGTATTGCTGCATTCTGCCCTTGGTCTGGGTCTTCGGGCCCTTACTGGCTACACAGGTGTCACGTTTCCGGCACCAAGCTCTGACATCTTCGAAGTAATTTACCCAGTACTATTGCTGGCGACCTTTGTCTAGGGTTTTGTTCATGCCCAGATGGCCTTCGGTAACCCCATCATGTACTTCGGTCAGGATGGCTGGTACCTTTTTCTTAGGAACTACCAGTTGAGACTTGGTTTCTCGGCCATCAGTGATTTCCCAAACTCGCTTGAGCATTCCATTCTCTACTCTTAGAGAGTCCTTTGGGCCCATAACTATTTCAGCACGCCCGAGTATCTAGCTACCTCGTCCCATCGTGGCCTGGGTTCCCCTCTCGTTTTGAGTGACAAGATTGGTTCGATCTCTGGATCAGCCATTTGGTCCTGGATGCACTGTTCCGTTGTCCAGTCTTCATTGGCCTGCATTCGGATCTGTCTGATGGAGATACCATCTCGCTGTTCCGTCTTCAGACAATGTCCGCATTCTGCTCTACAAGGTCTTCTGAATATGGCATCGGCATTATTGTGCAAACGGCAGGCACGGGGTTCCACCTTGAAATCGCATTGCTGTAATTTCTTCATCCACCTGGCCAGTTGTCCTTCCAGTGTCTTCATGTCCAGCAGCCATTTGAGGGCGGCATGATCTGTTCGGATTAAGAAATGACGACTATAGAGGTATTTGTGGAAATGGTCTACAGCCCTTATTATTTTAAGAAGTTCTTTCCGGTTTCGGGAATCCACGGCTGTGGTACTCGATCACCCTCTCTTCACAATCTTGCACCTGGGATAGGACGGCCCCCAAACCTGTGTTACTGGCGTCGGTGTCTAAAATGAACTTGCTGGACTGTGTCGTCTGAATGATGTTTCGCAATCCTGATTCCAATGGAAGGTCTCTTTCTCAGTGGTCTGCCGATGTAGAGGGGCGGCAATGGTGGCAAATCACTCAACAAATCGCCTGTAGTAGTAACAGAGGCCAAAGAAGCTTCGGAGTTCATGCTTGTCTCTTGGGACTGGCCAATCACGAATGGCCTCTATCTTGTCCTCGTTGGTGCGGATTCCTGACTCGGAAACGACGTGGCCCAAAAACACTACTTCTTTTTGGAACAAGGAACACATCTTTGGGTTGAGTTTCAGGTTGACGTTATTAATTCTGGAGAATACTTCGCCCAGGTTCTTCAGATGGTCGTCGTATGTCTGACCCATGACCAGAGTGTCGTCGAGGTATACTAAGCACGTCCTCCATGTTAACCCGCTCAGTACATACTTCATTAGCCTCTCAAATGTAGCGGGAGCATTACATAACCCAAAGGGCATAACCGTGAACTGAAACAGCTCTTTACTGGTGAAGAATGCTGTCTTCACTCTGTCGTTTTCGTGGAGACTAACATGCCAATATCCACTCTTTAGGTCTAGTGTGGAGAACCAATGGGAGCCTGCTAGTGTGGTCAGAGTGTCATCAATTCGGTGTAGTGGATAGCTGTCTTTCTTCGTGACGTCATTCAGCTTTCTGTAATCCAAGCAAAATCCGGTGGTTCCATCCTTCTTTTTAACTAGCACGACTGGAGCAGACCATGGGCTGATGGATGGCTCAATAAGTCCATTTTGTAGCTCGATGTTTTCCTCGACTGCCTGTTGTTGCGCCAATGGTGGTCGCCTAGGTGGTATTCTGATGGGTTGAGCCTTCCCGGTATCTATTCGGTGCTGAAAAATTTGCCAGTGCTTTGTGATAAATTGCTTGGCTTTCTTCTGTTCCTCTGGTGTAAGGTGTGTCAAGTGGTCAGCAAACTGTTGTAGGCATTCTTTACTGGGCCTTGTCTCCTTCACCGATGTCTGGTACACTTCCTCACAATTGATGATGGTTTCTACTGGCTCGAAACAAACTATCTCTTGACCATTGGCAATTGTGATATCGTTCTTGGACAATTTCAGGACTAATTGGTATATTTCGTCCGGTTTTAACTATAGCCGGTCCAACTAAGTAGTGTAGTAGTGAACTGACTCTCCACCATTCCAACGCAGCTCCCAGGATTGCTTTCTATCTGCCCATGAACAATCTGTTTCGTTCGACCGGAAATTCTGGCTGGAGATTTTGCTACAATTTTTATGGAGGTCTATGAGCTGTTAACAAATTCCTCATTTAGGAACCGAAGAACATCATATCTCGGGTCGAAAATAAATCTATTCTGCTTAATTAGGTTCATACCCAGTATAAAATCGTCCTCAATATTCGCTATCAGGACCCTATGCCGGATAATGTTGTTCCCTATCTGTAGCACGACAACTGCCTTACCCTGGATTGACATGGACTCCCCGGTGACTGTTTTGAGCTGGATGTTTTAGGTAACTGACCGGATTTCGAGGTCATCTACTTTGGTTTCAAGAGTATCCACGGTATTCTTTATGGTCTTAATGTCATCATTTATTTTTTTTATGTCTGACTCAACTATTTGCATTTTTTCATTAACTGTTTCATTAACTTGTCTTACTATTTGCATTAATTCAAGCATAATCCCTCAGTTAAATTTTTTTGTTCACTTGTCATCGTGGAAACAAGATTTTGTTGTTTTTCTTCCATGGTAGTGATAAGATTTTGTTGTTCTGACTTTTCATCGTAGAAACAAGATTTTCTAATTCTATTTTACGTTTTTCATAAAAAGATTTCACTAACCTTTGTTGAATTTCTTCTTGATGTTGTCTCTCCTTCTTGTCACGTTTCTCCAGGATCTGAGCTAATTTTTTGTCTAGTCCCTCCGTAACCTGTTTGACAATTTTTTTGGTAGTTTCGTCCGTTTTTTCCATGCTTCGGGTTTCCATAAATCAAATTAGGATTTTAACTTCACTTAATCCTTTACTTCTGATCACCAAATTTCTTATATACTTGGTGGGTTCAATTAATTAAAATTTAAACACTAATATTCACTCTCACTTTCTAGAAACTTTTACTTACATCAAACAGTGTCAATTTTACAGTTGCCGAGTTATTTCGAGATAAGATTTTTTTCCCATCTGAACCTTCTAGCTCTTCTTTTTTTTCTATCCCAGCGATTGATGTCTCACGGAATGAAACCAGGGACGGGGTTGGATAGATTTTTATAACAACATGGTCGATATAAAACAGTTTAACTCATAATAATGAAATTGTACTGAATTTTAACATATATCATAGTTTAAAGTATATTAATATCTACTCCCGACTTGACACACTCCCTCTAAGGGAAAATTCACTAAACCCCAGGTATTCTAGGTATCAAAATAGTTTAGCTCTATGAGAGCCCTTGCCATGGTTTCAGGCCCGTGGTTGGAGTTGTGGCGGCAGTTTCTCATGAATTTCCTGGCCGTCCGGGGCTGTTCCTAACAGGACGGGTTTTTGCATTTGTTTGTTAAGATGTTCGTCCAGACCTAGGTATTTTAAATTGTTTAATAGAGGTTTTGGGACTAGTCCTGTCGTTGACATACCAATTGGTACAGTTCGTGTGTTGTTCATGTCCCACTGAGTCTTTATTTGAAATTCCAAATCTCTATATTTGGTTATTTTCTCAGCCTGCTTGATATTTATATTATTGTTGTTAGGAATTGCTATGTCAATTAAAGTTGTTTTCCGAGAGACTTTATCTACCAAAACTGTGTCTGGTCTATTGTGAGCAACAGTCCGATCATGATAATTCAAGTTTCAGTGCTAGTTCCTGGTGAACTATTTTTGCCACAACATCGTGTCGTTCTTTGTATTCAGTTGCAGCGAACGCTTGACAACTTCCTGTGATTATTTGTCATGTGATGGTAGATACATACTTTATGTTCCGGCTAAATTTTAACTTTTTTTACTATTTGAAATCGTAACAGTTCAATGTCTGAATATAGATTCTAATTTCTTCTGTTACTCCCAAATCAATAATATTGTTTAAATATAGTGTTCTTTTTTAAATGAATTGGAAATTCTTTATATTGAAACTCGTATTGTATAATATAAATATAAATGTCTATATATTTAAAGGCAGAAGATTTCTGACAATGTGAGTATCTATAGTCAATATAGTTTTCATTGCGTGGCTCAATTCCTTCAAAGTCATGCCTTATAATTCAAGGTGGGTAAGGTTTACTTAAAATAAAGATATCAGTGACATTTTAAAATTACCTGAAGACTGACTGGTTAGGGAGCAATTCTGCAAGCAGATACAAGGCCATAGCCAGACATTTTTTTCGGGCTGGTTGGATATTTTTTTCGGGGGAAGGGGCGGGGTAGATGTTTTGATTGATGAATGGTTGATTAGGACTGCAAAATTTATATTTTTGTTTATGTATTTCCAGGATATATAAAATTTATCGTTATGAAAACTTGGTTAAAATTGAATCCTGAAACCCAAAAGTACTTACAGTTATTTTCTTTGTAGACCAGTGTAATTTATTTTACATTACATGGCCCCGTTCCTCCATAATCGTAGTTTTATTATAAGGTAACTGATTTTTACCTAAAATAAGCATGCCATTTTGACAAAGTGTATTTAAAATTTCAAGGTATTAAATGTAAATTTTTCCTTCAAAATCTTGCATTGCTGGTCTTGATCGTCAGTCCATTGACGGAACGTTAGCTGCTCTTAGATTGGTTGACAGTTACAGGCTAACGCTCTTTCAGACAATTATGTAATGGTCTTCATCGTCATGTGAATCATTCAGGGGGACAATAGAGAATATAGTAAAGCTTGGGGTTTTCATGGGTTTTTTGACGTTTCTTTTTTTAGGGTTCCGTATATACAGTATACGGATACCCTTATAATATCACTCAGGATTTCTGCCTCTGTCACATCACAGCAATTTTCTCCTAAACTACTGGACGGAAGAGGTTGAAATTTGGTATGAAGGTATAGTTTGGTGACTTGATCTGGAGTACATATTGCAAAAGAAGAAATTTTGATTTAAGGGGTACTTCTGGGGGGAAAAACTAAAAAATCGACCGTTCCCCCGCCTGATCTCCGAAACTACTAAACCTAAAATTTTGAAAAAAAATAGATAATATAGAACGTTGCCCGAACTTTACAGAAAAAATAAGGAGAAACCATTAATATTAATTTTGGGGGGCAAATTATAGAATTAAATAAAATTTTAAAAATAAAAAAAATTCAAACTCATCATGTAATATATCAAATGAAAGGTCTCATTCTGAGGAACACAAATATATTTACTTTCATATTTAAATAAAAATTAATTAAAAAGATATTAAAGAAAATATACCAAAATTTACCCATTCCCCCCACCTTATCTCCGAAACTATAAAACGTAAAGTTTTGAAAAAAAAAATACTTTCATAGGTTCTGACCTGAAGTTTACTGGAAAAATAAGGAGAAACATCTACTTTCCTTTTGGGGGGCAAATTACAGAATTAAATGGAAAATATAAAATTAAAATTGTTTCTAACCCATCATGTTATATATCAGATGAAAGGGCTCATTACAACGAAAATAAACATATTTTTTTCATATTTTTAAAATAAATAAATTAAAAGATATTAACAAAAATATAAAGAAATTTACCCATTCCCCCCCTTATCTCCGAAACCATAAGCTGGAAAATTTTGAAAAAAAATTGAGTTATAGCCCCTCACCTGAACTTTACTGGAAAATTAAGGAGAAACCCCTAATATTTATTTTGGGGGGCAAATTATAGAATTAAATGGCAAATATATGCGCGGGGAGATGCTCATGACGCCTACTTCCTTGGATTGTCTTCAACTTTATTTCCTATGGAAATATACTTTTGATAGAGAAACCTTAATAATGTCCACAATTTGATGAAATAGGGTAGAATTTCGATCACAGGGCGACCAGTTTATTATGGGTTATAAGTGAACATCGATACTCAGAAATTTTAATTCTTGAAATCCAGATCTTACCACACTCGACTTTTCCTTATAGGGTTACTTGGAATCAAAAGTATACAGGACCAGAATGCAGAATTTGAAGAATTCCAAATATCAAGTCATGAAATGTGAACAAGTAGTCCAGAAGTCATTCACAATGTATCTACAAGACAGTTGTGTTCATATGTTTGATTATTTCTAAGAGGCTGATGGAGATCATTATAATTTAATTTCATGTGCTGCGTTAGAATGAATAGAATTTCACGATCACTATTATATTCACAAATAGGCTACCCCGCTATCTCTTTGAGTTGGTTATATATCCTATATTATTGATAAACTTCACAACACCTGCTGTTACTTTATTCCTTAGACACTGTTGTATGCAAATCTTTAGAAATTTACTGGGCATTAAAATGACTTTCCTTTTTAAAACGCTATCTCGAAAATCGGGTACCCACTAAAACCACTAGTATTCTGTCTATATAATTTAGGCAACATAGCCGAATAGAATTTATCGCATAAGCAATAAACCCCTGCACTTGTAAAAGATAAAGTATAAATACACATAGATTGGACAAAGTTCAATCAATCTGAGGAGAAGATACGAATGTGACAGTGAATATTAAATTAGTTGAATAATAAAAACAATTGGAATTATGTTGGTATAAAAGAAATAAATTCCAGATTAGGCTAGAGTTTACAGTGGCATATGATCTGCGGACAGCATATTGTGAAATTAAAAAATATATCATGGCATCTTATCTTCTTATAAATGGTAAATTAACATGATGGCAAATGAATATATGCCGATTCTACAGATAAATAGAAGCTGTCTATTATAACGCTCTATCTCAGAAACAAAAGCAGAATGCTCCACGGAAAAATTGAGTTGGGTAATATTTTGGCGAAAAAGCTTCAATAAGTCATGACTTATGGTATTGTTCAAGTGACTCAAATATGGTTGATCAGGAGACAATGAACTAGAAAAGGTTGGTAACAATGAAGGGGTAGAAAGACCTGTCAAACATGAACACCCCTTACCAACTACACTTGTGAGAAAATTTATTGAAACTGGTTAAGAATGTAAAATAGAATTTTCGCCAAACATGTTCACAAGTATGATTAGTAGTTGTAAGTCTGTGAGGAAGTACAATGTAACACCAGTGTAGCGAAAGAAAGATGTACGTCAAAATTCAAAATCACTCATCATTTACAGAACCGTCCACAAAATTTAAAAAAAGTGGCTGAGTAATATATGAATAAACTGAAACTGGTAGACGCCCTGGCATTTGGGAAGAATCTGAAGTTTATATTTTACGCAACACAGAACACAAGATTGACCCGCGTACATGGTTGCGAAACTAAACTAATCAGGATCGTATTTGTTTTTCCAGTATTTCATTTTGTTTGGGAAAAATTAGGAATTAATGTCAGGATTAGTATAAACGGGACCTTTTGAGTTACGTGGCCATTTGATCGGATTTTGATAACTTTGTGTAAAATGGTTTACATGATTTAATAGAACATGTGCCTCTTATCATCTGACCTTCTGACACGATTTGTGTTTCTTACACAGTAGTGGCCTAGCTTATTAGTAGATAATACCAATGAAACGGAAGATGTGAGTTAGTTCAGTGACTTCCCAGATCTACGATTTAAACCCTGTGAGTTTTGTATTTTAGTTCTACCTACCAATTTATACTATTCCAATAGAAAGACGTAATTCGATATGTGAAATAACCAAAAATGCCTAGTATTTTGGAAGAATTAGACGGTATCTACAAATGTTCGTCATGAAAAGCTACTATTTTAAAATTAGTCTGCCTGTCTTGTGGTCATTCTGATAAAAATTAGTTTTTTAACTATCTTTAGGAAATAAAACACAAGTTTGTAGGGTCCTGAAATGTAGATAGTGAAAAATATTATCAATTTTATAAGGAATTAAACGAGTAAAGATAGCCATTCATGAATGTCTGATTTCATTGATTCGTTAACGTCAACTTGGTTCATTAAATATAATTTAGTAATCAAAATATATTGCCAAAAACATTAAAAAATGAATTTTTTCGAAAATTTCTAATTTGACATTAAACACGTGAAATAATGACAAAAAAATTAATTAAAAACTTCATAGGCAATAAATATATCATATTTGCAATGGGCCGTTTCTCATGGAGATTGTGATACTACTGATATGACATCAATATCGAGATTTTGCTTTCAATACCGGGTGTTTTTGAAATCGATACTTTTCTTCTAGTATTAGATACCCACATGGACATTATTGATTCGATCAGAACAGCAATATTTTGTGAATTCGGTACTCTGATGGCATTCATCCCAACCTCTCCTCTATTGATTCGCATTGATGTAAGGTTCTTTCCCCCTAAATTGGTATTCATAATTGTTTCGAGACTTTTTGGGATATACCAGTATCGATACTTCACCGATATGTCAATTTTCCTAATGGTATTAAGTTAGAGCTTTTAGATAATGATTTTCAGTGCCTCAATAGTGTCATCCAACGTAATGTATGTTAAATAGACAAAATCACGTTTCGTTTGTGTATGTTTAGTAGGCTGGAATGTTTCTAGACACCCTGTATAATGTTATTGAACTTCTAAAAGTTTCAATAACTAATACATTTTGTTATCCATATCACATTTGTTTTTAACTTTTCCGTTATTCAGGTAATTGAAATTATTGTTATGAAAGAAAATGGTTTACTCACTGGAAGATATTTCTCACATGCGTGCATATTTTAAGCAAGCGTTTAATAATATCGGCAGAGATAATCCTTACAATATCTTACTATTAATGTATATTTATATCAAAATGTGAGTTTTAGAGTTTTCTGATGCAAGTTAAACACAATAATTACTAACACGAAATAAGATTTGCAAATGAATCAGTATTCATCAGCAACAAATTAAACTAAGTGAGGCACTTCTAGAGTGTAGAACATCTGTGCAGAATCCTTGTCCACCTGCTTCCGTTTGAATTCAAATGAAATATAATAAGAGCAGAACAACTACTAACAGACATTTTAATTGAATTCAAATGTAGTTTCGTTCTCGTTAAGCTAGGTCTTTAGACAGAAAGAGGATAGAGGGTGAAAAGAACGAAATGTGGTCAGTTGGCAACAAGCTTCGCTCAAACGGACTAATTGGGTTGTATTGACGTATATACGATTATTCACACAACATCTCCATTAAAGTTATGTATTTATTACAAAGTATTGTATTTTATCCAACAGGATTCTTTTGTTGATGTATTGCTTCACTAACAAAAAGCTCTCTCATGTGTATTACTGTAGATTCTTCGTTTGGGTTCATTCAATTATAAAATTTTTACACTCACTATAAACGTCTTTATAGACCAAACCTATCCACAATACTAATTCGCAATAACAACTATGACTAATATCACACAGATCTTCACCGTGAGACCGTCTACTAAACAGGCAACACTATAACTTTCTAGATCCTCGGATGCACTCGTTGCTTTCCGGCCTCTATATATCGGATTTTGACATTTTACAATTGTTTGGTCTTGTGGTGTTTGTTAGGTTATGGATGACTGTGCAATTGTCAACAAATAATTTATTTTTGAATAAAACTATGTTGTTCTTATTAAGATTAAATGTAAAAGTAGGTAGGTATTTTTTCATATTTTAGAACCCAAGCTTTAGGTTTCAAATACATCTTTATTTTAGGTAAACTCCACCTTGCTACATTGAGATATAAAATGGAACATTTACATCTAGAGCACTAAGACTATTGAAATATTAACTTCTATCCAAACGCAAAATCTTGCAAAAATGTATGAATGGGACTGTATAATATAAATAAATTATCTGTAAGATAAAATGAAAGCATAGAAAATGGTATTCACCACAATAGATTTGACAGTAATAGCTGTAAAATGTGACTAAGCCTATATCATTGTGAATTTAAATATATTTTTATGTAGTTTAAACTTTCGGTATAGTATAAAAATGTTACTTAATAGTCTCCTGCAATATATTTCAATAAAAAAATATATTAAATGCTATATTTTTCTACCTACTTCTTAATTATACGAATTAACTGCATGGCACTTATGAGGGTTCTCAATAAATAATATAATTAAGCAACGCAATTATTTTAGAACACATACATAGTTTAGATCAGAATACTTAGGTTTTCCTTAATGAGTAACACAATTTCCTTTTGAAGTTACAATACAAGTATTTATATTAAATCTTACAAAACTATGGGACGGTTGTATAACCTAAAACACATAACAAGTGTATAAAAACAACTTGTAATTACTTCACTGTAACTAATACCGTTTTTTAAGGAAAGAAAACAAATAATGTGACTTCATAACAGAATTGTGTATATGGTTATGAATATATTTCAAATGTCAGAAAACTCCAAGTTGTATATAGGACATTGTATTTTCTCAGATTTTTGGGTCTCCATACCTACTGTAAATATTCTTAAAAATTATAAATAAGTAATAAGTTTTCTGAATAATGGTTGTGGCATCTCTAGTTTGCATTTTTAGAATTACCTGTGAATAACACCACAATTATTGGAAAGTAAAGTCTGTATATTCCAAATATTCCATTAATCAGACAATGAAAAACAATTAAAATTTAAAAGAAGGATAAAATTCCCTAGTCCTGGCAGTTTAGAATAAGATAAAGTTCGTCCTGCAGGAACTAAGTAGGATAAATTTATTAGTCCTGGGGAGCAAGGGTTCTCAGTACATAATGCAACCAAGGTGTTCGAGTTACTCTTAGCAGATAGAAACTTATAGTAGACAAAATTACGAAATAATATGTTGTTACCAAAATTTAAAATAATAACTGTAAACTATTAGCAAAAACTTATACAAGATTAGGTAAAACTTTCTCAAAAATGAAGAGCTCAAAAATTGCATTAGATCATAAAAAGTATCGAAATTTGTGTCTAATTATAAAATGTAAAGTTAACAGTTAATTTTAAACACCGGAAGACTCTATATTGTTATCATGTAGTAATTTATTGTTTTGTGGTTATTTAAGATTTTGTAGATTCTATGCTTGCTCTCCCCGCGAAAGATTCCAGAAATCATCGAGTGCACCCGAGGATCTAGAAACTTATAGTGTTGCCTCTACTAAACTTCTCCCTCTCCTATTAGGTGATCATGTTTACATATCGTTGCCAGTTCGAGACAACTCGCTTATTTCTTCTGGTATGCTAGTGTGTAGTATGGTCTCCAATTCCGGACTGGGCTCAGAAAATTATGAATTGAATCTTGGGGAGTATCTTTCTTAACAGCATTATTTACTAGACTTGTTTTTAACCGTTGCCCGTAAGTTTAGTTTTTATTTAGGATGATTAATTTTTTGAAGGTTTCTTATTTTCACAGCGTAAAATTAAATGTAACAATATTATATATCTTAATAATTTGTTTTCTCAATTGTTTCTGAAGGTTACTTGTACCGTTTTCTAGTTTAGCTTTATGTTTTTTGGGGAACTAGCGCCACTCTATATAACAAAAAACTGACCTGTTTTTCAGTGGAAATATGATAATATCTAAAATTTTCAGTTGAATATCTGATAATGTTACAATGAGCAATGACCAATTGTTTTACGACATACAAGTTGTCATAAAAATTTACATGTACCTATAGATTGTACAGTATTCAACGGTTTTCAAGTTGGAACTTTAACATACAATCAACGAATTCTGGTGTTTCAGTATTATTATTGAAGTTATAAGAGAGAACCGTATGAACTATTGCAGTATAGGGTTGTTCACAAGTAAATAATGATCACCAGTTTCATATGTCATTGTTTTGAATTAGGCACGACTGAATTGTAGAGAAGTAGAAGCGAAGTAATCAGAGGCAGACAAAATTTTATTTGTTTAAATATATATATATATATATATATATATATATATATATATATATCTTAAAATCAAAAAAGTGTAATTATCAATGTAAATGTCAAATTTTCGTCATCATTATCTAGTTTAAATGTAAAGATATGCCATGAAACTATCTCGTACAGGGTGTTTGTACTGGTTTTCATTTTGATTCGTTTGAAGTCAGCTTCTCTTAAAGATGAAGTAACGGGGCTTATATTTGCATGAAATGGCAGAAAATATTCCAATACCTTATCGAAACGAAAATTTGTTATGCCGGCAATCTTTTCTACGGTTGTAGGTGTGTGCATGTGATATTAGGTGGTAAATAAGCAGTTTAGTAAGCATACATAGGATGGTTGAAATATACGGTGAAATTGAATTAGGAATACAGGGTGATTTGAAAATTATTGTATTGGGTGGCACATAAGTAGATGTGTATACAAGGTGGTTGAAATAAGGAAACAAGGCTTCAAAAAATATTAGAAGCAGTTAAATATACAGGGTGGTTGAAATATAAGCTGGAGTAGAATTACTGTTATACAGGGCGGTTAAAAAAGTTAAATAGTGTGGAAGATAAGTAGTTGCTTATACAAGGTATTTGAAGTAAGGTGGCTTAGTGGGAAAGTCGTTCTCTCACAATTGTATAAAAAATTGGAGCTTTGTAAGAGGTCTTGACCCAGAATCGAATCCCAGCCAACTCAAGGTTTTTTCAATTAATAAAAAAATTGTGCCATCTTCTCTGATGTAAATTGCAAAAATCAAGGCTCCTTAGTAACTGTAACTCCCACAAACAGACCTTAAGCTGTTCTTTTGTTCCCTCAAAGCCTTGGGTGTCTCCGATCAGGTCGTCAGCTTTTATCTTCATTAATAAGTTTCTGCACGCGTTGAGTTATTCAAGATCACTGCCAAAAAATGTTCTTCTTCTCAGTCCTTCGAGTCAGTTCTTCAATTCCTCAGTCCGACACTTCTGCTTCTTCATTTGAATTATTCAAAAAAGACCATTTGTCAATTCTCTTCAATACAGCCCTTCAGTCTTTCTCACAGATCTTCTTCTTCTTCGTTTCTTCTCAAGACCTTAAGTTTTCTAGTTCCATGCTCTTCAAGTTCGTCTAACATTTTTAAATTCTTCAAGGAGGGTACACCATGAAAAATTGGTTGAATATGATGATGATGATATATACATGTCTTGTTGTATTCTTCCTTGAGTAAGATTGTTGAATTGCTAACTTGTATTTTATTAAGTAAGTCCCTAGTTTAGATATTTTGTAACGTTTAAAGAACTGCGGGAACAACTAATTTTTCAAGAGCAAATAAAACTTTGTTGGTGGTGGCAGAATGTTGACGACATATTCGTTATTTCGAAACAGAATCGTAAAGACTTACATGAATTATTAAACGACATTAACAACAAAATCGTCATTCGAAACAGATGTTTACGGAACACTTACAGTAACCGAGATTTCAGTTTTCACTGAAAGCACAAACATTCAGTTAATTGTACACTCTTGGTACTCACGACAACTAAATTACAATAACGACGACACCATATAAGCAAAGTCTGTCGATAAGACTGAAGATAATAGGAAATAAATTTAATGATAATAGAGACTAAGAGCCGGGCGGGAAAAATTTACTACTCATTTTCGGCACCATGAATGTCTAAGACTTAAATACTACAGCCTAAAAGAAAACGTTTGAGCGCTATGCCGGCAATTCTCCGTGGCACATGGGTTGTCTGCGGAAAGTCAAACTTCTTATTTTCGAACCCGGTAAATTAATTAAATTATAATTGGCGTATAAATAACGTTGCTGGAAAGAATAAAAAAAAATCATTTTCCAAAAATTTTCTCCGATGGAAAAATTATAGAAAACTGTACTGCACGTTTGATTTTAAATAAACATATTTATTGAAAAGTAATATTTTACTATGCCGTATACATACATTTTTCATGGTAGATGAGCTCACTGCAGGGAAATGAATTTTCCGCCCGAGGGATGGATATTTTAATAAAAGGTTCCTATAGGACATTTGTGCTCTTATAGAATTCATTGAAAATGAAGTAGTAAAAAAATGTTGCCGTATAAATATTATGGCACTGAAGGGAAAAAAGATCCCAACAGTGTTAAAAAAAGTTTGTTTATTTAGTTAAAAGGTATTTTTTATTTTTCTATTAAGTTGTACATATTTAAAATCCAATGAATAAAATTTTAAAATTAGGATGATGTAAAATTGTAAAATTAGTTATAGTTTTTAACTTAATTTTCTTTGAACAGTAATTTATTAAAAAAAAGTAGTTAATCAAGTAGAATGTGAAGGTTAAAATCAATTACAATTTTTAATATAATTTTTGAAAATATAGTTGTTACTTAGAGGATCCCACGGTCAAAAAAACGGAAGAAGAAGAACTTTCACTTTGTACATGTCAGTATTATAAAATCTAAATTTTTTCTTCAAATTGATCAGATCAACTCAAATATTTAAAAAATGAAAATACCACTTACATTGGATAAGTCTGACATTAAAAATGTACGGCATGTATAATTTAATTTATATTAACCTTTAAACAATAACAGCAATAAAATTGAATATAGAATACTCGTACTACTAGAGTTGCTGTAAATGAAATTTCAAAATTGGGAAAATTTTAAAAATTTTCTTTTAATTATATTCAATTATTTTTTCAGATGCCAATAAATTTATACGACACTTTTGTGTAAAGAATTGAATATGGAATAATTTGTTTTCAAAATTTCAAAACAAAGGAGGATACATAATCAGGTAATAAAGATTTTTGACAAATATTTTATGCGGCAATTATGATTTTCTTTATTTTAGCTCATAAGTAAACCCCTGAAATCGGTGCCGTACATTTTCTAATATTTTTTTTGAATAGGGGTTGAAATGAGAAAATTGGCTTCAGAGTAAAAGCCCTTAGAGCCAGAGCAATGATACGGCAAAGTAAAATATTAATTTTTAATAAATATATTTATTTAAAATCAGACATGCCGTACAGGTTTCTATAATTTTTGGTAATTGAAAGTTTTTTATTCTTTCCAGCATCGTTATTTTTGTACGGCACAACGTTTTTGTGTCTTAATTATCCAATATCTATCTTAGTTCGGAATGCCGTCAATTATAATTTAGTTAATTTACCGAGTTCGAAAATAGCAAGTTTGAGTTTCCGCAGACAACCCATGTGCCATGGAGAATTGACGGCATAGTTCTCAAACGTTTACTTTTAGGCTGTAGTATTTAAGTCATAGACACTCATGGTGCCGAAAATGAGTAGTAAATTTTTCCTGTCCGGCTCTTAGTCTATAAAACTACATTCACAAATCAAGGGATACCCTATAATTAATCACATCGAAGACGGAAAACGAAAACAAAACTCAAAAAATTGCAATTGATGCATAAAATTCATTGTGAATGTAATAAATTTTATATTTGGGGAACATCTTAACCTTTAAGAGTAATAATACTCAATAAATGAACATAAACATGAAACGACAATTCCAAAGATTCCAAAATTTGAAAGCTTGGGACGTGGGGCATAAAACAATTTGTCACTTCAACAATGTCACATATAGAAGAACACAAACTTATACGAAAATTAAAGGAGTCTGCATTAATCCTACCAAATGAAACCGTTTTCGTCTCTACTTTCATACAATTTAGTCGTGCTTGGTTGCCCATAATTAAGGGTGAGATTGGTATTGGTCACCTTATTCTGAACAACTCTATACAGAGATAGTTCATAAAGTGTTTCCCAGATTTTCACTTATGCCGTTAATGTGGTCATTAAAATAACTGAAATCTTTGGTTGCTTTTTTTGCGAATCTTATAAGTTGCTTCTGGGTGCACCACATAAATTCTCTTAAGTTCTTCGCACTTGAAAAGAGCTTGACTATTACGTTTGATCTATTGAAATTATTGTGCTACCCTATGTATGTAAAAATTTGATTTGTTATTGTAAACTGTCACTCAATTTCAAAGTTGTTTCATTATAATTCGGAATATAATTACAATATTTAGGAGGTCAGACCCAAACGTTTTACCATTTTTATTGTTAATTATGTGTATCTCTTTCAACTTAAAAACAGCTTAACTATTATATATAACCTTTGGAGAGTTTCTGCTACTCTGTATGTCTTTTAACATATTTGGGGGCTTCACTGAAATGAGATTACAGCATTTCCAATTGGCGATCAATATGAAACACATTTTATCACATGACCCCTAGTTTAAAAATTATTCAAAAACCATTCTGGAGTTCACTACAATTTCAGGGAATATCTGACATTTGATTTCCAGATATTCAAAGAATAGTAAAAATCTCTAAAAGCGAATGTTATATTTTACATTTACTTTGAAGATTTCCCTAATCTACACATTTCTGTCACGTAATTAGTAATTCAAAAATAGACTGCCAGCTGTTACACTCCGAACGAATTTTGTTAGCTTTCCTCAGGGTGCACTGTTTTTTTTCCGATAGCAGGTGATGTGGTATCAAATTGGTCACCACAGACTAATTGCTTTAGGATTTTTTTAGCAAAATTTTAATTAAATTTTATTGCCGAGAGCAGATGAAAAAAGTATTTTAAAATTGCACGTTTTGTCAACCTTTAAACGTCTTAACGCTTGATTTCAAATAAAATATTGAAAGTAAAAAATAAAATACGCTACTAACTTACGCAATACAGAATTGTATTATATTGTCAACTATGATAATATGGCCAACTGGAACCGCTTACGACTATTCCATTCGATTTCATACTCTATATAATTTAAGGGTTGTCGTGGTGAGTGTGGTGCGCTCATGTCAATGCATAATGAGTAACACTACAATTTTATGACTCTGATCACACAAATCTTTAGCTGGTTTGGAGACAGTTAAAGTACATGGACGTCCTCTCTTTGCCGTATATTATCTCCGTCTTAGGTAATTGCTCTAGGGATGTTGCCAGAGCGAGATCCCATTCTGGCAAGGTTTTTTGAAGAATTCTCCTGGGTAATGGACATTCAACGCTGCTCATTTCACACTGTTTCGTAGTCGATTTTCCTTCTATTCGATATTTCTAGAACCCATTTGAAGGTGGCGAAGTGCCGGATATTGCAGCATCAGACACAAATTTATATATTAAATATTTCTTTGTTGATAGGATATAGGGTGAGTCAAATCTTGCGACAATTTCCTACTCGCGGTACTAAAGTTTTCATCAAAAAATTTCGCCTAACACAAATTGCCAGGCACAAAGGAAGCGGGTGCCCAAGGAGTATAAGAACGCAAGTACGGTAATTAAGCTGTTATTATTTTGATTTATCTAGCTAATGGGGTTGTTGTCTCTCTGCATGACAGTGGTCATCAGTGTCAGTGCTATTGTCGTTTGAATTTCCTTAACTGCACGTAATAAATATCAGAAAAATGGTTCATTTAACAGAAATGCACAAAATAACCATTCTACAAATGATTATTTACACGAAAATTTTCCAAAGCCGCCTGTATCCCAAGGAACAATTAGCAAAATAATGAAACAGTTTCGCGAGCTTGTTCATGTAAGACAGATAAAAAAAGAAGCTGCCAATGCTCCAAGTGATAATATGAAATTGGATATTATGCTTGAGTTTCAAGAAAGCCCACATAATTCTGGTCGAAAAGCAGCCCCATTGTTCAACGTGAGTCTCACATAAATATTTCGAGTAGTTATTAAAGGAAAGTAAAAGCCATCCCTATAAAATGATGCCGACTCAGGAGCTCATGGAAGACAATTTCGATAGGAGAACGTAATTCTGTGAACAAATGATGGTAAGGATAGATAACAATGTGATCCAATTATCTCTCCTCTCTGATGAGAGCACACTTACACTTTACGGTCATGTTAATCGTCAAAACTGCGCTATTGGTCTAATTTAGAATCCTCATTGGATGACAGAGAAACATACGCAATATCCTGAAAAAGTTAATGTTTGGGCAGGAATTGGTTAGAAATCATATCGTAGGTCACTGTAGGTCACTTTTTCATTGATGGCAAATTGAATGGAGAACTGCTCCAAAATAATATCGTGCCAACTTTGACAAACTTATATCTTGATCCATTAAACCCATAAGTTCCTGCCAATACAATATGGATTCAGCAGTACCTGAACCAAATTTTTCGAATTCGGTGCATTGGGAGGCGCGGATCGATAGAATGGCCAGCACGAGCTCATGGTTGGACGCCATTGGACTAATTTTGTGTATACAAAACTGAACCCCTTAACTTAGATTATCCAAAAAGAACAATCACGCTTGCGATTAGATCAATCACGCCTGAGATCTTGAGTAACGTCAGAAGACATTTCTATACCAGGTTAGCAGATTGCCAAGACGTTTGCTGCGAGCATTTTCAGTATTTCCTGCATTGACATTAATGATTTTTAATACTATTAAGAGATAGTATTACTTATTAGGTTTTTAGTGTAATGTAGCGAATTTGTAAAATAAAACAATTTTCTTTTTTTTAATGTTAATATTTGTAATAAATCTGAAAACCCTTAATATTTCCGAAACAGTTGAAGATAGGTGTAGAACAATGTACATGAACTATGTCTAGAATTTTCTGGAGAATCCAACAAATAAATAATATACAGGGGTTTGCATTTAAAATAAGAAAGGTGGTATTGGCCACTGTTATATGACACACAATATATATATATATATATATATATATATATATTATTTTTTTTTTGTTGAAACTTAAACGTCCACAATGTACAATTGGAGTCTAAAAATCTGAAAATCTCATACTTTAAAATGGGTTCCAATTTCAGATAACAACATCTAAAATAACTGAAGTATTTTATTTAGATTTCCTAAAAGCATAATCTCCTAGAAGGAAGGAAGGAATGTCACTCAATATTGTAGGGTCTGAACTATCACTGCACAGTACATTATGTTTTGCTAGTAATTAAGCACCTGAGCCAATCTGGTATTTTGGACCAAATTTCTGGCAACCTTGTTTCCCAAATTTGAACTCCTTGAGTTTCCTAAACTGGTTGTGATTACGAGGAATGGTATACTCAAGTTTGGTCACCAAATCTCTGAAGCCGGAGTTGTTGAGCCTCTATTAACATCGGTAGAAAGAAATTCGGTTATTTACTTAAATATCATGCACTTACGAGTCATTAGGAATGATACATCTTCTTTGTCGAATGATTTGAAATAATTTGCCGAAGTAATATAGATTTTACAATATAGGGTGACAAATTGAACAGAAAAAAGTCTAAGCTTTACTTTAGTAAAAAATATCTGTTTATTAAACTAGTAAGTGACCAAGCTTCAGTCGTAAATACCAGGTTTCATAAAAAATCTCTGTATATCTATATCATACTATTATTAATTCGGACAGAGCTAAACGCACTCCCGTTTTACGGCCTTCATTTTGAAATTAGGGTAATGAAACGTATACCATCCGAAAGGTAATGTGCCGTAGATGTGCAAAATATATACTAATCTTTATTTATTTCTTTTAAAATAAGTAAATTAAATATAAATTATTGATACAAACCAAGTAAGATGGCGCCCACTATGAACAGCTACCTTAACCCTTAAAATCTAATGTTAGAAATTTGACAGCAGTCGACAAAACCCCACTCGAGTAGCGTCAGTAGCGAAGTATAAATATTGCTTAAATAATCGACTTTTACTTACTATGATGTATGCTCTAAAAACCTTCTATTCTATTCATTTACGACGTTACTCACAAAAACGTTGACTTCAGGAACTATTGTGTTCTGATCGAATTGAATGTGTTTTTAAGAAGTTTGCGCATTTACAGAAGAATTCACATCAAAAGTTTTACGTAAGTACAATAACTATTTAGAGATTCTAAAGCTACTTGATAAATTTTATTTCTGATCCTGACCAAGTATACACATTTCTTCAGTCATGAATTTATCACAAATCTAATAACAATTTACTAATATTTTGGTGTATCCATTACTGCCTTCAAAGGCAATCTTTTAAATAAATTTTAAGATGTCATCTAAAATAGTAGTCAATCAAAAATTGTTTAATGTTATTTTAACGAGATGTGATATATATGCTGCAAATATATTTTTACATATTTATCTAATAACATAATACATATAATGTTTGTTTATTTTATCATTTTGTCGAAATTCCATTTTGGGGTTCTGGCATCTACAAATCGATTGCTCGGGAAAAATCATATTACCAAGAAAGAATGAGACTGTTACAATTATGACAGCTTTGTTCAATAAGTAATTTGGTGACCTACTTGAGAATAAAACTGCTATGAAAAATTTTTTCAATGCAAATTGATGTGTAAGATTTTATAAAAATTTCATTACTGTTTTTCTAGCATTACATTTTTATAGCTGAACCTTTCAAGATTTTAGAGTAAAAAGGGCTGGTTAGGACATTTTTGGATGGGTAAAAAGTTATTTGTTTTCATATTAATTTGAGGCACACAATAAAGTTGCCTTGAAAGTCGTTACATATGCTTATAAAAATAGATAGATATAAGGCGCTGTAGATTACATTTACACAGGGTGATTCCAGATATGTTAGAAACCAAATGTTTTATTGGGTGGCCCAGTAGCACGTTCAGACTGTTTAGAATATTGAGTGGAGTGCAATTACAGTTAAACAGGCTGGTTAGAAAAAATAATTATATAGGGTAGCCTATTAGCGGTTGCATTTACAGGGTACTTGGAATAGAGGGCTCAGTAGAGTCATAGTTAAACAGGGTGGCGCAAAAAATATTATATGGGGATACATATACAGGTATGTTGGAAATGTCCTGGTGAAGAATTTTAGTAATACAGTGTCGTTTAAAAATGCAACATTTCGTTTCCCATAATCAGTTGCATAGATGAGATAGATGCAATATAGTGTGAGATGAATTATAATTATATTGGGTAATTAAAAAAAGCAAATGGTATATGAGTTGCATATATATGATGATTGAAATGTAGTTATCGAAGATAGTTTAAAAAATTTACAAACAAAAAGAGTAGACAGTCGCATATATAGAATGGTTGGAGTCGAATTATAGTTTTACCGAGTTAAAAAAATATGATGCGTGGTCCATGAGCAGTTGAATATACAGGGTGGTTAAAATATCGTCCAGAGTAGAATTACTATAGTTTCATAGGATGGTTAGAAAAATGTTAGCAAACATACATAATTGGGTAGTCCATTAGCAGTTATATATAAACGGTGGTGGAAATATAATATGAAGTGTAATTATTATAATGAGTAGCTTAATAAATGTTAGAGAATTCATATTAAACTGAAACATTTCATCTTGAGAAAAAATAGTTTATACAGCAAATGTCCGATTATATGGATATATCTACCAAAATTTTTGATGAATCTTTGAATTTACGAGTAAAGGGTCACCTATGTACTATTTATTAAATGTACCAATGGAAATTGAATAAATATTAATAATTAATTAAAACAGATTATTTTGTCATTTCAACATATGCGATTTCTACTTCATAACTATTCAATATTGTTACGAAATTTACCCAAATCCGACCCTGTTTCATTTCAGTACTACAACAAACGCTTTGAGATAAAAATTGGTTCTCGAAAAGACTCGGCACCTGTAGGAGTGATGATGATTTTTACGAGAATTTTCTATGCTGGGCTTATAAAGGAAACAAGCCACGTTGGAGAGTTCAGTTATACCGCGACAACTAGCGTATATGGGAATGTTATTGTGATATATGAATCAGCTGTTTTAATGTAAATAAAGTTCTAGAAAAGTGAAAGTGAATTTTAGTTTTATAATTTTAAATTGAACCCACGGAATTTACAACAAAATTGGTGATCAGAAGTAGAGGATTAAGTGCAGTTAAAATCGTAATTTGATTTATGGAAACTCGTAGTATGGAAAAAACCGACGAAACTACCAAAAAAATTATCAAACAGGTTACGGAGGGACTGGATGAAAAAATAGTCCAGATTCTAGAAAAACGTGACAAGAAGGAAAAACAACATCAAGAAGAAATTCAACAAAGGTTAGTAAAATCTTTTGATGAAAAACGTATAATAGAATTAGAAAATCTTGTCACTACCATGGAAGAAAAACAACATAATTTAATTGAAGGATTGTTCTCGAAATTTGTAGAAAAACAAGATCAAACTGAATTAAAGCGACAGAATGAATTTAAAAGAAATGAAGAAAAAAGACAAATGCAATTTGCCCAACTAATGCAAATAGTATCGCAAGTTAATGAAACAGTTAATGAAAGAATGCAAATAGTTGAATCAGACATAAAAGAAATAAACGACATAAAGACCCTAAAAAGTAATGTGGAGACTGTTGAAATCAAAGTAGATGACATCGATTCCGTCCAGAACCAGGTGAAATTTGAAATAAGTGCTATCCAAAGCCAGGTAAAAGCTGAAATCAGTTCAATTAAAGACGCAGTGCACAGTGAAGTACAAGATAAAGTGGAAACAGCAATTAAAAAATTGCAACAAGATTTGCAGAGAGGGAAATACCAGCACACCGTGAGTACCAAAGGTTCCGTTAGCAAACTACCCACATTTGATGGCAGTTCATCTTGGCCCATGTATAAACGGCAATTTGAGGCCGTGGCTACAGCTAATGGATGGGATAATCAAGAAAAATCTACCTCTCTGGTAATTGTGTTAAGAAGTTCGGCCCTAGAACTCCTCCAAAGCATTCCAGTCGAAGAACAAGGCAATTTCGACAAGATCATCGCCATTCTGGACAAGAGATACGGCAATTGTTACGTTATATTTTTGCCGTAGTTACTCAGTATAAATAAACGCGTTTAGGACCGGTCAAAATGTTGCTTTTATTCGTCCGTTCCGTTAGCGATCGATAACCTACCGTTCGCGCGCTGATTTTGTCGTGTTTATTGTGTTTGTTAACTTTATTTTTGAAGGATGTTTGAATTTGACCTGTTAAGACGAATTGATTTATCGACTATTCGTGGTTGGCATTTCTGTGCTTCTTGACAGTTGTCATTGTCGTCGACAAGGCGGGAAGCATGTGCGTGGAGAAAATTGTGTGAGATGTCAGTTGTCGGAAAGGAGTTGGCCGTCGACCGTCCTCGTGAAAGGTTGCATTTGTGTAGTACCTGGGAAGAGAGGTTATGATGGTGAAATGTGGTGATAGATGTCTACAAGTGTTATCTGAATTTATACTGGCAATTTTGTGCCATCCATTGATTGGGATTTAGTTGGATACACTTTTATCGTTGATTCCGTTATTGGATTTGTGATATTATGGATTTTAACGGAAACCATACTCGTGTGAGGATTTAAGACAAGTTCATCACTGATTCTCTCGATGATCACCGGTTTCCGCAACGTTTAATTGATGTTTCCATTAGCAGTTTGGTGATATTTTTGGAAATTAGTGGAAACATGTTCTCGTTTGTGAGGATTTGATTGCTGAATAATTGCATGTACTCTCGTTGACCTTCCTGGACGACTAACTGGTCAACCACCATCTGAACATCGTACGTAAGAACTTTAGCCCATCCAAGACCTTGTTTTCTTCAGTGTATGGAGCTATCAACTTCACTTAGTTTGCCGAAGTTTTGGCAAGTCTTGTAATCGAACGAGTTCCATTTTGGTTTATTGGGAACCGGAATCGTTGGTTGCCGTATAGCAACGGCGGCGTTTGTTTGCTTGGATTCTACAGAGGACAGCTGAGTGTTGCGTCATTGCATTTGAACAAGGTACCTTTGTAATTTGTTTCAGTGTATTTATTTTGCTCATAATTTGCTTTTCTCATTAAAGAGAATTGATTTATCTGAATAACATTTTGAACTTATTGAATTTAATAAAGAACCTGATTGTTTAGTCAAACTTTTGACTGTTAATTTGCTCATATAAATTTGATTTTTATGCATTTCCTATAGTGTTAAATTTTGAATATCATTTCATGATTATTGATTTATTGGATATTAATAATATTTGGTATTTTGTGAAAGCGTCGTGAGAGCTCGAAACGTCGACTTGTTAATTGAATTATTTTGGATGTTTTAAAGATGATATTTGTTTCTAGATTTATGAAATCATTATTAATTTTTCTTTAAGTTTAAATGTAACTAAACACTTTTGTCAGTAATTGAATGTTTTTGGCTTCAGATTTCAGAATAACAGTACAGTTATTGAATTTGATATAATTTTGAATTATTTACAGTTTAGATGTCATTTTTGACTTTGATATTATTTTGAATATTGCTCGTTCAAGTATCTCATTTCTGATTTTAGATATATTGCATGTTTACGGATCACAACAATATTTGAGTATTTTGATTAATGCTTTTGATAACATCTATTTTATCTAGTTTCATTTGATCATTAATTGATTATTACATTTGTTGATTTTGGTAATTGATTATTACATTTGTGATTTTGGTAATAATTTGGACTTAGTGTATCAGGTATGTAATGTTGATTCTTGGTTGAACTATAGATATGTGTATGTAGGTACAAGAAGTTGGCTACAGGTCGACTTGTGATTGATTTTTTGCAGGATTGTATTGAAATAATTTAAAAGTTCATTAAATTATTTACTGTTTTATGAAGAGTTTTATTGAAGTAGGTTTGTTGTGATGTAACTGACAATATACTGAGGTTGTATTCGACATGGAGCCCTTATCTATAGATTTCTTGTAGCCGCGGAGGATTGGTAGGTTATCTTAGGCGGTTAACTAGGGTAAAGAGGCAGAGAATCTACCTGGCGCCCAGAACATCTTTATATTGGAAAGTTAACTTACAGTGGGCTTGGCTCTTGTTTGTTAACCCACTTCCGTCTCCACTGAAGCTGCCGTGTACCCTGGTGTGTCAACATTTACCACGTGGGCCGTAATAAGGTGGTAGGTTAGCCATTACATCTTAGGCATTAACCGGCGTTTTTGATATTACACAATCAATCCTTGAGTCAGGTATACCAAGTCCAACTCAGTGGGAAAACGCAAAAATCCGGTGAAAGTCTTCAAGAATTTGAAGCAGAGATTAGACGGTTAGTTCACTTGTCCTACCCAGACCTGCCAGAGGAAACGAAAGACCAGTTGGCCACACAGAGTTTCATAAACGGCATCAGGGATGTGGAAGTACAACGAAATCTAAGACTAAGTGGCGTCAAGGAAAGTAATGAAGCTCTACTTCGGGCTTTGGAAGTAGAGGCCGTCATGAACATGTCCAAGCCGAGGGTCCGAGCAGTTTCCTTCAACCAGGAAGAGTCAGAGTCACCATTTCAAGCGCTGCTGACTGGTCTGAACAAAATATTAGAACGGTCACAAAGAAATAGCACCAGAGGGGCATGTTACCGCTGCGGACAGATAGGACACTTCCAACGTGATTGTCGAGTGAGGCCACCTGAACGATCACCGACCAGGGGTAACCAACAGAACAGCCACATGTCCAGGGACCGTCAGCCAGTCAGCATAACGGGGCGAATGCTGAAATGCTGACTAACCCTCCACCAGCCCCCAAAACGTTATCCATCCGGGGATTTTGCCGAGATAGCGGCAGCCTAGTCATCAGAGGCACCATCAATGGGCGAGCAGTTACCATCACCATCGATACCGGCGCCGCTGTGTCCATTGCCAAGTCCAGGGTTTTGAGAGCATCAGAAATTCGGCCAGTTACCAATAACATCCAGCTCAGAACAGTCACAGGCGAGTCCATGTCAATACAGGGCGAGGAAGATGTCGTGCTACAGATAGGGGACAATATGATCCGGCATAGGGTCCTGGACGATTTTATATTGGGAATGGACCTAATTAGCGAGCATGATGTTCTTCAGTTCCTAAATGAGGAATTTGTATTGACACGGCCTGTCAACAGTTCAGTCACCTCCATAAAAATTGTGGCATAGTCTTCAGCTAGAATGCCCGGTCGAACGGAACAGATTATTCATGGGCAGCTAGACAGCAATCCTGGGAGCTGCGTTGGAATGGTGGAGACCTTACACTCAGCTCATGACTACTTAGCTGGACGGGCTATAGTTAAAACCGGACGAGATATACCAATCAGAGTCCTGAATTTGTCCAACAACGACATCAGAATTGCCAATGGTCAAGAGATAGCTTGTTTCGAGCCAGTAGACACCATCATCAATTGCGAAGAAGAGTACCAGACGTCGGTGAAGGAGACAGGGCCCAGTAAAGAGTTCCTACAACAGTTTGCTGACCATTTGACACACCTGACACCAGAAAACCAGAAGAAAGTCAAGCAATTTATCACAAAGCACTGGCAAATTTTTAACAGTCAAGATGGAAGCTACCGGTCGCACCAATATCATCCAGCATCGAATAGATACCGGAAAGGCTCAACCCATCAGAATATCACCTAGACGACTACCATTGGGCCAACAACAGGCAGTCGAGGAAAATATCGAGTCCATGTTACAAAATGGAGTTATTGAGCCATCCATCAGCCCATGGTCTGCTCCCGTCGTGCTAGTTAAAAAGAAGGATAGAACCACTCGATTTTGCGTGGATTACAGAAAGCTGAATGATGTTACGAAGAAAGACAGCTATCCACTACCCCGAATCGATGACACTTTGACCACACTAGCAGGCTCCCGTTGGTTCTCCACACTAGACCTAAAAAGTGGATATTGGCAGGTTGGTCTACACGCAAACGACAGAGAGAAGACAGCGTTCTCCACCAGTAAAGGGCTGTTTCAGTTCACGGTCATGCCCTTTGGGTTATGTAATGCACCTGCTACATTTGAGAGGCTAATGGAGTATGTACTGAGCGGGTTAACATGGAGGACGTGCTTAGTATACCTCGACGACATTCTAGTCATGGGTCAGATATTCGACGACCATCTGAAGAATTCTCCAGAATTAATAATGCCAAACTGAGACTCAATCCGAAGAAGTTTTCCTTGTTCCAAAAAGAAGTAGAGTTTTTGGGGCACGTTTGTCCGCACCAACGAAGACAAGATAGAAGCCATCCGTGATTGGCCAGTCCCAAGAGACAAGCATGAACTCCGAAGCTTCTTGGGCCTTTGTTCATACTACCGGCGTTTTGTTGAGGGATTTGCCACCATCGCCGCCCCTCTACATCGGCAGACCACTGAGAAAGAGACCTTCCATTGGAATCAGGATTGTGAAACATCATTCAGGCGACTGAAGGCAGCACTATGCTCCAGCCCAATCCTAGCCTTTCCTACACAGTCCGGCAAGTTCATCTTAGACTCCGACGCCAGCAACACAGGTTTGTCCAGCCCAATCCTAGCCTTTCCTACGCAGTCCGGCAAGTTCATCTTAGACACCGACGCCAGCAACACAGGTTTGGGGGCCGTCCTATGTCCTATCCCAGGTGCACGATGGTGAAGAGAGGGTGATCAAGTATTACAGCCGTGGATTCTCGAAACCGGAAAGAAATTATTGCGTCACCATAAAAGAACTTCTTGCAATAATAAGGGCTGTAGACCATTTCCACAAATACCTCTATGGTCGTCATTTCTTAATCCGAACAGATCATGCCGCAATCAAATGGCTGCTGGACATGAAGACACCGGAAGGACAACTGGCCAGATGGATGGAGAAATTACAGCAATACGACTTCAAGGTGGAACACCGTGCCGGTCTTTTGCACTATAATGCCGATGCCCTATCCAGAAGACCCTGTAGAGCGGAATGCGGACATTGTCTGAAGACGGAACAGCGAGAGGGTATCTCCATCAGGCAGGCAGGCCAATGAAGACTGGACAACGGGACAGTGCATCCAGGACCAAATGGCTGATCCAGACATCGAACCAATCTTGTCACTCAAAACGAGAGGGGCACCCAGGCCACGATGGGACGAGGTAGCTAGATACTCCGGCGTGCTGAAATCGTTATGGGCTCAATGGGACAATCTAAGAGTAGACAATGGAATGCTCAAGCGGGTTTGGGAAAGCGCTGATGGACGTGAAACCAAGTCCCAACTGGTAGTTCCGAAGAAAAAGGTACCAGCCATCCTGACCGAAGTACATGATGGAATTACCGGAGGCCACCTGGGCATGAATAAAACCCTTGACAAAGTTCGCCAGCGGTACTACTGGGTGAATTACTTCGAAGACGTCAGAGCTTGGTGCCGCAAATGTGCCACCTGTGCAGCCAGTAAGGGCCCGAAGACCCGGACCAAGGGCAGAATGCAGCAGTACAATGTGGGCGTCCCATTTGAGAGAATTGCCATCGATGTCGCCGGTCCGTTTCCCGAGTCTGAGAGGGGGAACAAATACATTCTGGTCGCAATGGATTACTTCAGCAAATGGCCTGAGGCATATGCAATACCCAACCAAGAGGCAACCACGGTAGCGACGGTGCTAGTAGAACAACTATTCAGCCGGTTTGGCGTCTGATGGAATTACATTCAGACCAGGGGCGCAACTTCGAATCGAATGTATCCCAGAAGGTCTGCACGATGTTGGGGATCAGGAAAACGAGAACAACACCATTACACCCACAGTCAGACGGATTGGTGGAAAGATTCAACAGGACCTCGGAACAACACCTATCCAAGGTCGTCAACAATAACCAGCGTGATTGGGATGTGCATATTCCCCTATTCCTTTTGGCATATCGCTCTGCCGTACATAATAGTACAGGGCTGACCCTAGCCAGAGTCCTATTCGGAAAGGAGCTGCGATTACCCTGCGATTTGGCATTTGGCTCCCCCGAAGAAAATCCCCAAGACATCGACGATTATCCCGACCAGCTCCGACATAACATGCTGGCAATACACGAATTAGCCCGAACGCAGATGTCGGGTTCCAAAGCTTATAGTATATATTTTATCTCCCTACATTGTCAGAAACGGTAGATATAGGGTAAAAACTACTACCATGTTCGGTAATACATACACAATAATTAGTCAATTTGTTCCAAGGCATGCACCCAATCTTAGACATTTGCATCAGCTTAACTTTTATTCAAAATTCGGAATATGCCAATGTAAGAGGTTTCGATTTAAAAAAATTCCAACTGATAGATCAAGTGTAATTTTACAAGGTGTTCCATATATAGGATAGGTAGAATTAAATGGGTTTAAAAAATCTTGAAAAAAGATATATTAGGTGGCCCGTAAGTAGTTGCATATATACAATGTGGTTGAAATAAGGGGGAAGTTATACGGGGTGTTTCAAAAAAAGATATATTGAGTGGACCATAAAAAGTTGTGTATCCCCGGTTGTTGAAAAACGGGTGGGGTTGATATATATTCATAAAGGGCGGACAACAAAATTTTATGTTGTTACGATCATAAGTAGTTGCATATACAGTGTGGGGGAAATAAGGGTAAAATAGAATTATATTTATACAGGGTGGATAAAAAATATGTTATTTAAGCAGGTAGGATATTTGAATTTTCTTGAGCTTTTATAGTTATGAAATAAGTTTAAAAAATTTTGAAGCAGTTGTTTATACAGTTTATAAGATGGAGTGGAATTATAGTTTATAGGGTAGTTAAAAAATTGTTTTATAATCACAAGTATTTCAGAAGTTTATAAATGATATATTATAGGATGGTTGAAATATGTAGCAGATTATAATTACAGCTATATCTACAGGTGGATTTAAAAAATATTATAAAGATATTATGATCTACAACCTGTCTCATATACCGGATAGATAAAATATAAAGTGGACTAGGAAACTAAGTAATCAGTGTGGTGAAAAATGTTATAAAGGGTAGCCCATAAGTAGTTGCATATATAAGGTTGTTGAAATATAGCCTGGCATAGAGCAATAATTATACAGTGTGGTTAAAAAAAGTTATAAAAATTTTGGAGTACTTGAATTATGGGGAAATTCAAGTTATCGTTCCACATTGTGATTCAAACAAGGATGGTTTAAATCAAGTGTGGAGAGAAATTATATTTTATACTGTGCTTCAAAAATTATGAGGTAATAGCGTAGCTCATAAGTAGTTGCACAGATAGGATATTTGAAATATAAGAAAGAGTAGAGTTAAGTAGTTTAATATTTAAAAATTCTTACATAGGGTGTCCCATAAGCAGTTACAGTTTTAAAGAAATTTATTGGGAATTGATTTTTATTTTTACAGGGTGGTATAAAAATGTCAAACTGGGTGGCCGATAAATAGTTGCACATGGTTAAAATAGAAGGTGCAGTAGAATTATAGTTAAACAGTGTGGATAAAAAATTGTTCTAATTTTTTTTAAGATTGAACATAAGCTGTTGCAAATGGAGCGAAGTAAAATAGTTACACAGTGTGATTAAAATATATTAGAAAAAGTTGCATACAAGGAGTGGTTGTCCTATAAGGTGGAGACAAATTATATTTTCCAGGATTGTTAAAAAATCTCAAATATGGGTATATTTAGCGTAGTCCATAAGCACTTGCATAGATAATATAGGAGAAATATAGAGTGGATCAGTGTTTGAAAAATGTTATATTTGGTGGCCCTAAAGCATATACTATAGTTTAAATATTGTGTAGAATATAATTATGGTTATACATGATGCTCCAAAAACTGATAGACCAATAAGTTATAACGGTTGACTAATTGGCAGCAGTAGATATATACAAGATAGTTTAAATATAGATAGAAGTGGAGTTATAGCTATAGGAGGCAGTTCTTAAAAATGTTGAATAAAATTTTTATATAGGGTGGCCATGAGCAGTTGCGGTTTAGGTGAAATATTTTGCGGATTGGTGAATTTAGTTATACAGAGTGGTTACTAAAAATCTTATATTGTGTGGCCCATAAGTAGTTGTATATATAAGGTGGTTGAAATCGGGGTCTTAGTAGAATTATAGTTTTATATGGTGGATTAAAAAATGTTAAAAAAATAATTATATAAGGTAGACCATGAGCGTGAACAGTTACATCGTGCTCTATGCAATACCTGAAATATGTGGCGAAGTAAAGTTATATTTATATATTGTGTCTAACATAATGCTAGAAAAAGCTGCATATAAAGGCCAGTTAAAATTATAGTTTACGATATAGGGTGGAGTAGAACTATAGTTAGGTAATTAAAAAATGTTATATTTGGTGACAAATAAACATCAGCATATACAGGATGGTTGGACTATGGGGTGAAGCAGAGTAACAGTTTTGCAAGGTAGTTCTAAACAATGTTGAATAAAATTGTTATATGTGGGCTTTTGGTTTGGGTTAAATGTATTCGGGATTGGTAGATTTATAGTTATGTTAGGTTGTTCAACAAAGTTAGAAAACATTGTTATATTCGATAGACCATATGTTTCATATGCTATTTCTTTTTGCAAAGAATTGTACATTCCATACGCGGGTAAAATCGCGGGTTACGGTTAGTATATCTATATACTCGAACATTTGCTATGTAAACTAATTTTTCTCAAGGCGTAATGAATTAATTTAATTTCAATTGTATAACTATTAATGAAAAACTAATAATTTCACTTCATAAAATATTTCAAACACTTGGTATAAGCAACTGCTTATGGACGACACATTAAAACAGTTTTAGAATCACCCTGTACAACTATAATTCCAGTCCACCAAGAAACTATTTACAACCTGTATAATTTATTTTTCTACTCTGTATATCTGCAATTCACTTCCATATTTTAATCATCCTGTATTTACGGACAATCCACTAACAATCTATAAAAAATATTTTGAACCACCCTGTACTATTATAATTATACTATGTCTTATATTTCAACGAATTTATATACACACCTGCTACAAACACTTTACATTTTATGAGCCATCCTGTAAAATTATAATCATATGCATTGGCACGACATGCCAGAGACAGCCTCAAAGTGTTCGAATTCATGTTTTAACCCCTCCCCCCAAAAACCGCACAACCTGCCAGTTTTTTGCCCTAATATTTCAATATTTATTTTCTCAGTTTTTTCCCAAAAGTTGACACCCGCACCAATTTCTAACCCTCGAAACATTTGAACGGGTAAATTTCAACAAAATCGTTAGAGCAATTTCCGAGAACTAAATTATGTAAACATATATGTGCAAACATTACTCGTAATATATTATTAGATCAGATACCAATTTCACCAAAATATTTCCAATTGTATATTATATTGTAATTATTAATTGGTGCCTTTATTGACTCATCCTTAATCTAATAACAGTTATTTTTATTTTAAATATTTGAGTTTCGACTCTATTCAGGTTATACATTTTGTTATTGGACATATATATGTACCTACCGCTTCTCTATATAAATTTCACGTGAATGAAAAAAGCATTTTATTGTTTTAATTTTTGTAGTTATTCATTTTTCAAATTTCAGGTACGTATGGTGATTGAGATAGTGTATACCTCGTATACCGACTTTTTGACATTTAGGGAAATAGGTCAGAGTTCAGTTACAAAAAAATTATTCATAAGAAATTCAAAAATAACTGGTATAATAGCGAAGTTAAATCTTTACATGCTACTCTTTGTGAATTGCATAGTATGTACACCAGTGTACAAAAAGCTAAAACTAATTTACAAGCAAAAAGTTAACAAGGCAAAAGCATCTTTCAGTAATGACAGAATTCTCTGTGCACAAACATTAGTAAAGAATCCTGGAGAATTATAAATGAATAAAAGGTAAGTCCAAAAAACCACTGCCTAAGGAAATGAATGATAATTATGACAACAAATTTATGAATCTGAATATATAATGCTTTTAATGAACATTTCGTAAACATAGAGATTTCAGTTACCATGTATGAAGAGATTAAACTTTGTGACTTTGCAAAAACGTCATTTTTCTTAAGGCCTTCAATACCGGAAGAAATTAAATATTTAGTTAAAAAAAAACAGCGTTAAGAAAGCAGGTGGAATAGATGTTTTGAGATCTGTAATAGAAGATTAGATAGATTGTGTTCCACTTTCTTATCTAATTCATGAGTTTTAAAACAGGAAAATATCCCAAACCTTTAAAAAATCTATGTCTATACCAGTCTACTAAAACAAAGGTTCAGTAAACAATATTGCAAATTTTCGAAACATATGTGATCAAAGTCAGCTAGCTAAAGTTTTTACAGCGGCTTACAATATTAGACTGAACACTTTTCTCGAAAATCCATTAGACTTAACACTTTTCTCGAAAATAATAATTTACTAATCCCCTGCCAACAAGTCTTTCTGGCAAATAAATCTACACATTGTGCTTTATCGGAGTTATGCAATTTTATATGCGACTCATTGAACAACAAAATATTAAATATAACATGATTTTGCGATTTATCACGTGCATTTGACTCCATAGATTATTATTTGTTACTAAACAAACTTCACAGAATTGGAATCAGAGGTTCAGCAAATGAATGTATTCGAGCATTCCTTACAAACTGTTTAAGTAGGCGAGATCAAAATTCAAGACAGTCCATACTGTGGTGCCACAAAGCTCAATATTGGGCCCTATTGTATTTCTTATATTTATTAATGATATTTCATTACCATGTCCCACATATGATCTCAAAATTTTCTGCTGATAACACAAATTTTGTTTTTTGGTAAAAAGTTATTCTGAGCTTGTCAAAAATGTTAATGTAGGCACTCGAGAATTTCATGACTATTGTAACTCACATGATAAATGCTAAAAAATCATAAATAATGTCATTCCCTACCTAAAAAGCAACACAAATAATCTAAGTTATCTTGTCAACTTAAATAATGAATCTATTGAGCAGAAAAATTTATGTAAATTCTTAGGAGTAATTGTTGATAATAGACTTACTTAGGAAAAACACATTGATTATTTAACGCATAAATAAATTAAGCAAAACCCCTTTTCTAACGAGGCAATTAAAATTCTTCTTAAATTAGCATATTTCGACCTAGCGGAGTCAATTTTGTCATATAGCTTTATATTTTGGGGCTGTTAGGCTCATATTGACAACGTCTTCTCTACACAAAACAAAGCGATGTAAAGCTGGTGTTCCCCCATTAACTAGTTGCAAGCAATTTTTCATTGTGTTTATTATTACTATTAATTATGATTATTAAAAAGCATGTATCACTTATTTAGAAATGATCAAATACACAATTATTCAACACCTAGCAACAATGAACTACAGCAGCCATTCTCTAGGCTGCCAGTTTAGCAAAATTCCCATATCTCTAGGGGGACTATAAGTTTTAATAAATGTATACGAATTAGCGGATGAGAAAACTATAGTGAAATTTGGAAAGGATCTTTATACATACCTATCCAGGAAAGCATACTACTAGTAAGAGGAATTTTTCAAAGATGCTGACTGACGCGGGTGGTGATTGTTTTGGCAAGGCAAATAAATCATTTATATTTGTAAGATTATTTGTAATTTTTTGTAAATGCAGTGTTTTTAAATGTTGAATAGGTCTATTTATATATTTATTTATTTATGTAACAGTAATTATCAAAACGTTTATTTATTCATGTAAAATGTAGTTTTATGTACTGTTTAAATGATCTTTTGTGAGTAGTTAGCACGTTCCTCGAAGTTTCCTTGGACTTCCATCGTCTCGAAATGACTGATCTCAAAACGTTTCAATAGCTTTGGATCTGCTATCGTCATCAAGTGAATGAGGTCCAAGGAAACTTGGAGGAACGAGTTACATTGTCTACCAGCTTCAGGCTAACATCAGTTAACACGTACATGATGTGACACTTACCGGTGAGACGATAATTCGGCAAACGAATATGCCGTTTTCCGACATGTAAAACACTCAAATAACACTTATACAAAATAATCACTGATTAATAAGTTGCAATACCCAAAACACTTGCGCTGTTGCCTGATGGACATAAACGGCGCAAAGTATCGCCGTTCAGTCAGTACTTACAATGCCTAGATTTACGTCTTATTGGTTACAATGGAAACTATTTTTAATGTTAACAGACAGTTCCATTTACATTAGTAGTCATTGGTTCGATTAATCCCTTATCTCGTCCAGTCAGCGTTGCCGTACTAGGCGATTGGTTGTCGGTAAAGAGTAGCAGCAATGGCTCAACAAGGGGTCTCCAAATGTTTTTAATTTGGACGCTGGGCTCGCTAATTCGAGATCATGTTATGCTATCTTTATGATTTTTTGATACCAGGGCTCTTCCTAGTGAATTACCCTATTTGATGTTATGGTGTTCAGTTGATGCGTGATTAGCTTTGTAAACTCTCCCCTTTGAGTACATATGCGGTGTTTCTTAACCCTGATTGTCCAGTGTTCGCTTTGTCTCCCCAATGTATAGATTGCCACATTCACAGGGTATGCTGTTTTTGGTATTGCAGAAGTAGTCGGCTTTTGTTTTGTTCGCAAACCGTTGGAGCCCCCTTCTTGAACCACTACGCATCACCGACAACCAATCCCCAGATACAGCGGCGCTGCACAGTGGGGCCGAATGCGAAAAAGCTGGCCAAAAGTTGAAAAATAAATTTTACGTTCTGGTAATTTTTAGTCGTGGGTTAGGTGGGGGAAGAGTCCGAAGGTCAAATTCTTGGCATCAGCGGGCCCTAGCCCTTATATCTGTTTTTGTACGACACTTGAAAGGAGCTCTCCATCGAGCTTGATGCGTCGTGCAGTGACTATTTCAACGCTATATTGAACAGGACTCCAAAACTTTACATGTCAACCGATTCCAATAGTTCATGCGATAAAATAAATGAATCAATTATACGAAAATTAAAAAAAATTACAACTGAAAATTTAAAAAACGTAGAGAAAAGTTGATAAGTTCCACAGTGTTCCACGAGTTAACCCATCACATGATGTAAATGGATGTATTATTGAATGGAAAACATTAAAAATGGCTGCGCTTAACTGCGCGTGTATTATTGGTACGAGTTCCTGCGATGTAAAACAGTTTTCTGAATTTCGTACATTAACAACGTGGAATGTCTTTCTTGTATTGAATCTTTTTCTTGGATTTATCTGCGGTCTTCATTTTACACTGAACTATCGATCTCGTCTCGGTCGAGTTGCGGAGCGCTATATCTATATATGCGTCTCAGTTATATGGCCAAACCCCAGAGGTGACAGAATATCGAAGAGTTTAATGTATGTTCTATGGACCGTAATTCTTTTTTATGCATTTTTTTTCTTCTCAAATAATTTTAGGAAAAAATAATAGTAACCAGATTGAATATATATATATATATATATATATATATATATATATATATATATATGTATATATGAATATCCATGTATATAGATAATATATTTTCCAATTTTAGAATTTGTCGCCGATTAACGTGAAGGATGTGGCTTAACATGGGAGGAAATTTTTTCGATCGTGAAAGGTCACCTGAGTCGAGATATGCCCGAAACGTATGCAGTGATCGAAAATTTCATGTCCACAAAATATCAACGCCCCTTCGCTCTATCAGATAACGCAAAAACTTCCATCCGCCAGTTGTTGCACCTCTACAATAAAAAGTAACACCAAGCATCAAGACATGAAAACAGATTTCTGCAACAGCATTCTAAGTGGTTGAGCCGTGTCTGTTTCTTTCGAAGAATCAGAACAATCTTGAGAAAAATCCGCAAATTTTTGGTAGGCCTTTTTCAGAATTTTTAGCCTCTAGTGACCGGACAAAACGAAGGAAGACAGAAGAAAGACGCACAACATATAGAGCGGACAAATTAACGTATTTAATAGATGAATCAACTGAGTGTGAACCATCTGATTTTTCAAATGACGATCTCTGAACTTTTAATCAACTGATTGTATGTTTATCCTATTATAAAACATATGGATATATTTTGTACATTCTATATAAAAGTGATTAATGTCAAACGTGTTATTTTGCTTTTATTTCCAATTTTGACTTCGGATTCATAACTAGCGACCCCGAAAACCTCCGAGTACTGATTGTCAGCCGAATTTGTAACGCTTTCGACTATTTGCCAGACTTTGTGACTTGAAATCCGCCATTTTGTTTTCATTTCCAATTTTGACTTCAGATTCATAATTAGCGACCCCGAAAACCTCCGAGTACTGATTTTCAGTCGAATTTGTAACGCTTTCGGCTTTTGGCCAGCTTTTTCGGATTTGGCCCCACTGTGCGCTGATTCGACGAGATGAGAGATTAAACGACCCAGTGAGCGATACATGACGATTAAGGGTATAAATACAAGGGATAATCTGAGTTTTCTATCAATCACCTGATGACGATAGCAGAATAAAAGCCATAGAAGCGTTGTGGCGATGGGAGACCAAGGAAACTTTGAAAGTAATTAAATTTTATTAAACATTTCGTTCATTTAAAACAAAATATTGTACTTTATTAGACCAATCAATAGAGCAAAAATTAATTGATAATGTGTAAAAAAATACTATCAGGATATCGACTGTGCCATTACATTAACAAAGATTCCTAGCGATATTTTGCTATGTTTTTCACTCGCAACTATGGTTTTTTACTTTCTTATAAACAATTAAAGTAAGAAAATTGCCTTTTCTTTCTTAGCATGTTTATAAAATCAAAAATAATAAACTAATCCCAATAGTGTCAACAGGTTAATTGGAAAGCATGAAAATACCAATGAAATGAGCCCAGGCTCGATCCGATTGGATCATTAGTAACAGAGAAAAACAAGAAATACTGAAAATGAAGCATTTTTTTAAATAGTATCTTTGTCACTTTATAAGCTGTAGAACTGTGTTTGTAGGAACTAATAGTAATTTACATCTATTTTATGTATGCCAAACCCAGGCGCTACCTGTTTATTAGTTTTTGAACAATTGTGATATAAAATTTTCTGTTCACTTTTTTGCATTGTGCTCCCATGCGTCATAGATAGTCAAATTTCAATTTTGAAAAAAGTTGTTGTAAGTAAAGGTGTAATTCTACAAAGCCTCTATTCTCATTTTTCACTAAATGTATGTGAAATATCTGAAAAATGTTAGCAAATACGACAAAAAATGGGCGAGCGTATGAATGTATCCACCGAGGGGGGGGGACACGGTTGTTGAGGGGAAGCGTATAGTAATATATAGTAGAGGCAATACATAGATCGTTTTAATATTTAAAATCCTCACAAGTAAGATTTTTTCTAAAGACCGCTCTGTTTCGATGTTCCGTAAACTCAAAATCCACAAATTAAAGGAAAAACGTTTCCGTGAAACCATTTACATATAAATATATTAATAAACAAACAGTTCTCATTTGATATAATAAAATCGAACAAATCGCTCTGTATATAGGTTTTTTTAGCGATTAGATTCTTTCACCATCTGTCAGAGTGACAGTTACTATCGATAATGATTATTGTCAGCAGTTCCCCTCAACAACCGTGTTCCCCCTACTACGCGAACACATTCATACGCTCACCAAATTTTGGTGATGTTTGCTAAAATTTTTCGTATATTTCACAGACATTTAATGAAAAATGAAAATAGAGGCTTTGTAGAATGAGAGGTATCATTCTTTCAACATCTCTGATCTGAATTGATATATTTGACGATCCATGTCGCATAGAGACACACTGCAAGGATAGTGGACTAAAAACTTCAGATCAAAATTATTCAAAAACTAATAAACCGATAGCGCCTGGTTTAGTCACGCACAAGGTCGATATCAATTACTATCAGTTCCCACAAGCCTAGTTCTACAACTGGACTGTCTTCAATGGCACATTCCATAGAATATCCAAAAAAATGTATGAATTAGATGTTGCGGTTTTAGTTCAATGTTGGTTCAATGAAAGTATATAATTGACGAAGGACCTTTAGCGGAACAATCAATAAACACGTGCCGTCAGGTAAATTAATTCACCAAATAAAGTTAATCACTAACCTTTTAAGCCGAAGCTCTGCAGAAGGTGTTTTCTTGGTTCTACTTTCTTCCGAGAACAGCAGGAACAGTTTTTAGAACTTCGTCTGGACAACACGTCACAGAAAAAATTGCGACATAATGTTCATTGATTGAGCAAACAAAAATGCGGGTTTAACAACAAATGATGCGCTTTTGTAAACCAAAAGGAACAAAATGAAAGCGATTTAGCGGTTGTTACGATCGGAATTAATAACTCGCGGAATCGTAACACAATAACAACAAAAAGCGGCCGTCTCTTCAGGCGGAATCAAAAGTGTCCGTATAGTTCAGAGTACAATACACGAATCACGAATACTGTCTATATTTTACACGCAAAAAACACTTAAAATTAGCATTAGCGCGACGGAAGGTTTTGGAAAAGGTGCAGAAGTTTAAAAATCAATGAAGTAATTCAATCAAATTTGAACAATACACTAAACAAATTACGGGAACGCACCAACAACTTCGATAGTGACGGAGTTATGATAATATAAAGAAAACCGCTAAATTCTCCAGTATTTTTTGTTTTTTCCTGTTACTAAAGATCTTATCGGATCGATCCTGGACTCATTTCATTGGTATTTCCATGCTTTACAATTCACCTGTTGACACCATTGAGATTAGTTTATTATTATCTTCATTTTATAAACATGCAACGAAACAAAAAACGCAATTTTCTTGTTTCAATTGTTTATAATAAAGTAAAAAACTATAGTTGCGAGTGGAAAAGGTAGCAAAATATCACTACAAATCATTCTTAATGTGATGGCACAGGCAGTATCCTGATAGTATTTTTCGCACGAAAAAATCTCTATTGATTGGACTATATATGTTATTTTCAACTAGATAACTATTTTTCGCCAATATTTGCCAATTAATCCGGTATTGAACAGTTGGTGCGCTTTTGGAATGTTAACAAAAACTGTTAAACTTGTTCTTACTATAAAAGCTAAAAAAATATAATCTAAAGTAATTTTATAAAAATGCAATATTTGTTTACTTTTGATTATTTTTCGACATTAAAAATATTTGGCTATTGTCCATAGTCACTATAGTTTTAATGTATTGTTATATTTTTATTTTACACTCTGAGTTCGTGGATTTATTTGAATACTCGATGGAACCTACGATAATTTATTTCTACTAATTTTATTTTCACACAACTATATACAATCTATTTTGAACACCTGTGGTTTACTAAACGGCGACCGATTACGGAATGAGTCCGTTTGTCGGCTTCTCGAATATACATATTTCTTCTCGGAAGGACCTAGAAGATAAAATAGCCCCCGCGAGCTTTCATTCAAGAATTCTCGAACACTCGAGGACTTTGACAGAGCTAGCAGCAGACCTCGAACTCCCCAATTAAAAATAAAACAAATAATGTGGTATCTTTGATGACCTTGTTTCATTAAGAAACTGCTCTTTAGGAAAATTCTTTGGTCTGTGCGTCATTCAAATTTAATGGATATTTTTATCCAGACAATAATAATTTGAAATAATTTATTAAGAACTATTGATTAATTATATACATTTTTTCTTTGTAAATATGTATATAAGAAAACATTTCAATTAGAATGACTTTGGCTCCACTACAGATATAAGTTTTCACCAGTTGCTTTAATAATAATTCAGACGATTTAAAAAATCTATTTTTAACACGCAGTGTGGGTATTTAAGTAGGAAGTAATCCGAACATCTTGTGGATTACCCTGAGAGTTTCTCCGGGAATTCCTGAATACATCCCACCGCAGACTGATAAATAATTCCACAATCTTTCATTAAATCGCTGGTTTTGTGTTTCCTACCGTTTGTCGTGGGCAAAGAAGCTTTGTGGTTGAACCGTACGTTTGTCTATTTAATGAGACCAAATATAACAAAAGCTGAGAAGTTTTAATCTTTGTGTTGATGACAAGGATGTTTGTTAGACTATAGTTGTTTGAGTAAGGATTTTCTACAGCAGAAAATGTAGATAATCATACATTGTAATTATAATCATCATCATATATTATTTATTTTTTTATTATTATCTAAGATCAATATTTGTTTTCCTGCCTGTAGGTTTTATTAAATCTTTGAGCAACAAGCTTGAAAATTATCTTTACAAAGCACCTAAATTGGAATGAAAATATCACAAAATACAGGCTATATAAAATACATAAAGAGGTATAGTTTCTTTGTATGTTAGTTTTTGAGGTTTTGAGTTCTGAAACTGATTCTAAAAATTATTTTGCAAATATAATACTGATTAGGAAAATTGGGGTTTCTGTTGTTATTAAGAAAATTCCTTATCTCTGCAAAAAAATATGATTTTTGGAATTTACGTACTGCCCTGTATATCTGAAAACAATAAATTTCTTCATTTGTATCATTATAAACCTATCAAACATTCTATTTTTATTATTAAAATACTATTGGAAGCTAGATCAGAACTAGTACTTTAATAAAAAGTCATAATCACTTGTCTTTCTTACCATAAGGGTAAAAAATATTAAAATGTAAAAAATAAAAATGCAAATATAGCAATTTGAATATCAAATGTTAAAAATCTCAAAAACTCCTCGTTTATAAGTAGCTATATACAATTCCCAGATTCAATATATTCCAATTGCCAAAAATGTCAAGCATAACAAATTATAACTGCAATAATCTCAGAATGTAAATAATATTTATAATGCAGAAAAAAATTGGTGTCAAAAACCTAGGAAATATATAACAAAAATATTGGATGTCTTAAATTTAAAAACCATTCCAAGCGGAAACAGCCTCTAAATATATCAAATACTCAATGTTTTGACTTCTGCTTTGGTGCCATTATTAAGATACAAAATGAAAAAAAAAGCTAATAACGAAAATTAGAGGTCTCAACCTGCGTATTCCCCAGGATAACTGAACTGGGACTGATTCTGCTTTGATTCGATTATTTATAGTTGTCGATTAGAATGGTATGTCTCTTGATACATAACAACTCAGGGAAATATTGCTTGCTATAAAGATGTAAGTATTATCAAATATTTTAAAGCAAAATCTATAATTGTCATTGCGAACTTTTTAATTTATTAATTACTTTAATTTCGTTATATTCATTTATAACTGAAAACGATGGCTACTTTAGACCTAAAAACGTTTTTAATGTTTTAAATATACAAAGTTTTCCACATTGGTGGTATTTCCAAGAAATTATATCATTACAAACCTGAGAAGCCATACCTATCATTGCGTATAACAGCAGTGAGTGTATTTATAAAAAGTTCAAACACTTAATTGACTTCAATTTAAAGGTTTATTATTTTTCGCAAATAAATTCACAGATATAATTTTTAACGGACTTCCAAAAAGGAGGAGGTTATCAATTCGTCGCGTATTTTTTTTCGTTTTTTTTTGTATGTATGTTACCTGATTTCATCTTCTCTGGCGTACCGTTTTGAATGAATATGGTCTTGTTTAATACCTAGAGTATATATCCGGATTGGTGAAACTTCAAATTTTGGAAAAGAATTCTATTGGTAAAGTGATAAAATTTGTGAATGAACAAATGCGTACATGGAAATGGACCAATATCCCTAATATTTTAGTCGATTTTTCGATAACTCCTTATGGATGTGTATAGTTTTTTAAAGTTTAATCTATTAAGGAAGATCCTTAAGTGATCTCATATACTTTTCTGCGACGTGCAACTTGTAGTTTTGCAGAAAATCGCCGAAAATTCCAAAATTCATATCAAAAATTTCATCGTAAATATTTTAATTCCAACGTAATAGTGCGGTAATTTTAGGCACTGGAAGTTTTAATTGTGAATTTGAAAATGGTCTATGTACATCTCAAGCATATAGGTAGTAAAGCATAGTATTTTCGGCTCCTTAAATCAATGAGTACCAAGCTCGTTTTGTTTGTATACCAGGCAAATACCTATTGAAATGCAAATTTTTCCATTTTGCGAAGACGGTGCTTTTGGGTGTCACATTCTCCCGGCCTAATAGAAAATTCAATGACAACACATGTCAAACTTTAAACTGATATTTGGTGCGTTTATAGACAGGGTGTTTAGTTATAGCAAACAAAATCACAAAGTAAAGTGATAAAACGAGTGATATTTGGTGGTATAAAATGTTGGAAAAAATGTGAAATAAAAATTGTATAAGGTGATTAAAAAACTGTTATATGATGTGGACATAAGCAAATCATATACAGGATGGTGGAAATATATGCTGGAGTTGAATTATATTTATACAGTGTGATTAAAAGATTATTTCTTTTATAGCCCATAAGAAGTTGCATAAAGTGTGGAGAGGAATTAATGTTACACCGGGCGATAATATAAGATGTTAAAAATTAAATAATTTATGGGGTAGTCCACAAGGAGTTATATACTATGGTTGAAATATAGTACGGATTTTACTCCGTAAATATGGGATGGATTCTACTCCGTCCTATAAGTTACAGAATGCAGCTAAGAAATTTATGTTTGTCCGTGGGCAGTCGTAAGTACAGGATGGTTGGTACATAGGTTGGAGTGTAATTATCTATAGTTATACAGGGTTGTCAAAAAAAGTTGAAAAAAGGGTACATGGCGTAGTCCATAAGGCAGAAATATATTTTGGGTCATTAAGTCAACGTGTCAGTTTAAATGAGAAAGTATCATTGTGTAATTTTGAGGCTTTCGATGTTACCTGGTTCTGTCTATTAAGGTTATACATACAAAATAAAAAAATAAAGAATGAAAACTACCTGAGTTCAAAAAAACTAAAACGTTGAAAATGAAACATTAATATATATATATATATATATATATATATATATATATATATATATATATATATAATAAATAACCGACTTCTACCTATAACTAAAAAGCTAAAAATAATTATAACAAAATACAACTCTAGCAAATAAATAACACATTCAATGTTGTTAGGTACCTACCCAGGAAGTAAAAAATGTAAACATTAAAAGGTGCTCATTCTGTACAAATTAATTACCTACTAATCTAGTATATTTTGAAGTCGGTCCCAAGCAACAATCAAGTTTGATGAATTAGTAGATAAGTACGCAATGAAGGATTTTAGATTTGCTTGGCACCGGCTTCAATATATACTAGATTGATGCTGTTATAAGTATTTCCTTACATGTTCTTGAAAACTCTACCAGGTCTGTGTTATTTATTCCGGAAAGGTAGTTTATGTGCAATATTTCGAGGGATTTCGTTTCAGTGGCTTACAAATGAAACTTTATAACAATATACAGTGTGTTCTAGATTCGCTTCTCGTTAACGGGATCTCGGCTCCTATTATACCTACAGCAGAGTTTAAATAATAATAAACTCGAAAATGGCGGATTTCGATTTTCGCCGGTAAATCCGAGAATATTAATTTGATAGCTGTCAAGATGTGACATTGGTATACTTTTTAAAGACTTACAAGATGTCATGTATCATATATCTTTGGTTATCCCGCCTCAACTTTCATTTTTCTTATGAACGCCATACTGAATTTTCTAATTTTTTGAAAAAGCTTAGTTTCATCGAAAGAGAGACCATGACTTGTTTGTAGCAAAATAACATTAACGAGTTATAATCAAACAAAAATTGTCTTATAAGTCGATTTTTTAAAAAATTCTTAATTACCCAATTAAAAAACGTAAGTTAGATTAAGTTAGCGATGAGTCAACACCAAACGTTACTTCAAACTCTGGTCTGTAAACAGCTCTCTGCCACTTCGTGTGGGTTTTCAACATCCCAATTATAAGTGTTCTGCTTATTAAAATTCTATAATTCGTAAACCTACTCTCATTGTACCACAACACATGATTTACAAAATGGAAGTTTTCATTACATTTCCTACTATACCACTCACAGAAGCGTATTTGTATTGAAAAATTATTTTCCTTAAGTACTTGAACTATTATGGGTTTATTGAACTTATTCTTTCTTAACACTCGCTGTATCGTTTATTGTGACACACGAAATTCCCTTTCAAAATTTTTTTCCGATGCACTAGGGTTTTCCTTGACAGCTTGTAAAATGTTTCTGTCGCCATTTTTATTGTCAAGATTGTATCGGCTTTTATAACACTGAAATTATAAACTTGAAACACAAATTATCGAAACCTGCTTAAAATGGCGGCATTCCCTTTTCAAACGAAGAAATTTAAACATGTTAGCGCGTACTTAGTTACACCAACAAGGTATTTAGAGATGTATCCTGAACGACGATAGCCTTATTAAGCCCAATTCAGAAAAATTGTCGTTAAGTTAATAAATCATAGGGCTTTTGAACAGCCTAGAAGCCAAAACAATATTGAAATTGAAAATCGAAACCGAAACATTTTACGATATGTCAACGAAAACCTAATGTCCTGGAAATTTCGTTTGCCCAAATCAACGGTAGAGTGTTTAAAAAGAATAAGTACAATCCATACAAACTCATAATAGTTAATATTGATACACTACCAAGTGTAATGAACGGCTCGTACAGCACAATACTCATCAATGTGCTGTGCAAAACTCTCACGAAGTGACAAAGAAATATCTACAGACTAGATCTGAAAGTAACGTTAAGTGCTGGGTTCTTGGTAATTTAATCTAACTTAATGATTGTTTCAGTCTTCACTTTATGAAAATTAATTTTTAAGATTACTTAAAAACACCAAATATTTGGTTAAATGTTCACTATTAATTTGTTTTTATTTGATGTATATTTCCCAATTTTTGGCTTCTTCAGAAATTGAAAATACATTGAATGTTAAAATTATATTTCTAACAAGGAAACTAAAGGTAGGGTAATAAAATAAGGTGTCGTCTTAATTGTGGGGGATTTCAGACGAACTGGGCGGGTGTAGGTCAGATAAATAATACATATATGAAACATTGTAGACAACAGTTATGGATAATATAATATATTATTTAGAAATGGATGTAGAGATTAACTAAGGGAGACGGATTAGTACCAATTTATCATCTAAGACATTCAAAAGTTCATTATCAAAGTAGGGTTGTTGAGTGGTATTGTCACCAGTCTGTGTAACATACAGTGATATGCAACAAGTTTGTATAGTATAGGGTGGTGTGAACTTTTGTGGATGGTAAGGTCAGAGTGTGATGGTTTATGATAAATGGCGAAAGTGTGTTTGTTGTCTTGTTTTTTATTTGTCTAGGAAATTTAGTATGTTTCTGTTTCGAGTGTGAATTTTATGTTGGGGTGTAGTTGGTTTAAGAAGTTGTGAAGTAACTTGTCGGTGTGTACCCGTAAAACAAGTAATGATATTCCTCGAAGTTTCCTTGGACTTCCATCGTCTTGAAGTGGTTGATCTCACAACATTTCAATAGCTGTGTATCTGCTGTCGTCATCAGGTAAATGATGATCATTCGTGTTTGAAAATTAGTGTTACTAAATGGTCCATAAATATTTCGGATAGAAGCGGACTTAAAGCGTTGCCCATGTTAGGCCTTCAATACTGTAGTGCATGTTGTTAAATTGGAAGTAGTTTTGGTTGAGACACAGATGTATAAGATAAACTATTTCATTTTTAACCGTCTTCCAAAAAGGAGGAGGTTATGAATTCGTATGCAAGTTTATTTTAATTATGTGGGGCAATTATTCAAAAACGGCTTGGACAATTTTGGTGATTTAAACTGCATTATATTAAGGAACATTACAGAAAGGCCCCACATAATTGTCCATATGCCATGAATGTATATCGTACAGGGTGTTATTAATGGTTTTCAAATTGATGTATATGAAAGTCACTTTCTGTTAGAGACGAAGTTATAAGCGCGTGAAATGGCAGAAAGTATTCGGTTAGTTTATCGAAACGAAAATTTGTTACATATGTCGGCGAACTCTTCTATATGGTATATGTTTGTAGGTGTGCGTGCGTGCACGTGATATTAGGTGGTACATAAGCCTTTGTATACATATGATGGTTGAAATATAAGTTGGAATTGAATTAGTTATGCAGGGTGTTTCCAAAAATGTTGTATTGGGTGGCACATAAGTAGTTGCGTATACAAGGAGGTTTAAATAAGAGTGGAGAGAAACTAGAGTTATACAGAGCGGATATTTGCATTACAGGACGGAAAATAATTACAGATATACAAAAGGCTTTAAAAATTGTGAGAAGTAGTTGAATTTACAGGATGGTTGAAATATAAATTGGAGTAGAATTGCAGTTATACAGGGCGGTTTAAAATAGATATATAGTTTGTAACATAACTTTGAAGTAAGTGTAAAATTATAGTTATTCAGGGTGTATCAAAAATTTGTTATATAAACATAAGCAGTTGGGATATTTTAATTATAGAACTTAGGACGGAGTATAATTATAGACATGGATTAAAAAAAATGTAGAAGCAGTTGCATCTACCGGGTGGTTGAAATAAATGGTAGAGTAAATTTATAGTGGGGCTCAAAAAGTTATTATATAGGGTAGACAATGAGCAGTTGCATAAATGGAATACTAGACATATGGGGCGAAATAAAATCATTGGTATACAGGAATAATTTAAACAATAGAAAAATAGAAAGAGTCAATAGTGTGGAGAGAATTTATAGTTATTAGGATGGTTTTAAAGTTTTCAGGACCGTTGTGATCTTATATATAACTTATAGACCAATAAGTTATATAATATATATATATATATATATATATATATATATATATATATATATATTAAAACAAATAAAAAAGTTAAAATACATTTGGAAAATATAGGCAAAGAATACAAATTAGACAGGGTGAAAGAGAAAGGAAGAAAGAGAGAGAGAGAGAGAAGAATACGCTAAAATTTTCTATTGAATTGTACCTTAAATCAGATAAAAAAGAAGACGTGTGAAAATAGTTATTGATTGCACACACTTTCTAAACGGTTTTTATTTTAAGTCAGCTGAAATCGGTTCTTTTTTAAATATAAATTATTAATTAAAAGATTGATATTATTCTTGTTTATTAGGTTTATGATTAGATAGATACATTCGTCGGGCGGTATGCTGGGAGATAGACTGATCACGTTCAGTGAGAGGAGTTTGGCATTATTGGGAAGAACGATTTTTTAGAGCTTTAGAACTAGATCAATGGAAATCTTGTTACCGTATGTGGGGTGTTTTGTTTTAAGAAACCAAGAAGCGACTTGAAAATTGTATATATAAGACACTATGGGCGTGATGAGCTTGTTAACTTTGTGTAGTTTAATTAAAGAACGTAAGCGGGGGGGCTTTAGGGTTCATTATTGCATGGGACCTTGTTGAAAATCATTGAATAGGAAAGTGAAATTTAAGTTGTTATCTTTAATTTTGTTTTTGATAGAATTTAGAGTTGTAAGTTTAGGGTTATGAATAGTTTTGTTGACTGAGTGGTTGATTATATTTAGTTTTTAGGTTGTAATTGAAACCTTCGTTTAGTAAAGTTGGTTCATTTTCTTGGAGTTGTGAAGTGCTTAAGTTGACAAATCTATTAAAGAATTGATGTTTTGGATGTGTGGTTGGGTTTTGGTGTTAATGACGGATTTTTTAGTTATTAATAACTCGAGTTTTTTCTTTTGAGTTATATATATATATTTTGTGAATGATTTCGTTAATTTTGGCTGTAATCTATTAAATCAACTCACCTGAGACATAGAATTTTGGATAGATTTCTAAATTTTATTAACGGAAATACCCTTGCTGTACGAAAACCAATTGTCAAAAATTTCTCGATTTAAATGGACACCAATTTGAAATTCTGTAGATTAATACGTCGCAACGCTGCAGTTATGAACTTAATTTGATTTTATATTATGGCATGAATGGGGCTATTATTTATTAATTCTGATTTGTTGAGAAGTCGATAATTAGGTTCATATTCTAAAGAAAATGCTTTTAAGATATTACTTATTAAAGTTATTTTACGACAAATAAATCATGGTTCACGTAAAAAAATTAAGGCCTAACTTTACGAAGTGTGTATTTCGATGATACCAAAATCATTTATGCACTTGTGAGATATTACTAGAATGGAAATTTTACGTTCTTTCCAAAAATTAAAAAATCCAATGAGACGGCTAAAGGAAAAATTAAAGTTGAGACATGTGATACCTGCCACCCTCTTCGTCTGAAAATAGATTTCGAATAAAATTACATCTTGACAGTTATCAAATTAACCATTTCGGATTCACTGGTGAAAAACGAAATCAGCCATTTTCGGCCGATTATTTCCAAAACCAGTAAGCAGATTGTAAATCCGAAGCATGATATCGAACAGAGTAAGTTCCTCTAAAACTATTCCCATTTGACTTTTGCTGTAGACATAATAGGAGACGACATCTCTGTATAGAGAAGCGAATTTGAGACACACTGTATAATATTTTATAATATACTCCCAGGCAAATGAAGGTAAATAAAAACTTGTAATAAATTGAATCCTATTGACTATACAGCAGATTTTGCAGTTGGAAGATGACTTTTTACTAACCTTGTAGTTATTAAAGTTTTGTTTTGTATTTATTCATGAGCACTGATTTAACTTTCTAACTTAACATATAAAACGAACAAAGAACATTATGATTTTTTTATTCTTATTCGAGTATTAGTTCACGAGTTATTTCAATTTCAACACAGCAAATTTTTTCAAAATAATGTAACAATGGTAAAATAAAATGAAATTTGCCTTCTTTTTTGGCTTCTTGCAATGTATGATAGAACTAATAAGAGCTTAACAATTTATCGAAAAGAAAAACTATTCATTTGCCCTTAGTGACGATATCTTCTCAAAAGTGTCTTCATATTTCAACATTTCAAGTATTTTATGTGCCTAATATAAATGGTACAAATTAAATAAATAAGGGATATATTTAATTCATTGTAGTAGGCACTAATTACTTATTAGTACTACATTTTACCTGCCCTGAATAAACTCCATCTCAAAGCTATTTAGTATTCAACTTGTAACGCCGACCTACGACCTTTCAAATGTTAATCGCGGAGTCACCTCTTAACTAAGTAGCAAGCGAGGTCATTGGTATTCATGAAGTTCTTTGGTGTCTGGAGCAAAGAAAAAAAACTATTATTTCGGGAAAGTGGCCATGGTCACTATCATTCCGTTATTCAAGCGTTTATTACACAACATGTGAATTCTAAAATACATATTACAGTTATTATATACTGTAAGAGATTAGTAACTAGTAGAATCTTAGGTTAAATGTACTGAAAATGTATTTAATTGTATTCGGTTGGAAAATTGTTATGTCTAAATGTAATTTAAAAATTTAATGTGAGTTATAATTACTTCAAACATATAGCATTTAGGGACGATTAAAGCTTTTCAAAGAATTATAAAGCTTGTGGCATTCGCCGTTAATTCAGTTTAATCTTATGGAGAATCATCAATTTACAACATCCTAAAATACCAAATTATCAAGTTTCAAATTAAATTAATTAATTGAAAAAGGTAATAAGGGGTTTAAAACAATTGGCTCTTATTGTACCCATTATACAAAAAGATTAATGAATTATTTAAAGCATAGATCAACATATTTTTTGGCTAATGCATTTGTGACAACATAGATCAGTATACTGCCAGTACAAGAAGAATCATGGCGGATCCCTAAGAAACAAAGAAGGAACAGCAACGTAAAAGTACATATTTCACATATTGAGAAAAAAATTGGGAGAACATTTATAAAATAATTTGGTCAAGTGCGAGTTGGACTCGCATACTAAGGGTTTCCTAGCACTTTTGAGATTTGTTACAATGTAGATAAATTAAATAAATTTTTCTACAACTATAATTTTAGACAACTAGGGAATGAGTGCGTTTTCTTAAACCTTAATACCTTTTAAACTAAGCATTTTAAATTTATTAAAAATGTACAATGTTATTTCCCACAACGAGCTTTTTTAGAATATCTGCAATAAATGATGCGCTTGATTTTATAAAAATAATTATTTAATTTTCTAATTTACCCCCAAAATTAAGATTATTTTACCAATACATTTTAACGAAGCCCTCTATAATCGTTTATTTTCATTGTAGATTCAGTAGTTTGGAATATAACGGGAAGAATAGTCAAATTTTAAATAATAAATTTTTAAATCTTTTAAACAAATTATTTTCGAAATACAAATAAAATGATGCGTTTGAAGAAATTTGAATTTAATAGTTTTCATTTAATTCTGTAATTTGACTCCCAAATTTAATATAAGGGATTTCTCATTATTTGTCATGTAAAGTTTAAGTAAGGCCCTATATTTCTATATTTTTAAGTTTTAACTCGTATAGATTCTGTAGTATAAACTGACTTATTAAATATTTTTATTCATATCTTTTAAACAAATTATTTTTAAAATAGTCCTATTTTCTCAAAAATTTAGCTCTTGTAGTTTCGAAAATAAAGGAAGGAATGCATAATATTTTAAATATTTTTGTTAATATCTTCTAACTGATTTATTTACAAATATGAAAATATTACATGACGCATTTGAAAAAAAGTTTAATTGTATAATTTGCTTCCCCCTCCCCAAATTAATATTAGTATTTTCTCCTTATTTTTCCTGTAAAGCTAACGTGATGCCCAATTGTCATATTTTTTCAAAATTTTGGGTCTCATAGTTTTGGAAATAAACGAGGGAATGAGTAATTTTATTTATATTTTTGTTAATATGTTTTAAACAATTTATTTTAAAAATATAAAAAAATGTATTTGTATTCCTCATAATGAGCACTTTGATTTTACATATTACATTATGCGTTTGAAATAATTTTAGTTTTATATTTTCCATACCATGTATATCTTATTTTATTCAACATTTTCGGCCTCATAGTTTCGGAAATAAAAAAGGAAAGTGTATCAATTTTTATATTTTTGTTAATATCTTTGAAACAATTTATTTTAAAAATATCACGAAATATATTTGTATTCCTCATAATGAGCCCTTTCACTTGATACGTTTAACCTACTTCCAAAAAGGAGTAGGTTATCAATTCAAGTTATGTTACCTGATTTCTTGTCCTGTGGTAAACCGTTTTGACTGAATATGGTCTTGTTTAATAAGTATATATCTGGATTGGTGAAACTTCAAATTGGAAAAGTAATTTTGTTGGTAAAGTGATGAAATTTATGAATGAACACATGCTTGCATGAAAATCGACTAATATTCCTAATAGATTAGTCGATTTTTCGAAAACTCCTTATAGATTTGTATAGTTTTGTAACGTATAATCTATTAAGGAAGATCCCTAGGTGATCTTATATACTTTTCTGCGACGTGCAACGTGCAGTTTTGCAGAAAATCACCGAAAATTCCAAAATTCTTATCAAAAATTTCCTCATAAATATTTTAAGTCCAACATAATTGTGCGGGAATTGTAGGCACTGGAAGTTTTAATTGCGAATTTAAATTTTCTATGTACATCTCAAGCATATAGGTAGTAAAGCATAGTATTTTCCTACCTTAAATCAATGGGTATCAAGCTCGTTTTGTATGTATATCAGGCAAATACCTACTTAAATGATTTTTTTTCCATTTTGCGAAAACGGTGCTTTTGGTTGTCACATTCTCCCGGCCTAATAGAAAATTCAGTGACAACACATGTCAAACTCTAAACTGCTATTTGGTGTGTTTATACACAGGGTGTTTAGTTATAGCAAACAAAATCGCAAAGTAAAGTGACAGAAGGAGTTGTATTTATATGATTATTGAAATATAGGACGGGGTAGAATGCATAGTGCTCCATAGGCAGCCGTATATACAGGATGGTTGGAATAAAGGGTGGAGTGGACGTTTGGTGGTATAAAAATATTGGAAAAAATGTGGAATTAAAATTATATAGGGTGATTAAAAAACTGTTTCATGATGTGGACGTAAACAAATCATATACAGGGTGGTTGAAATATATGCTGGACTTGAATTATATTTATACAGTGTGATTAAAGAATTATTTATTTTATAGCCCATAAGAAGTTGCATAAAGGGTTGAAAGGAATTAATGCTACACAGGGCGATAACATAAAATGTTAAAAATGAAATAATTTATGGAGTAGCACACGAGGAGTTATATACGATAGTTGAAATATAGGACGGATTAGACTCCGTAAATATGGGATGGATTCTATTCCGTCCTATAATTTACAGAAGGCAGCTAACAAATTTATGCTTGTATCTAGGCAGTACAGGATGGTTGGTGCATAGGGTGGAGTGGAATTATCTATTGTTATACAGGGTTGTATAATTTGCCTCCCCCCAAAGTAATATTAGCATTTTCTCCTTAGTTTTCCTATAAAGCTCATCTGAGGCCCTATACTCCTATTTTTTTCAAAATTTTAGATCATATAGTTTCGAAACTGAAGGGGGAAAAAATATTTGTATTCCTATTAATGAGCCCTTTGATTTGATATATTATATGATACCTTTGAAATAAATTTAATTTTATATTTTCCATTTAAATCTGTAGCTTGCCTCCAAAAATTAATATTAGGGATTTCTCCTTATACTATCTGTAACGTTCATGTGAGATCCTGTCTATCTTATTTCTTCAAAATTTTAGGCCTTATAGTTTCGGAAATATAAAGGGAAAGTGTATCATTTTTTATATTTTGGTTTTTATTGTTTAAACAATTTATCTTAAAATTATCAAAATAATATATATATGTATTCCTCATGATTAGCCCTTTGGTTTGCCCCGCAAAACTAATATTAGCAGTTTCTCCTTATTATTCTTGTAAATTTCAGGTGAGGCCCTGTATATCTATTTTTTTTTAATTTTAGAATTATATTTTTTTATAGGTACGAAGATAAAAGGGAAATTGTATATATCTGTTAATACCTTTTAAATATATATATAATAGTTTCGGAGATAGTTGCTGTGAAGTGTAACACAGAGAAGTCAGGAGTGATTGTATTGTGAAAGGGTTTCCGTATATAGAATAAAAGGAACCCTAAAACTGCTCACATACGCTTTGAACCGACTTAGGATAAAAACAAATAGCAGCTACTTACACTAACTCTGTTAAAGTCAAACAGGCCATGAATACAAAAAAAAAACAAGATTAAGGGGACCAGAAACAATACCAACATAATAAATATGGCTTAGTGAGGCTTTTCCGAATTTTACACCAGAGCCAGATTATGAAGTACAGAAATGCTCCAGTGTAGCAGGTACAGAAATATAAATACTAGTCTCTGGTATGAAATTACAAACATGACAAGTCATGAATATGAGTATTTTTTACCTTTTAGAATTTTTTGTCGGGGTTATTTAAAATTTTTATTCTTATTCTCTTTCCTTGCATTTTTCATTTATTTGCAGCAATTCACACTACTTCCCTCATATCACATGATTTAAGCACTAACTTTCTTATTTTTATGATGTTCAATACCCCTCTGCCCCTTTTCCTATACGCTTCAATACCTCACTGTTCGATATCTAAATCAGCCAGCTGACACATAAAATCCTGTTCTATGCTCGTATGTCAAATGCTTGTATAGAACAAGGCTCCATCTCATATTATAGTATTACTGAAAAAAAAACACTTTAAGGTCTTGATTTTGAGGCGTAACTTAAGTTCCTTACTATATGGTACCTTCCTCTAATTATTTTCATTAGCAGTAATACCTTAATTTAATACTTCTTTACTTTTCCATTTGTCTACAAACTGTCTTGTTTATCTTGTGAATTTATTATATTGCTAAATTTAGTGTCCGCTATTTCACTGATTTGTACTACTGGATCTAGTTAACATTACTGGTTTTCTAGTGAGTCTGGAATTAGTATGATGTCGTCTGCATATTTGGTATTTTTAATAACTCTTCCGTTCATTTTTACTCCAATTGGGTTTCTGCTAATGCATGCGTATAGGTGAAATAGGCGAATGTGCACTGATAATCCTGTCCTATTATCAGGGGCGGGGCGATTGGTAGTGATCGCTCTTCCGAGATTTTTAAGATTGTTGAGTTTACCACACTAGCGAGAGAGGGAGAGAGAGAGAGAGAGAGAGAGAGAGAGAGAGAGAGAGAGAGAGAGAGAGAGAAGAGATAGAGAGAGAAATTGTTACATCAACAAAAATGAAATAAAGCCATTTTTGATTAATGCGAAAATCCACTATTTTTAATCCATCAGCCCACAAAATCCAATGTTTTCGAAACCCTACTCAGGTAAATTTCGTATGAGATCGCCTCCCCAGACGTATCTGATCGCCCCTCCTGAATCTAGATTATGGATCTGTCCCTGCCTATTAACTCTAACCGCCAGCATACTGAAAGGGGAGAGTTGACACCCCTGAAGGGGGAGCCTGAAGTAAAGGAATGAATTCACACGTAAGCCTTTCACTAGAAATAGCTAATGTATTATACACTGTCTGACATAAATTAACTAATACACTTATCGATTCTTCTGAAATTAGTTTGATTTTATATATTGTGATTATATCTAGACCGGGAGCCTGCCATTCTCTTCTTTTACTTCTTGTCTTTGGTCTTGGAGCAATTCTTTGACACATTCTTTCCATATTTCAATTTTTTTTGTGCTGTCATGAATTATTTGTTATCTTTCGTCTAGCAAGGTACGTGATCTATTCTCACCTTTATCATATCTGCTATTTTTTAACATTCCTATGTAAATTAAAATCATCATGGTTTTCTTATATTTATTCTTATTTCTGTACATTTTTCTTGACACAACTTTTCTGTACCTTCACTTATTTTCTTTCTTATCTCTTTATTTACTTGTATGTTGTTGTTATCTTTTTAAATTACTATGTGTTTTCCATTAATTGCATATCTCGTCATTTATCCAATAATTTTTTCTAGTTACCTTCTATTCTTATAATCCCTTACACGATGTCGTCATTGCTGTTTTAAGATATTTACATTTTTAACCAACTTCATAAAGAAGGAGTATCTCAATTCGTCTGTATCTATGTTTTTTATGTTTATTCACCGATTACTCGCAAACGGTTCAAGGAATTTCGACGACTTATACTGGATCCTGTTCTGGGGGATCCCATATTTTTTTCATTAGTATGGAAAACATTTTATTCGGAACATGCGACAAATTGAAAAGAAATTGGATTAGTTCCGGAATATCCCGAAGTGGTCCCATATTTTTTTCACTAACATAGCTTGTACCGTTACTTAGAAAATCGGTAAAAACTGTTTTACCGACTTTCTTATAAATTAAACTGTGATGAAGTCGCTGGTATTAAAAATATAGAAAAAAATTCTGTTCGGAACATGGGGTATACTGAATTAAAAAAGAATTGGAGTAATTCCATGGCATCCCAGAGTGATTCCACATTGTTTTTCAATAACATAGATTGTATTGTTTTTTAGAAAATCGTGGAAAACTTTTTTAATGACATTTTTATTCAGTAAGCTTTGATGGAGTTGCTGGTATTATCAGTTTGGAACTTGGGGCAAATTGTAAATAAGATGAATTAATTAAAATTAACTGACATTTCAGTGAATATGTATGTACAATGTCTATTCATAATTCAAACGATTTCTTTTATTAATAATTTTAAGAGAAAATGTTATTTTTCACAAACCAATTTACGTGGTCTAAAACGTAAACAGTAATCATTTCATTCCGTGTAACTTTTTTAATTGTAGACAAGGTTTGACATCAAAGAGGAATTTTGGATACAAATTAAAGTATCTTCATTTTTGTTAAGATCTAAAATTGTTATCAAATAAAAGTAATAAGTATTAATGATTAGTATTAAAAACTGCATCTACTTATGCCACTGCACTAAAAATTGTACAACAATTTATTTATGTGACTTATCTAACTAGGTTTCACAATATATATCAATTTTGTTTAAAACGAGGTACCTTTATTTTTTATAATATCTCAAATTGTGGTCAAGTAAATTATTGGAATTGAAAACTGTATCCAATTCTGCTGTATTATTAAAAATTGTAATAAATTGAAAGTTGTTTGGAAATACATCCAAATAAATGTCATTTAATCCACTTCAAGGTGGAGGTTCTCAGTTGCTTTCTATGCACAGTTTGTCTTCATAAGTTCAATTCAAACGGAAAATGTTCATATGAATATTATTTAGAGTCAAAGTATTCTTCACAAAAATATTTGCATGGCCGAAAACATATACTGTAATTTTGACTAAAAGTAAAATGCCTTTATTTTTCATAATATATAAAAATCTTATCAAACAGGGGTAACACAAAAAACTGTATAATAGATCTTGATGTCACTTTTCCAAATTGTGTACTAGGTTTGACAATGAATATAAATTTTGTTTAAGGTAAGAACCTTTATTTTTAATAACAACTCAAATTGTTATCAGTCGAAGTTAGTTATAAATAAAAACTACGTCCAATTATGTTATATCAATAAAAATTGTACAACGATTTATTATAAGATTCCGCGGAGAGGAGACTATTAAATGAATGTCACCATAATTAATTTTGTTTAATTAATTATGTTATGCAATATCGAAAAAGTTATTTAGATTTGAAAACTGCATCCAATTAAGCAATTGCATCACTAAAAATGGTAAAATAAATATATTAAAAAAAAGAACCGACTTCAAAAGAAAATAAACTAAAATGCATGAAATATTTTTTTGCTACAACAATTATATACTTTTTTGAAGTCGGTGCCAATTTGAACAGCGAAATTGCGAAGTACAACTTAACAATGTACTTACCAAAATAGTATCACTTTAGCTCGGCACCGACTTCATAAAAAAAAATATAATTGCTGTAGCAAAAAAATATATTATGGTTTTTAGTTAATTTTCTTTTGAAGTCGTTTTTATTTTAAATGTATTTACTTAAAACCTTTTCACTTAAAAGGTAGTTCATTCTTGTTGGTTCCTTTAAGGTACCATACTAATTTTTATTTCGAAACGACATTGAGTACTTGACGATAACATATGACAGACTATCCATCACAAGACTGGGCGATATTCATTAAATAAAGAAGACGGGGTGATAATAGCTCAGAACAGTATAACCAGTTTATGTATAACAATGACAGCTATAAAACAACTAAATAACAATCTTCAACTCAGTTGTGACTAGATATAATAAATAATTAATTTCGAAACGCATTTTAAAACATTATTTTTGTTTATTACGTAATCTACATGAAACAAACAGAAAATGTTAGTCAAATAGTAATTAAAGATATCAATGTAGTTAGCATTTTTCGACATTGTTATATATATTATATACAGACTTTATTTAACTGTCGCAAGGTACTAATACAAATATTATTCAAGAGTCTTGAGACGTTTTAAATTGTCAACTTCTCAGAAACTGTTTGATCGGCAAACATGAAATATCTTGTTAAGTTCTCAAACTTTGTGTCAGAATAGTAATTTAAACATAAATTTCAAATTCAAGGTAAATAAAATTCTACGGAGCAGTAGAATAATTTTGGAAATTTCAACTAATGTCGGTCGGTCGGCACAGAGACGGTCACGTTTTACAAAGCCCCTGTAAAACTCATAAATATTTCCTGTAAAATCGTAAATTCACCGGTTAAAAACACATCAACCGTTTACGTATTGAAAAGTCAAAACTGTTTTTTAAAAAATAACCCTATAAACTACGTAAATGACATCAAATTAATTAAAATAGTTTAATACATAGTGTAGTTTCGCCTTTCTAAGATACAGACGAATCGGTCAGTCTCCCATCAGTGAAATGGTCAAAGACAATAAAGTTTAAATCTGACCTCTTTAAGGGTTTAACTTGTGACATCTGTGCACCAAATGACGTTCGGATATATCTTTGCTTGGATTTACAAAGTGCAATAGGTAACAAAAAACCATTTAGCAGACTAAATAATTGAAGATACCTGATACAATTTTTTTTTAAAGACTAAATAATGTGTAAATTTCAATTTATATACCTACTTCTAAACAGTTATAGAATATTCCCAAAAATTGTAGTATTTTTGTAAATCATACAGAACTTGTTAAGTAGTAAGTAGTTTAGAAGAAATTTATACAATTTCTTCAAAGTTACGTTCAATTAACAAAATAAATTGCAATATATGTAAACAAATAAAAGTGAAAAAAAAACAAGGACATTTTTAAGTGCGATGGGTGTAATTCGGAAGTATGTAAGGGATACCGAAACCTATCAGCTTCGGAAATTAAAGTTATGCAAGTAACTGGTAGTCGTACAATGAAGTTTTATTGTCCGAAGTGTTTAGATAGGGAATCAATAGCCTTATTTAAAAAGCTAATAAACAGCAAAGACAATATTATACAAGACAAAAGCACAATTATCGGTCTTCTCCAAGACGAAATCGACAAACTAAAGAATAATGTAGGTTTTAAACATTGTGGCTACAGCAATGCAGTAAAGACCCAAAAAACGAAGTAATAATTGTAAAACCGAAAGAAGTCCCCAAACCAGCGAAACATAAAAAAAACGTTTTAGAAACTGTAGATGGGGGAATAGCGATTAAATGTAGTGAAGCTAAAAACGAAAATGTGCAGAATATATGTGACAACATAAAAAGCTCCTTAGGACAACAGTAGGAAGTATAAGTTCCTAAGAAGAAAAATCCAAGAATTGTAATATACAATATAGACGAAAAACAGTTGACGGAAGAAAATACTTTTATTGATAAAATAGTCGTACAAAATTTCATAAAAACAGATCCGAGTGATAGGGAATTAAGAATAGTTCACAAATACAAAAATAGAAAAGGCCAGACTAATCTGATTGTACAAATGGACAAGACAACATATGATTGTGTTAAAAACAAAGAAACAATACACATTGGCTGGAAAACGCATTTTTATAAGGATCGTTTAAATGTAAAACAGTGTTTTAACTGTTGGAAACTTGTCATATGGCAGCAGATTGTAAAAAACGATTCCCCACATGTCAAGTATGTGCTGGTGACCATAAAGCAAAGGAAGCAAAATTTTAAAGCTACCTAATGTAGACTACAAACATAAAGCTTATGATAGAAATTGTGAGGCATACAAAAGAGTGGTGGAAAAGTTGCAAGAGAAAGTAAACTATACGGGAATGCGCAATAATGGGAATCAAATATAGCAGTTAAAGTCACAATTAATGTACATAAATATTCAAGGCTTAAATGCACACAAAACTCAACTAACATGGATAGCAAATCAATATAGACCAATAATTATATGCCTCTCAGAGACACATATTACCAAAGATTTCACACGAAATGAAATAAATATTACTGGATATAATGCAGTGTATAGCACACCAGAAAGTACACATGCAGGAGGGACAGTAATATATATATACAAAAAGGTTATTAGTATAAAGAAATTTTAAAAATAGAGAACAATATGAATATGTGGATGGTTGGGATTGAAACCATGATAAAAAACCACAAATATTGTTTTTATAGTCTATATCACTCACTAAGTACAAGTAATGATGAATTCTTACAAAACTTTGATGACATATTGGAAAACGTAAACCTTGATGCAATAGTTGTAATTATAGGTGATTTTAATATTGATCTAGGAGGTAAGAGCGTCTATGCTAATAAATTAAACAGTGTTACAAATAAGCAAGGTTTTTACCAACTAATTGATAAACATACTTGCATTACAAATAATTCTGCAACTAAAATAGATATATTAGTTACAAACAAAAAGGACATCAGATTTGATGTTCTTCTGACTCCCAGGATAACAGACCACTCAATAATAATGGCAAATTTCGAAGGTGAACAATTTTTTCTATGAAATATAAAATTATAGAAATTATAAAAATCTGGATATACTAGGCTATCAACTCAAATTAATGGAAATGAAAATGCTATCAAATTCTACAAATGTAAATACTTTAGCTGATAACATAACTAACAATCTGATATCAACCCTTGATGAGTTTGCACCTAACAACAGAAAATGATAAAAGTTGAAATGGGAAACAAGATGTGGTGGAATGAGGAAATAGACAAGGAAATCAAAGAACGAGGCAGATTATACAAGAGAGTTGTAGCTAGTAAGATGGACAATGATTGGAAATGTTACAGACAAAAAAGAAATAAAATAGTATCTTTAATAAGAATATCCAAAAAGGATTATCTTAATAATAAAATAGATCAAGCCAGAGATAATTCAACAGAAATGTGGAACACATTAAAAATATTGATGAAGACTAAAAACCATGAAGATCTTAAAGATGAAATTATATTCAATAACAGCATGTAAGAGGAGATCAAATAAGTAAATATTTTAACAAATACTTCTTAGATAGTGTAAAGGAAATTGCAGAAAATATAAAACCAAACAAAACACACCAAGAGTGTATTAATCACATAAAAGTTAGTTGCAAGATGGAAAAATTTCAAAAATTAGAAATGTCAGACTTAACAAAAATTATAAACAACATGAAGAATAAATAAGGTAGTAATGTTGGGGTTACGACTAAAATATTGAAATATTCATTTCAAGCTATAAGTGATACATTTCTTAGCGTAATAAATTGCAGTTTGGAAATACGATCATTGAGTAAAGTTTTCCTATTGAAAAGAAAAAAGATACAATAAGATGTGAAGAGTTTAGACCAATTAACACTGTACCTCCATATGAAAAACTACTAGAATTGTGCGTGAATAAACAAATAGTAAACTATGTAGAAGAAAATAATATCCTCAGTGAGTATCAGTCAGGTTTTCGAAATAAACACTCTTGTGAGAGTGTTTTACAAAGTGTGTTATTCAACTGGAAAAATGCAATTGATGAAGACAAAATGATTGGTGTAGTTTTTTAGACTACAAGCGTGCATTTGAAACAATCAACAGAGATCTGCTTCTAATGAAATTGGGAAAATATGGTTTCGGTAAAACAATTCTAAAGTGGTTTAGTGAATATCTAAGCAATCGAATCCATGTAACAAAATACGGGAATACGTCTCTACCAGAAAAAACTGAATATGTTGTGCCACAGGGAACTGTGTTGGGTCCAACATTGTTTATCTTGTATATTAATGCCATTGTTAAAATCATAAAAAATTGTGATATCCAGATGTTTGCAGATGATACTGTAATATATATAGCAGGTTTTAATTTGGAAACTATCATAGAAACATTAAATGAGGAGCTTAATTTCTATATGAATGGCTAAACAACAATTCACTTCAGCTAAATGTAAATAAAAAAAAAGATGATTATTATACATAAAAATAATAAAACTCAACTAGGTAATATGTATGTAGAAATAAATGGTGAAATCATTGAAACTGTAACACAAATTAAGTATCTGGGTTGTATGATAGACAATAATTTAAAATTTGCAGATCATTTTAAATTTATAATAAATAAAAAATCAAGAAAAAACTAATGTATTAGCTCGTGTTTCAAAAGATTTAAGTACTTGGGCAAAGCTCACAACATATAAAATGATTATAGCTCCACACTTTTATTACTGTTCAACACTATTGTTTTTGATGAATAATTCAGAAATAGGTATTGCAATATAGTCCGTGGGTTCAATTTAAAATTATAAAACTAATATTCACTTTCACTTTTCTAGAACTTTATTTACATCAAAACAGCTGATTAAAATATCACAATAACAATACGATATACGCTCGTCGTCACTGTTTAACTGATCGTGGCCTGCTTCCTTTATAAAACCAGCATAGAAAATTCTCGCAAAAATCATCATCACTCCTACAGGTGCCGAGTCTTTTCGAGAACCATTTTTTATCTCAAAGCCATTGTTGTCGTACTGAAATGAACCAGGGTCGGCTTTGGTGAATTCCGTAACAATATCTTAAAGAAAAAACAAAACAAGGTATTACGTATTATTTTAGGCTGCAATAAATATACAAGTAGAAGTCATATGTTAAAAAGTACAAATTTATTAAGTATAAGACAAACAATAACTTACAATACAATGTTATTTATATACAAAATGTTAAACAATCTGTTACCAAAACACCTCCTTACTAAGTGTAAATTTGTTAGAGATATTCATGAATATAATATTAGCTCAAAAAATGACTTTTATTTAAGTAGAGTAAACACTAACTTTATTCAAAATAATTTATTTATTAAAATGTGTAATAATTTAACAGAATTTAAGCGAAAATGTATATTACATATTAAAGATACAATTGTTTTGTAATATTGTTTTTGTCTCTGATATGTATTGGTGACAAATGTTAATATGATATATTGTATTGTGTTCTAACCAAGTGCTAATGTATGACATCAATGTATGGCACTCCCTCTAAGGCACGCTATGAGTGCCTTTAGGGGAAAATTCACTAAACCCCAGATATCCTAGATATCAAAAGGGTTTAGCTCTGTGGGAGCCCTTGCCAGGTTTTCAGGCCCGTGGTTTTAGTCGTGGCGGCAGTTTCCATGAATTTACTGACCGTCCGGGCTGTCCCTAACAAGACGGCTTTTTGCATTTGTTTGTTCGTCCAGACCGAGGTATTTTAAATTGTTTAATAGATGTTTTGGGACTAGTCCTGTCGTTGACATAACAATTGGTACAATTCGTGTGTTGTTCATTTTCCACTGAGTCTTTATTTGAAATTCCAAATCTCTATATTTGGTTATTTTCTCAGCCTGCTTAATATTTATATTATTGTTGTTAGGAATTGCTATGTCAATTAAAGTTGTTTTCCGAGAGACTTTATCTATTAAAATTATATCTTGTCTATTGTGAGCAACAGACCGATCGGTCAGTATCGTGCGGTCCCAGTACAGCTTGTAGTTGATATTTTCTAAAACAGATTCTGGTTTATAGTTATAGTATGCTAATCTTACCGACAGTGATAATTCATGTTTCAGTGCTAGTTCCTGGTGAAGTATTTTTGCCACAGCATCGTGTCGTTCTTTGTATTCAGTTGCAGCCAACTCTTGACAACCTCCTGTGATATGTTTGGCAACCGTACCTGCATCTATCGTTGTTAATAGAATGGTCTTTAACGATGTACTTTAGGTAGTTCTTAGTTGGAATTACTTGATCTTGAAGTGCCAATATAAAGCCTTCCGTTTCAGGGAACATATGACCAGAGATCAACCAGTAGTTCGACGCTGCACTGTCGACATAATATTGGTTTGAAGACGCGAGATGTAAGACCAAAAAGATCGGAAAATTCTGCGAGTTTCTGAAAATGACTACACAAAATAGAAATTTGTTGATCTAATAGTTTACTTAGATCTGTCAATCCTCTTCCTCCTTCATACCGTGGCAAAGTTGTACGTTCGATAGAGCTGTTTGGATGGTGATTTTGAGCTTTTGTTATTAAAACTCGAACTTTTCGTTGTAATTGTTCAATGTCAGTCTGGCACCAATTAACTATACCGAAAGAGTAACTGAGCACTAAACATGCATAGGTGTTAATAGCCTTGAAACAGATTTTTACTGTTTAGTTTGGTTTTCAACAGTCGTCTTACCCTTCTATAAAACTCTGCTGTTAGGTCCTTTTTCATAGTCATGTGATCAATACGTTGAGCCTGCTTTATTCCAAGGAATTTATAAGTATGACCTTCCCCCATAGATTCAATTGAGGTGCCATCTCCCATTTCGAAGTGCCCGTGCTGTATTTTGCCTTCAACTATATTAATAATTCGGCATTTGTCTAAGCCAAATTTCATATGGATGTCTCTAGTGAACCCTTCTACTATTTTAAGCATATCATGCAGCTGTTGTTTTGTAGCTGCTATCAACTTTAAGTCGTCCATGTATAACAAATGCTTTATCCTTAATGCTTGTACGTTGTTGTGTTTGAGACTGAACCCAAAATTAGTCGAGTTCAGTTTGTTTGAGAGAGGGTTCCTGGCAAGGCAGAACCACAGCGGGCTAAGAGGGTCTCCCTGGAATATACCCCTTCTGATTAGAATGAGGTCAGTTTGTATCGAACAGTTGGCTTCATTCAGTGAGATTTTGGTTTGCCCGGTGGACATGGCATATTCTAAAAAGTTAATACAATTATTCACTTTATAGAGTTTCAGCACCTTAATGAGCCAATCATGTGGAACTGAATCAAATGCCTTTTTGTGGTCCACATATACCATGTAGAGATTCCGTCGCTTGGCGTGGGCCTGATTGCAGACAACGGAATCAATTATCAGTTGCTCTTTGCAACCCATCGATTTTTTCGCGCATCCCTTTTGTTGTTGAGTAATTATGTTGTTCAGCTCACAATGTTTGAAAATGCGATGATTAATGCATTATGTAATAAGTTTGTATAAGGTTGGAAGGCAAGTGATTGGTCGGTACTTTGCTGGGTCCTGTGAACATAGGTTGGGTTGGGTCCTTTGGTAAGAGGTATGTAGTACCATGCGTAAGGAAACTCGGCATCTTGTGTGCGTGGGTAATTACGTCATTTATAATGCTGTTAGTGTTTCGTGGGTTGCGTACAGTTTCTTTATCCAGTAATTTTGTACACCATCTGGTTCTGGTGCTGTTCCAGTTATGGAGATGCTTCATTATATTGGATGTGTCTTCCGTTGTAAATGGTTGGTGTTGCATAGCCTCACAGTTCTGAGATGCAGCCTCCTCCTCATTAATCCAGATATAGGAGATTGTTGTGGAAAGCTGTGTTTTCCAGAATTCCTCGATGTCTGTTTTACTGGGGTAACTAGGGATTCATTATTATTGTTGTTGTTAAGTTTTCTATAAAACCCTTTTTCTGAAGGAAGAGTGTGTTGTCTAGTTTCCGTTGGTTACTGGTTTTGTACCTTCTCAATCGACTTGTGTAGACGGAGAGCTTTTGTCGTAGACTGCCCAGACACTGCTGAGATGTGATGTTTTCTTCATCCCACTGGGAGTGTATTCGTTTATTGTCCATGATAGTCTTGACAAGCCTTTCTATTCTGTTGTTTTGACTCCTCGTTGGTACTCGGTCAGTCCTCCAACGTCTTTCCGAAGAGAATTGATTTTCCCTTCAAGTCTTCTTTGCCATGGTGGTGTTCGAGGTGTTTGTCTAAATTGGGGATAAAGATTATTATCCCGACTTTACGATACAATATATGGCATCACATTCCCTCTAAGGCACGCTATGAGTGCCTTTAGGGGAAAATTCACTAAACCCCAGACATCCTAGATATCAAAAGGGTTCAGCTCTGTGGGAGCCCTTTCCAGGTTTTCAGGCCCGTGGTTGGAGTCGTAGCGGCAGTTTCCCATGCATTTCCTGACCGTCCGGGCTGTCCCTAACAAGACGGCTTTTTGAATTTGTTTGTAAAGATGTTCGTCCAGACCGAGGTATTTTAAATTGTTTAATAGATGTTTTGGGATTAGTCCTGTCGTTGACATAACAATTGGTACAGTTCGTGTGTTGTACATGTTCCACTGAGTCTTTATTTGAAATTTTAAATCTCTATATTTGGTTATTTTTTCAGCCTGCTTGATATTTATATTATTATTGTTAGGAATTGCTATGTCAATTAAAGTTGTTTTCCGAGAGTCTTTATCTACCAACACTATATCTGGTCTATTGTGAGCAACAGACCGATCGGTCAGTATCGTGCGATCCCAGTACAGCTTGTAGTTGTTATTTTCTAAAACAGATTCTGGTTTATATTTATAGTATGGTAATCTTACCGATTGTGATAATTCATGTTTCAGTGTGTTATTATTATTATTATCACTTGATTAAACAGCGATTTAATAATAACGCTATTGGTATGAATTCACAGGAATTACTGGTGTAAAAATATGAATTTATAAAGTAATTCATAAGTAATCTTGAAATGCTTATAGTTGTCTTTATAAAGCAATGAATTTTCAGAAAGTTATATAGATTCCAACCAATGCTTGCTTAAAATCGGTTCAGTTTTTTGGCAGTTACAGTCAAGGAAACATATAGAAATCTTCAAAGATTCCGTCTGGCAGTTTAACACAAGAACCTTAGTTGTATATACATGTTACAGCAAAACCTAAAGAAATTGTGGAGAAATAAGTTACATAGTAAATAAGTGTTTCAAAGAAACACATCCAGCCACATCAGATCAATAATAAACAAAAGCTTTGATCAATCAAGATGGTGATTAGACGAATTTGACAGACTGCAGTTTTTGCTTTTTTTTTAAGGCAGAAAACGCAGAAAGAATTCGTCAAACACCTTAATAAGCTAAGGTTATATATATTGTGGTCAATTAAAATTGGAAATGTTGAAATGCAATTTCAATAAATCTCTCTTCTTACGTTACTCAGACATGGCCAATCGTTGTCTCTTAAATGCATAAACAAGATACTTAGCTGTGATTGTTTTCCTCTTGACATGTTCAATGTATGTAACAGCATCTTTTATACTATGTTCAAGGAACACTTTAAGCACACCTTTGGTTTCCTCGTATATCATTTCTGACATACCTAGAGCATCAACTCATCTTGCCAAACGTCTGACTGGCTTTGTTATACCGTAGCATGGACACATTTCACGTTGTCTTTTCGTAAAGCCTTGCTACCTTTGTACTGTTCCAGTCATTTTGAAATGACACAAACGTACACTGATGTTTCAGTTATGAACAGATTCAACATGGGAAGCGATCATAGAATGGGCAAATGTAGAAACAAACATAAGACTAGAAAGATAAAATTTCCAGACATGGACGCACTCAAGATTAACAAATATAACTACCAGAACGATTTACACAAGAAATTATTACAGAAAGAGCATTAAACTACAATGAACGTTAATAAGTTGGAGTAAAGAATAAGAGCACGCAGATAACAATTAAGAACAGAGTGAAACAAAAAAAAAAACAAAAGAAAGGAGTGGTTTAGTTGGAAGATCTCTAGTATACAAGTAACTTAATAATCAAATAATAAAGAAATAAGACAGAACATTCCAAGCTATAATGTCAAAAGAAATAAGGAAACTATTCAAAGAAATAAAAACATGATAGTACTTAGGAAATAAGGGAAGAACGGAAATACATCAAATGAAAGACATAAATGAAGTTATCAAATATAAAAACAACAGCACACATTCTTCTGAGAAAATATTTTAACTCACAAGGGAAGAAGTTGAAAAGGCTCTGACTCAAGGAAAAACAGAAGAAGTCCAAGAAGCACCGGAAAAAGATCACTAAAGAATACATATACATGAAGTCCAGAAGCCCCGGAGAATTTGGGTCAAAAACAGGTTATCAGGTACATTTGATTGTATCTCATAATAACTGCTCCTGCTGGTTTCATATTTCACACTATCTGAATGAATGGATTAGTTAGGCGTCTCTCCAAATGACTTGAATTTTGAGTGAATGATATATCGGTCGGCTTTGATCTTATTAGATGAAAACGTCCTATTGGAAGTCCTGAAAAATTCGTACAATTCATACCCTAACGCGTGGATTATTTTGTGAGAACTGGCCTTACGGTATTGTTTTTCTTAATTCTCAGAATGTATTATAACTTTTTTATTTTTCACAGTACCTTCACCGAATAAACTTAAATCAAATCTATGGTCGCCAGACCTGACTCCCTTTGATTTTTTTATCAATTTACAAAAAAAATAAAGCTCTTGAAATAAAATGGGATGATATGAGACTAGAGACAACAAATATCACACCAAATTGCAATAGTTATAAATTTAGTTCAAACCGGCTCCAGTCAGAAAACACTGTATCGCGATTGCATCCGTAGCGGTCCCCATACAAAAAATTCAAAGGGAGTCAAGCAGAGTATAGGGTCATTTCTCTGAATCCACGCGTTTGGGAATGAATTGTCAAGCTCTCTGTCAGTTCGCCTATAATGTGCTGGACAGTCATCTTTTTTTAATATTTTTGGTCTGCCTCCAATGGGATTTTACCTCATAATAACTGCTCCTTGGTTTCTATTTCTTTCTCGTAAATGACTTGAAATGTTAGTGAATGATATATCGATCTTATTAGATGAAGTCCTATTGGAAGACAGATCAAAAATATTCAGAAAACATGGCAGTCCAGAACATTATAGGCGAACTGACAGAGAGCTCCTTGACAATTCATTCCCAAACGCGTGGATTGAGAGATTGGCCCTATACTCTGGCCTTTAAGGTCGGCAGACCTGACTCCCTTTGACTTTCGACTTTCTCGACTAGAGACTATCACTGTAGTGGTCAGAAAAAGGTATCGCGATTTCATCCATAGCGGTCGAAGCCGGTTTGAACAAAATTTATAACAAATTAATGCAATTTGGTGTAGGTTTTATTTTTTGTAGTTCTCACCTTGTAAGTTACAATCTCAAATTTTATTATGATACTAATTACTTTCCAAATCCTGTGATATATCGTTGGAAAGGGGTTGAAGTAGAGAAGTTTTGGTATCCATTCGAAGCTCTCGATGTGCTTCTTATTTTTTTTGTAACGTGATAAAGTGTATAACTAAACTTTGTTATGGAACCTCACCATTTGTGGACTCATATAATTTGTTAACCAATCATTTGTGTCAAATATCGAATGCAGATGAATAAAAAAACACCATAGTTTCGATTTAAGTTTATTCGGTGAAATTACTGTGAAAAATAAAAAAAGTTATAATAGTTTAAAGGTAAAAATATACTATACTAAATATAAATATATATGAAGAAATATTTATCCGGGAATACATCCGTTCGTTACATTGATTACGGTGAACAGTAACTACTCATCGAAGAATGCCAAGTGAGACCTTGGCGAAAGGTCTGCAGGATTCAAAGATGAATCAATTAACGAACGGATGTATTCCCGGATAAATATTTCTTCAATTGTTCCATCGTAAAGCACGACTAGACATATATATATATATATATATATATATATATATACTAAATACTATAGCACATGAGCCCACCCATCTGCCATCCATATTTGGCGAACCGTCTACAAAACACCCTGTATAATAGGCAAAATTGCAGGAATGAACTGGGGAAAATCTGCAGACAATACGTATGATTTTTGAGACTATGACAGAGCCTTTGATTCTAGAGAATTATGTGCAATCTTCTAGAAAAGACTTTAAATATGGACATCTCCTAAAGCAGATATAACATAAAGCTACCATCCAAATTAACAGCGGAAAATATAATTAGTCAAAAAATTAAAACTAAAAAGAAATTATGCAGTTGGATTGGAGATGTGTTAAAAAAGTAAAAGGGGCCAAGGAGAGGGCAAACAGATTAAGAACAATTCAAAGAGCTATAGAAAGGACTATCTTGGCAATCTCCCATTAGAAAAGAGGAGATAAGACGCAGAAGAAAAGTTGAATATATAATTGTAATAGGTATAATTGCAGAAATGCACTGGAGCTGGGTGGGGCACATGAATCGGCAGGAAAGTAATCGATAGATTAACAGAATTGTCTAATGGAGACCTCGAAAATGTAAGCGATGCTCACAATCGAGCAAAGTGCAATCGAGGGATTCATGTATTAAACAAATAACAATCACATAAAGTATAAGTAAAAAAATAAATATGCATATTTTACGTTAAAAAATGTTGTTTTTGAAAGGTTTTTCTTCTTTTTTGCTAAGCAGTGAACAAAAAACAATAAGATAGATTTTCGAAAATATCGAAGTTTTTTGGACTATGTATTTCTAACATCGACGTTTCAATATTAAATATCCATGTTCTAACATGTAGATTACTTGAATGGCATTCATAGTAATGCCGAAACTTTTTTATTGTTAACTACTTGTATAACAAACAAAAGAGATGAACTGGGGGTAAAGCTGTTCTCGCGCCATATGATCCCCAATTTATCCTAGACAAACCATTATCTAGCTGCGAGTCGCTTATGAAAGATAAAGGGTATTTAAATGTCCCCGAACTTCTTACAACTTAAATATAGGCTAACATGAACTCTTGAAGATCATAAACATATTAATAACATTTGTTTGAATAATAATTAACAACGGCGATCTTTTAAGAAAGTACCCAAAAAATATTTTAATTAAAGCTTAAAATAGAAGAAGCCCAGAAACCCAGACATTCAACGGATTACATTTTTTTATTTAATGCTGCAGAATACAAAAATTACCACACAAAATTTTATATCTTTTTTATTTTTATTTCAACTAGACGTTATTCTCACTTATATGACTTTTAATTAAGCACTTGTACACTGACCTGAATTTCAAAATTTATATTTCTATGCATGATCTCTAAAAGGAACTCATTAATGTAATATAATCCTGTATTCATTAAGGATCATGGTATAAATAGGGAATCCTGAGAGGGTTTTCATTATTGAAGTTTCGTCTATGTATCATTTTTCGTGTCATAGTTTTTAACCAGGCATATAGAGCTTTCCTGGAATGTATATATTTTTTAGTTATTATAATTAAAACCAAATTAAAACTTCTAATATATCAGGTCAATGGTAGTAATTTTACATCTGATTATTTGAGAGGGATATACCAAATTTGTCTTTCAAATGTACAGACTAGCCTTACATTCAGAAGAGTACTTTTCTTGAACTCATTTGTGTATTCAAATTAGAAAATATGCTATAATGGCTGTGATTTAGGATATACTAGCAATCCGTCATAGTAATGCCACTCTTTGTTACTCCGAGCAAGGGCAGATATCGGTAAAACTTTTCGAGTGTTAATCGTAAGATAACACATCTTTGCTACGTTATTCATAATAATTAAATTCAGATTCACAAGCTGATATTGCAATTTATTTTATAAAGCAAACAAAAAGAAAACACTTGAAAATAATATATATGGAGAGTATTATTTAAGCAACATTCTTTGGTATACGGCATTAATTTTGGATCACTATGTAAAACTGAATCAATATTTTGTTTCGAAGTAAACACGTCAATAGTGGAGAGAATTTATACATTACACATTGCCTTTGCAAAAATAGGACTGGTGTGCTTAATATCGTACTCCCGCCAAGTTGAATTAGCATAGTGGTTTAAACACCCCCGAAAATTTGGATAGCCAATTTTGTTTTCAAGATTAAATTTTAACCCGGGTGACTAATAATCTTTTTCAGAAGCATATACAATGCTTGTTTATACAATTTTATATATCCTGGGTGAAATTACTTGAATACTTACATCAGCCCAGTCCAAATCAATGAACTTAAAAATTATCCATAGCCCCCCCGAAAAGAATTATCCAACCCACCTTAGGGAGAACATAAGGAAGTCTCGTTACTGGGGCCCTTGACCTACCAGCAACTTTTAATTTTAACCCTGCCCTTTATTGTCATCCCAAATGAACGGGAACTTGTAGCCCTTTAAATTGTAAGATGAAATTCTATAGTGGATTCATGGCAATTCTTGGTATAAAAACAGTATCACTAAAGGCAAAAAAATGCCAAATTGACTACTTTGAATCTTAAATATCGTTGCACAGTTTCAGGGACTCAAATTTCTTATAATATATTAAAAAGCACCAACGGTTTTTAAACTGTTTTACTTTTGAAACCAATTTAAAGTTTCTTACGGTTCCGTATATACAGTATACTAATAACATCGGGATAAAATTCTGCAAAAACTTCTGTCCACATTTTGTACCAAAACAGCAATATTGTTAAACTACTGTAGACGGATTTCCTCCTTGAAATTTGGTACCATTAATGTATAGTTTGGTGACTCAGGAGTACATATCGCAGAAAATTGCCACTTTAGGGGTACTTCTGCTAAAGGATAAAACTAAAAATTGACCGGAGGATTCCCCCAGCTGATGCAATTTTTCTGTCGGATCGTACTTTTGCTAATAATAGATTTATTATAAATGTTTTACCTGTGCCTCAAGAGGCATCTAAAAAAATTACCTTGATTCAGCATTCAAGCGACATTAATCTTGAATGACTCGTAAAAGTCTCAAATGGTTATAGTTAGTTTCTGGTAAATACTCGAAAACATTTATAGATTTTCTTGACAGAGATTCCACTTGTTTATTCAATTCAAATAAAACTTTTGAGAGCGTACTTTCCCAATGAGAGTCGTCTTCTAACAGACACATTGCTTTACAAAGTCCTTGAAACATTACATAAGTTATACCTTGAAAAGTGCGAAGACTACTGAAATTCCCATATCTTTATTTTCAGGGTTAAAATTTTACAAAGTTCATTTATTCCCATCCTCTAATTACTCTAATACAAAGACTACTGAAAGAAGTAGGGCCTTTTACTACGTGGAGTAACATATACGGCTCGGACGCGTGGCGCGGGGCAGGGCGAGCGGTCGAATCACAGCGAAACGAAATTAATTTCGTTGCATGTTACATATTTTGATTATGCTATATCTCCTAAGATTTTTATTTAATTTGCATGGTGTAAAGGGAAAAAATATTCTTCATGAAATGCTCAAGCCAACTAAGGTATTTAAAATGATAAAGATCAATACAGTATTTGTCTAAATAGCGTTCCAATTACCGCTTTATAATTGCCCTTTTTAAAGTATTAGAGATAGATATATGCCATCCGTGACCTCTATAAGATACACAATTTCACCACACATTAGTTTGTTTTATCTCAAAGGGTTTAGGCAGCGCTTTCGTTGAAAGGTCCCAGACGGCTTATTGTTTTCCAACCCCTCCAACAAATATCCTTATATTTCAGCCAATTTATATAAAAACTTAACAAATCATATACTAAAATCTTCCTCGAGAACCACTCTATTCAGTGGTGAAAACAGATGAAAATCGGTGAAGTGGTTTTTGAGTTTATCGTGAACAGAGAGACAGATAGACGCGGCGGACGACCTTGTTTTATATTTATAGATGCTGTAGAGTGCATGTTTTTGAAGCAGAACTTCTTTATTGAGAAATTATTTCTAGGGTCATGTAACTATCAAATCAGCTTTTAGTGTTGATTCAGATAATGTTGTGCGTACATTTTGCTACTAAAGAATTCAAGACAAATTAAAAATTTCATTCACAAGAAAACTATATTATTTAAAATAAGTTTAGAACAAAAAAAAATGAAAAAAAAAACTTGAAAATATTATATATGGAGAGAATTATTTATCCGGGAGAACATCAGGTCGTAATTTTGATGCATGTCTGAATCAATATTAGAAACAGTCAATAGAGTGGAGAGAATTTATACTTATACAGGGTGGTTTGAAAAATATCAGGGCGGTTGCAATTATCGTCAATTACAAATTGAATATCATAGTTTATACAGGGTGTTTCATTGAAAATGATATTAACCAATTAAGTTATATTAAACATCGACTTAATTCCCAGAAACTACACTATTTACAGGGTGGTTGCAATATAGGGTGAATTAGAGTTGTACTTATGCAGAATGGTCCAAATAATAAGTTTGAAAAAGATGTGGAAAAATTTATAGGAATTTGACAAATTAGACCTATTTTGCCCTTTATCTTCCAATCTACAGAGAAAACATCAGACAGTAGATTCGTTCTCTGATCGCAAAATTTATTAGTGAAATAAGTTAATAGCCAAATTGTAAGATATTATAGTGGATTCAGAGGTGATTCCATACCACTAAAGGCAAAAGTCAGCAAATGTCAAAGTAAATCTCACATAAATATCTTTCCAAATTTAAAGCTAAAAGATATCTTAAGAAAATATTGATGGATTGCAAACGGTTTTTAAACTGTTATTCCTTTTGAGTCAGGTGGTAAAGTCGAGTTCTTTTATTTAAATATAAATTATGTGTAATCAATGTGCATATATAAACTATAAAAATATTTGATAACCTCCTTCATCTGAATTCTGTTTTAAATAAATAGTCCTTAAATTTCGTATGCTATAATAATCAGAGCCTTTCGATAAAGATTTCGTCCAAGGATTGCCTCCATAATTTCTTCTATGGTTGTTGAGCTATGAATTTTAGGATCAATATCATTGTTATTAACAATTTTAGTATTTTCAAAGATGTTATAAAACGGTTTGTAATAACGTTACTATCGGGAGCCCTCAGCGCTTCTCTAAAAGAATGTTGTCAATAATTTTAACGGTCATATCTTTTCTATTTGGTTTATATACGTTTTGGTTTTGGTTTCTTATAAAGGCAAAGAACATGATGTTTATGAACTTTCTTGAGAAAAATATGTGCCAGCAATTTTCTCTGGACTTACCATAAGAGGAATATAGTTTAGTATTCATAGTATTATATAGACATAATTCTATCCATGCTTTAAGAAAAAAACGAGTTTATAAATAACCGTGGAGAATTACTCATTATTATGAAAAAATCATTATGGAAATTTGTTTAAAAAATAATCGATTTGGTACTACCTAAATCATAATGTATTTTTATGTAATAAAATAATTTAACAAACATTTCGTCAAAGGAACTGTTTTATTTTACATTCCGTTCTCATTAAATTCTATTTGATTCTTAATATTTTCAATAATTTCCTCGTTTGAAGATACAATTTAAACAATATTTCTGAAATGTACCTACGTAAGTACTCAACAAGTTTCAACAACCATCCACTACTTTACTTTAAAAACAAATCAGTAGGTACCGTTCAGAATGCTCCGTTTAAACCCAAACTTATCTTTTTGCACAGTGTGGTATATCGCTTCCTTCCTTACAATAAACCAATCTAGATCTCCAATACAAGAAGAATACAAAATATTTACAAAACATGTCTGAAATGAGTTAAACCTTCGACGCTAGGAGGGTTCGATAGAATCTCACAGTCCAATTAATCCATGCTCTAAATTTCAATTCGGCTCTGAGCTGTTATATTCTTCAATTACCGGAAGCTTATAAATTTAAATTCCTGTCATTTCAGTAACTCATTTTATTGGAATTTATATTTGAAAGCTTTATAATTTGTTTGTCATTTTATTGAGACCAATTTTTTCAATTTAATTTTACATCAGTACTACATAATAACTTGGCAATATTTACAGGGTGTTCATTCAGCACATGATCTTGTTTATTTAATTTAGTATTTATTAGGTCTGTCGTCGCGTCTGTGCAATATAAAAGCATGTAAACAGTCACTATTTGTAGCAAAGGAACCTTGGCTTGTTTGAATTTTCAAATCGACTAAATTGGACAGGGACAGAAGCTTAACGGTTAGATTAGGTTAAGGGCAGACAAGTACCTTCAATGTTGCATGGATTTGTGATCCCACTATTGTATTTTGAAATTGTGCTAAATTATTTGCACTAATTATTCAGTTGCCACTTTCTGTAATGCCAAAGATTTCATTACAGAACTCTGCCCAATTGAGTTCTGTAATGAAATCTTTGGCTCTTAGATCTATCTTATTAACAGATATTGATAAAGACAAATCGAACTTAATAATGGATCCGATTAACATATATTGACAATAGACAAAATGAACTTAATAATCTTCAACCTTCTTATGCCGATTAATACTGACAATTATCCCACAGGAGAAAAAAGAGAGTTTCTTTGTTTTAAAAACTGTTTAAGAACCCCGCACTATGATTATGGAAAATGGCTTTCGGCTATTTTTTTTGAAACTTTGCCATTTGATAGTTCTGTAATTATGGATCAAAAGTCTTGATGGACTCAAACTCTGAATGTCGTTTGTTTTGAAAATACCACTCCAAAGTTGATTTTTTACCCCATATGAGGAATAGCGCGAAAGGGGCTTTCGGCTAATTTTTTTTATACTTTGTCATTTGATAGTTCTAAACTTGTGGATTAAAAGTTTTTATGGGTTTAACTTTTGAAGTCGTTTGTTTCCGAGGTACAAGCCCAAAATTTGTTTTTTATTACCACTGCGGTAAAAAATTAACATTGGGGTCTGTTCTTGAAAACAAAAGACAGCCAGAGTTTGAGCCCATAGAGACTTTTAATCCACAAGTTCAGAACTATCATATAATAAAGTTTCAAAAATAATTAGCAGAAAGCTACTTTCTTGATATGCCTCATAACTAAGTGGTAAATATCAACTTTGGGGGACCGTATCTCTGAAAAAAAACGACTTTGAGAGTTTGAGCACATAGTGACTTTTGATCCACAAGTTCAGAACTATCAAATGACAGTTTCAAAAAAATTAGCAGAAAGCCACTCTCTCGGTATACCTCATAAAGGATTTAATTTTTTTACTTTGGGGGCTATATTTCGGAAACAAACGACTTTCAGAATTTGAGCCCACTGTACTTTTGATTCACAAGTACAGGAAATGTTAAAGTTTGAAAAAAAAATGGCCAAAAGCCACTTTCTTGCTATACTTCGCAAGCGTTAAAAAAATCAACTTTAAGGGGCTGTAACTTGAAAACAAACAACTTTCAGAGTTTGGGCCTATTAGGGCTGGAACAAACCGTGTTTATTCTGTACTAAGTAACGAATACTCGATAAGACTCACAACTTTAGCACAATCCCATGTCGACATGTCGGCATAATACCGAAAGGTCCGATTCGCACATCTTTAGTTTCGTTAGTTTCGTTACTTCGTTAGATACGGTAAGATTTCGTATGTTTCGTACTTACGAAAATTTCGTATGTTTCAGAATACTTGCAACCTATCGTATTTCGGTATTTTTACCGAAATGGTGTCTTTCCGCACTATCGAATTGTCGTGACAGTAAGTTAAATAAGTCGTCATTCATAACTGATTATATCTTTATATTGTTATTTATTAAATTATATAATATGCTTTTATATTTTGAACACTATTCACTAGTCGTTTTTACTTTAAAGATTTCATAAACCATTTATTATGGTATTTGAGCTAATTTTGAAAACATCTCTATATAAATAGAATATTTACTTGAGATATTATATTTATTGAATGCAGATTCCATATGGAGTTTGATGCAGGTAAACAAAAAGCGTTTAAATTTTGTCAGGCACGAACTATGTTATATCCATGATGAAGTAGAAATTAGAAAAATCTTATGCATGTTGGTAAAGTCATTGCTAGCAGAACAAACTTTGTCAATATCGGGTAAATATTGTCCGAAAAACGTGCCTCATTAAAACCCAAACGGAAGAAAAAATATTTCTAAATGTGAATGACATATTATAGTCATAAAAATAAAATGCGGTAACTTTCATTGTTATTACTTTCTACGGAGGGGATTGATATAAAAAATAAATAAATATTTTTCCCTTATATTTGCAACGTATTATATTGGATAATTATTTAATTGTTATAATAAATATGCACTCATTAATACTCTATATTTTCTTGCCACTACTCGAATTACGACTAACGAAACTTTGTAACGGGTAGTCAGACTAAGAGTAACGAATACATACATGCCCGATTGGTCAGAGTTTTTGGAAAAGATTGGAGTAACATAATTTCTTTTTGCGTAATTAAATAGCTATTAATTAGCATAAAATTATAAGCTAGGTCCGAATTCTGCTTGATGAAATAGATTATATGGCTTAATAGTTATAACATTTACGTCGATGTTGCCTTGAAAATGCGTAAAGAAGACCTTCTGTCATAAACATCACTTAGGTCACTCCTCGAAGTTTCCTTGGACTTTCATCGTCTTGAAATGATTGATCTCACAACGTTTCAATAACTTTGGATCTGTCACCGTCATCAGGTGAATGTTGGGAAATTTAGATTATCTCTCGCATTTATACCCTTAACCGATCATGATTATTGGGTGGCTCAATCCCCTGTTCCGTCCAATCAGCTCGCTGATTATATTCTCATTAGAGATTATGTATGCCGTCGCAATGAATTTTCTTTTATACCAGTGGTCTTGCTTGGGAATAACCCCATGCGCGATTAGCTAATCCAGAGTTTGTTAGCTCTCCCCTTTGAGTAGCTATGCGGTCCTTCTTAACCCTGGTGTTCAGTGGTCGCTTAGTCTCCCCAATTTAGAGATTGCCACACTCACAGGGAATACTATATATACAGTTTTTGGTACTGCAATATTAACCTGCCATGTTTTTGTGATCATGCTCCTCAAGGTGTTGTTGCTCTTGAAAACCATTTTGATCCTATATCCGGGACCAATACGTCTGTTTTTCCGACAAGCCTGTACTGTATGGTAGTAATGCGGTTGCTATCGTTTCCTCTTCCTGCTTAGGTGGTTTCTCCAGTTGACTGTTGAGACTTTGTTCGTCTGAAGTGATTGGACGATCAGTTGATATTTCCACAATGGCACATCTACCTGCCAGTGGCAACATGTACCACGTTGTTCCACTGTTTGTAGATCAACTTTCTGAACTTCTATATAAACTTAAGTCTAAGGTTACTGCCGTTCCGGAGCAACGATATGTTTCCTCCAATCAAGGAAAACACAGAAATGTAACTGATGTTTCGTAAACAATTATTGGTCCATTTATAATGAACCTCATTTCGAAGTAGCCTTAATTTTTTTTCCACAATTCCTTCTAAAGCCAAACAAATTGTTTCGATAGGATAATTTTTGGTAACATCTGAAAATAAACGTATGCTTTATCACACTGCGACACAGTACTGTAGATAAAATTTTCAATTCAACAAATTACGTACAAAAACGGGTTAAAAATTATTTAGCTTTTTGAATTACTTTTATCAAAATGTTTAATGTTTTATTTGAAATATTGTAATAAAGGCGAACTCTGATTATTAAAAATTGGAAAACGTAGATATGGTACACTGTTGAAAAAAAAATTTTTGTCGGACTCTAATTACACCCCAATATATTTGTCTGATACTTACGCAGCTTATTATTTACGGTATTGCTTTTCTACATATAATTTTTCAAAGTCTGGCAGTTATTAGTGATTTTTTTTATCATAAAATCAACACCTTCAGATTGAAAAATCAGAAAATAATTCTGAGGAAATGTGCTGATTATTAATAAAATTTTACGTAGTTATTTTTCCGACAAGTTTGAGGTTCAGTTCAAGTTTTTAGCTATTCTGTTTGAAACAAAAACTGTATCTATAAATTTATTATATTTCGCCAAAAAGAAATAAATTATCAGAAAGGAAAATGTTGTTAGACTAGACTCAAGAAGTTTCGTGAGAGTTTGAATCAATAAGATTTTTGCCGACGGGCGCTCTAACTATCATCGAGATCAGGTTGCCAAATCCCTGTTCATCAACTAACTGAATTTCCTGCAAGATGAAAGGCAAAATCGAAATATTTTTTCCATCACATATTATGTTCGATTGAAAAAGTATTTATTCATTCACTCATTCTTGAATGGAAAAAAGTAATGCATGCTAGGGCACTGATGTAAAACATCAACATAAAACTGTACAAACAAAATTATCCTGAGAAGTGCTAAAAGTCCAACTTGTCCGAGTTGCCAAATTAATATGTATCAGTGACCCAGAGTTAAAATGAAAACATAGATTTCAATAAACTAACAAATATTTAACAGAAGCTTTCGAAAATAAACTCTACACCAGCTTCAAGAGGCCAGTGAAATGCCAAAAAATTGAATTTGCAAGCTTACTGTATTTGAGGAATATAAGGACACAACTTAGAACCGAACTGCAATTTACAGCATGTAATAATTGTGCTGAGACTTTCTGTCGAACTCGCATAATGACTACAGTTTTCATAGAAATATTAAGTTACTTTTGAAATGTCTTGTCCTTCTCCTACCCAGAACTACCAGATGAGACAAAGGATCAATTGGCCACACAGAGTTTTATAAATGGTATCAGAGGAATCTAAGACACAGTCGCATGAAAACTAGCAATGAAACCTTGCTCAGGGCTTTAGAGGTAAAAGCCCTCATAAACATGTCCGAACTAATAGTTAGAGCATTTTCGTTTATCCAAGAGGAATCAAAATTATCCCTTCAGGCAGTGTAGACCTGAATAAACAAACTACTTGAGCGGTTACAAAGTAAAGACGCAGCAGCCTCACCAATAAGGGAAATTCCAATCATTCAGCATAAGCAAATGCTAATTAACCCTCCGCCAGCGCCCGGAAAAAGTCTCTACGCAGGGATTTTACCGAGATAGAAGCAGCCTAGTCATCAAGGTAACCATCATCGGAAATTCGACAAATTAAAAAAAAACAGCTAACAACAGTCACCGGTTAGTCCATGTCAATACAGCGCGAGGTAAGTGTGGTGCTAGAGATAGCGGACAACAGAATCTGTCCTAGGGTCTTAGTAGCGATTTTTGAAGAAGATTTTATAGTGTTTACCAAGCTAATTAGCCAAAATAGGTTCATGTTCCACCCGAGATATAATGTTCTTCGATTTCTAAATGAGGGAATTTGTATTGACATGCTCGGCAACACCTTATCGATTATAAAAGTGGTAGCGAAATCCTCAACCAGAATTTCCAGTAAAACACATTATTCATGGGGAGCAAGAAAGGAAGCGACGTTTAACAGACTGCATTTTCCACCAGTAAAGGACTATTCCAATTTACCGTCATACCGTTTGGGTTATGTAAAGCTCCCGATACCTTGTAAAGATTGTTGAAGTATGCATAGAACAGGTTACCACGGAAAACATGCCTAGTGTACTTCGACGACATTCTATTGATGATTCACACATTCAATGATCATCTGAAGAACTTTACCGAAGTATTCCTAAGGTAAAATTTCCTAACCTATAGTGCTCGAACATAGTACATACCAGACAAAGATCCCAGGTAGTAGACATAATGCAAAAAGTTTCTCAGTTGAAATACAATTTCGTCGGGCATGTAAAAGAAAATAAATACAATAGAGAAACCATACAATGGAGACCTTGGATGTGAGGAAGACCCAGAGAAAGACTTACTATATGATATGACGTAAATAATAGGATTCTGTGACTAAACTGAATAAGAAGAGGGGAAAACTATTGAGTTATGAGAGGCCTGTGGCCACCAATGTGCGAAGTATCTCTGAAAAAAGAGAAAATTGTGGTTTTTTTACAAAACTTAAACTTTTTATTTTTTATATTAACACTTAAATTTCGTAGCAAATTATTAGTTGTGTTTTAATTATATGATACCATTATTGAAATAAATGTGTGTTTTGGAATTACTATGTCAGGCGGTCAGCAACTTAATTCATCGTTACGTTTCAAAATTCGGATTCCAACAAACTGAGAAATTAATGAAAGGGAATAAATTCGTATACGAATTAACTCTTCCATCAAGTTCAACGATATACAGAAATAGCAGGAATTTTAATTTGTACGCTTCATGCAATTAAGCAAAATGAGAATAATACAGTTTAAAGCCGGGTTGGAATTTGCAATCTGGAGTAACTCGAATGTGTAATTTTACCGCACAATAAAATGTTTCAACCCCGCCTTGATAATATCGATAATAAAATATATATCCGACACGCAAGTGACGTTGAAATTGAAGTAAGATCTTTTATAACAACGTAAAGTGAAACTATCGGTTGCAATAAAATAAGCAGTAAAATATCTTAACCTATTATTTATAACTACCTGAGCTGCCTACATATCAATCCATCAACTATAAAATATTTTTATTAACTCTCTTATTTCGAAATGCATTTACTACAATTTTCCTCGTTACTGCTAACAAGATATTATTGGGAAAAAGTTCTTATAATTAACTGCAATTATGAGCGATGTGCATGAATCAAAACGCATGTTAAGTTGGAATCTACAAGCAAATTTAGAATAGAAGAGTCATCAGAAATCAGGATAATACAAATTAGAAACACCAGTTTACAGAGCAAAATAGAACTCATTTTCCGACATAAAATTCAACAGCAATTTGCTTATACCAAACTCGCAGAAGTAAACTATTTAAATAACATATACCCGCAAAAATACCAATTTCTTTTGTTTGCTTACATAATGAAAAGTAATGAAGGAATCGTAATGCCATCTACAGAAAAGTTGTAGAGAATGAGAAATCCTTCTTTATAAGCGGTTATACATGCTGACTGGATCATTTTTTATCAAGTAACCTCAGAAAAACTGATTGAAATTGATTTTTTTTTTCAAAAATTTATGTATTTCTGGTAAGTAATACTGGAATTTGTAAGAAATATTTAACAGTCACATTACAGTTATGATAACAATAATGAATATTCTGGACAAGGAAAATTACTGAAAGTATCGGTTTTTGGAAATAAGCTGCAGCGATGAAAAATAGGAGACTCAACTAGGAAGATTTGATCATAAGGTGGTGCCTAAAAATATTTTTGTAAAGCATACGTGTTTGTCAATTCAGTCAATATCAGACAAACATGTAGAATGAAATCAAAGGTAATAGTCACGTTCCTAAGGAAATTATAGATAATTATCGCAAAGAAAATTTACACACGTGATATATGTGGCAGTTAATAAATAAGTGGTATTACATCAAAAATCAAAACTTCATCTCGATGGAAAGAGTGGATGTATCTCTCACATATTTATTCTCATTTTTCCTTCCAAACCCTTCTTATCTATTATCTATTCACAATTACAGTTAGTACAAATCGATGAATCGGTTATAAGTTGGTGAGGATTCCGTTCTCCAGCAGATTCCAGGTGATACTGCAGCTGGTAATATTCAGACGATTTAAGAGATTTTCTTGAAACACAGTTAAACACACTTTTCTGCAAAAAACAAAATCAATTTTTTTTTTCATATTTTGGAGCTACGATACCAAGAAAAGTTATACAATGTTCGTTACATACAGTGAGGACGCATGGGTTAGAACAAATTCATTTAAAATTCAGGTGTTGATATTTTGGGAAAACGCTCGGACATGTTGGTTTTTTTTTGGACTACGGTTTTTGTGATGATAAATTCATTTATACGGGGTGGGCCAGAATTGCATTGAATTCTAAGTATTTTTCATGAAAAGTATCCTATACCGAAAATTAACAGTTATTAAAAAAATTGCATTTCTTTCTAAAATTAAGAAACCAAGTTAATAATAAGGTGTTCGTTGATTTGAACCTATTTATTGCGTCTGGTTTTTATGATTGTTGGCGATATTTTAGTCGCATGAATGGAAACCCTTTTTTTTAATCCTGCAGTTTTTAACACTTGTTTATTTCCATAGAAACTGTACTAATATTTTACTTCAAATAAGTAGTTGTCAAGTGCGTTTAACTGAAAAGCAGCTAATGAAAATCTTGACGATGGTACGATATGGCGACAGAACTCTAACAAAAGCTTAAGTTTGCGAATTGTTTAAAATGAAGTACCCGAAGCGGCCTATTACACGATCGGTAATTAGTAAAATAGAAAAAAAAACCTCTAGAATTCGGCCACGTAAGAGACAATTACAAAAGCAAACATCTTCCAGAAGATACACAATTAAATGTTTTGCTCGATTTACAAGAAAATTCTCACAAATCCACTAGACAAATAGCCGCAGAACAGTCAATAAGTAAATCTTCTGTTCTAAAATGCTTGCGTAGAAATAAATGGCACCCATACAAAGTTCATTTAGTTCAGGAACTTATTCAAGATGATTTGGAACGGAGAGTAGAATTTTGCCAAATAATGATGGATAGATGCAATGCCAAACAACACGCATTTTTCAAGTAAAATATTTTTTAAGAGGCAACATTTTGTTTAAATCGTTTAGGCAAAAATTTCGATATTGGGCATCAGAAAACCCACATTGGAATATGGAAAGTCATACACAATTTTCCACGAAAGTTAACTTATGGGCCGGAATTGTGGGTCCTTTTTTATTGAGGGAACACTTAACTCGGAAAATTATTTAGACCTATAATATAATGACATAATACCATGTTTAAGAGAACTTTACTCGAATGGTGAAACCCCAATATACTGGCAGATTCGGTATGGTTTCAACAGGATGGAGCGCCTCCGCACTATTCGCGAACAGTGCGAGATTATCTTGACAAGAAATTCTCAAATAGATGGATCGGACAGAGAGGTAATATCGAATGACCAGCTAGGTCTCCAGATCTAAACCCGTTAGATTTTTATCTTTCGGATTATGTGAAATCGAAACTCTACTTCAATAAGCCGGAAAATATCGAGGATTTAAAGAATAGAATTATGGCCGAAATACAACGAGTCCTGCCACAAACGCTAAATGAAGTGATACGAGACTTTGAAAACCGTCTTAGGTATTATCAGGAAGTTAATGGTCAACAATTTGAATATTTAATTTGATATGTTGATGTTTTTTTTCTTCAATTTTGAAAAAAATGTAATCTTTTTAATAACTGTTAATTTTCGGTATAGGATGAAAAAAATGCAGAATTCAATAATTAAATAAAAAACAAATGTTTGCATTTGAAAAAATGAAGTTGATGACCGCAATTTATTTCTGGCCCACCCTGTATAAATCAGTTTATCATCACAAAAACCACAGTCCAAAAAAACCGACATGTCCGAGGGTTTTTCCAAAAAACCAACACCTGAATTTTAAATGAATTTGTTCCAACCCACGCGTCCTCACTGTATAACCAGAAAAGTGTGGCAACAATAAACTTACTAGAATATCAGTTTCATCAAAGAGGCTCAAAACGATGAGAGTTCACTGCAAACGAAATATCGTTAAAAAGACTATAATTTGGATTAACAAAGGCGCCGATAATATTTGTTTTCTGAAAAATAGTTGTGACATCTCTGGTTTTTTGTTTTGTTTGATTTTTTTGTTCTTTGGGAATAGCACCACATAAACTTGAAAGTTTGTATATTTCAAGAAGTCTAAACGTTTCAAAGATTAAACCAGACCCCGTTTTCAATGCTATTAACACAAATGAATCAGAAATTAAAAAAAAAAATTAAAAGGATTCATAATGACAAATTTAATAAATCACAATTTCTGATTAATCTTTGACATCAAACTGATGTAACTAAGGAACGTTACTCCAAATTGGATATATATAGGGTAGCATTAAAAATTCTAAAGATCATGTGAAATAACAAAGCTTCTTTCAAACTGGAAGAATTTGAAAGGGTTGTCATTAGAATTTCATGTGGCGTTCCTAGGTACGACTTTGTTATAAGATAGTGCAGACCAAAGAAATTCTGATGTTCCATTTAAAGTCATAAGGGTAAACCTAGGAAAACCTTATGAACTAAGCTGATGTAGGGTTGTTCAAAAGGATATTACCATTATTAATTTCATCCTTGATTATTGGTAACCAATAGCTTTCATTTAATAAATTAAAGCATTCTTTCTGCTTTCGTTTTGTGTTGTATTTTTCTTTGTGTAATATGGTTGAATTCCAGGCAAATATTTGACTTTTCGAATTTTCGTTTCTTTATATAATTTTTGTGTTCATTTTTTCGAACACTTATATGTGTAAAGGCTTCTCCAATATAAAATTTGTTACATTGGCAAGGAATCTTATATATGCAATTTTTTAAGGTTTTTCTTACGTTATTTGGTTTAGTTTTTGAGAAAATTGATTTCTTGTTTTGAATGTTGTTTTAATATTAAATCTGTGTCCCAATCTCTTCCATCTTTCTGAAAAACCCTGTTTGTATGGTATGTTGTTGTAGTAATTTGGTTATCAAGTATTGTTTGGAGTAGCTTGGTGTTGAATGTTAGGGACTGTTTTGTGTTTAATTTACTTCTTATTGATGAAACATTTTATGATAATTGTTAGCAGATAATACATTATTTATAAATATTTTTTTATATTAAATTTATCCATGCCAGAACATTTGGTTTTTGTTCTATCATATAAAGATATATTGATTTTTACGATATTTGGGTGATCAAAGTTTTAATTGAGATATTTGTTAGTGTGAGTCGGCTTTCTGTATGCTTGTGTATCGAATACGATTTTTTTTTGTTATTAAGATGTCTAAGAAAGGTAGTGTGCTATTTTGCTCAATCTGTACTGTGAATTGTATAGTTGGTTCTTTGTTGTTGACGTTTGGACTTTTCGAAATGTACAGACTTTCAAGTTTATGTGGTGTTATTCCCAAAGAACTCAGAACAGTAAAATGCGCGGACAATATACTACAAATGGTGATTTAATTTATCAAAAATAAATTAGTTTATTCTGAGGTAAGGGATGTTAATGAATTGATTAAATATTTCCAAAAATAAAACATTCCTGAAAACATCAAATGCGGGGTAACGCTACACGAATTCACAAATCCTAAAAATAGAGTTAATTCCATAAATTTGTTAATTCAGTTTTTGTTGTTGAAACCGTTTATATGCAGAATGAAAAATTAATTTTATTGGTAGAAATTTGTATATATTTTTCAATATCTGTAGACGAAATCCGTTATTTCAAATATTGTAAATATGGTTTAATTTTCTGACGATAAAATAGAACGCAGTGGGTCAATTGTTTCCGAATCTTTGTTTAAACTAAACAAACGCTCATCGTACAATATAAAATTGAATAAACTTTATTTTGCAATTACACCTTATTTTAAATATATATTATCTTATTATTATTATTTAATTATCTCAAGGATGATTTTCACAATTCGTAGATTTAGGTGAACTGGATACGGCCATACTCATTTGCTATTGTATGTTGAATTTCCTATACAATATTTAATCACTTTTTGGGAAATAATACAAGTCAGCAAAATTGCTGTACATTTCCAACCATTTTAAGTAAATTTTAAAATAAAAAATAATTTATATTTAAAAAAGAACTGACTTCAGCTGACTTAAAATAAAAACCGTTTAGAAACCGTGTGCAATCAATCACTATTTTTAGACATATCTTCTTTTTTTATCTGATAGAAAGTACAATTCAATTCAAAATTTTAGCGTATTCTTATTTCTCTCTCTTTTTCTCGCTCTCTCTTTCTCCTTCTCGAATTTTTATTTTATTCTTTAACTATATTTTAACTTTTTTATTTGTTTTATTATTTGGACCACTTTCTATAAATGTAACTCTAATTCACTCTATATTGCATCCACACTGTATATGCTTCTGTGTATTGGTCAGCCCTATATAACTTATTGGTTGACCATTTTCTGAATCACGCTGTACAACTATAATTCAACTCAACACAATATTACAACGGTCCTGATATCTTTAAAATCACCCTGTTTAAGTATAAATCCTCTACACACTATTGTCATATTGTTTAAATTACTCCTGTATACCAATGATTTTACTGCACCATATGTCTAGTACTCCATTTATGCAATTGCTCATGATCTATCCTATATAACAAAATTTTTACCACATTTTATGACTATAATTTTACTCTACTATTTATTTCAACCAACGGGTATATGCAACTACTTCTAAAATTTTTTAAAACCATATCTTTAATTATATCCCGTCTTACATCTTGAAATTCAAATACCCTAACTGCATATGCTTATATAACAAATTTCTGATACAACCTGAATAACAATAGTTTTACCCCACCCTTACTTTAAACACCTTGTACAAAACTTTTTTAAAGCCTTGTGTATAACTGTATTTATTCTCCGTCCTATAACGCAAATTATATACAAATATCCACTCTGTATAAGTATAGTTTGCTCCACTCTTATTTGAACCACCTTGTATAGGCAACTACTTATGTGCCACCCAATACAATATTTTTATAACCACCATGTATAACTAATTCAATTCCAACTTATAATTTAACAATTCTATGTAAACAATTGCTAATTTACCACCTAGTGTCACATGGACGCACGCACACACCTACAACCGTATTCCATATAGAAATAAGTTTGCCGACATAACAAATATTCGTTTCGATAAACTAAGGAAATATTTTGTGCGATTTCACGCGACTATGAGGCCCTAACTTAACTCCATCTCTAAAAGAAACTTCCTTGAAACGAATCAAAATGAAAACCATTAGAAACACCCTATACGATATACTTTCATGACATATCTTGACATTTAAGTTAGATATTTATGATGAAATTTTACATTTACCATGATGTTTACAGTTTTTTTGCATATATTTTTCCGATTTTACGTTATTGAAAAATATACAGAATCAAGCTGGCTATATCGTTGTAGAAGACAATTTATAATATTCAAATTTCTTGAGCTGTTTTAGAGAAAACAGTGAATATTCCTTGAAATTCACTGAAATCTAGTCCCTTATTTACTTATTTTTCTGATTTTCTGGAACACCGAAAATCTCATGTTATAGCAGTTATATGGGACCTCTCTGTAGTGTTCCTTCATATAATGCACTTTAAATCATCAAAATTGCCAAAGCCGATTGTGAATAATCGCTCATCATACACAAAAAAAGAGTTGCATACGTATTGATAACCTCCTCCTTTTTGGAAGTCGGTTAATAAATGTATTTGCATGTTTCATGAAGATTTATTTTCATTTATTTGTACCCTGTCTTGTCACATAGAAGTTAACACTGATTTTATATTGTAATCCGAAATTGTGCCAATTACATGATATCAAATATTATTTTCAAACTTTTGTACAAATACATTTCGATAAGATTCCAATTTGCCGAAGAAATTCCGAGAATTCTATGTAAATAATAGAACAGAAATTTTCATTTGGAAGTATTTCCCAGATTTCCCTCACACACGGCTTTTACATCTTGATTATTTTTCTCCTTAGATTGAGTTTTCGTATAAACACGAAATTATTCTTCAAAAGGTGTACATTTATTCCCTGCAGGGAGAGATTAAGGGAATTGGAGTTGTCAAAAATGTCACGTAATGCTAGTATAACTAAAAAAAATGCCATGAGTAAAAATTTCTACTCCTTCGTTCTTTTCTCCTTAAGGAAAATAAAATATTTGTGTCGTAAATCAAAATCCTTCCACTACTAATAAACAACAAAGTATTTCAATAAAAAAACATATTACGAGAAAGAAGCAAAAGAATTTCTGTATCACATAAAACTCTAAATCTTAGAGAAATTGAGAAAAAGGGAAATGAAACAAATTTTTGTAAGAATGAAAATATAAGTACCATGAACAGAAAGCTCAAAGGGACAAATTTATATTGTTCAAACAAGTCCCAATCTCACGGAATAAAAAGCTCAGAAAGTTTTTAACGGATGGAGTAAGAACCTTGATATCATTTCTGGAAATAAAAGATCAGTAAATACTCCTTATTACTAAAAACAAATGCTTAAAATAGAAATTAAAAGTGAATTTTGAATACTGTGATAACTCATATTGTTTGGGACCAATATTTCTCCAAAAAGAGGTCCTCCAAAGAACGTATAAAATTTTGCTGTAACAATGCATAATGAACCCTAACATTTAGTTGGGTTCCAATTAACTACAATTTGTGGCAATAAAATAAACTGTTATTCTGTTTGCTCTTAGGGATGTTTCTCCACACTTCTTTTCTGCAACAGTTAAGTTTTTTTTTTAATTTTGCTTATCTTATGAAAAGTTATGATGGAATCTTTACTGCCATCAAAGGCAGGTAAGGGATCGGAAAACATTCAAAAGAACTTTTAAAAGTGCTGATCGGAGGACTTTCTGCTGAGAAAAGCAGAAAACCGATAAAAAATTACTTTTTGTAGAAATTTATGACTTTGTTGTTACAAAATGCACAACATTATTTTTCTGCTCACTGATAAACTACAGTTAGAATTAATGAAGCCGATTTTGTCGGGTAAATATTTTTGGCAGAATTGTAATTTAAATATTTAGGAGAGTTGTTTTGGGAAGTGTACTATTTACTACTTCTGTTTCATATGGATAGTTTATAGTGACAAACTCTCTCTATCTCATTCAAATATTTTTACTCCTCCCAATGGTTTCTTAAACAAATTCATATAGGGTAAGTAATCGAAAAACAAAGTGTGTAGTTTGTGAAACTGCCTGGAACCCCACTTGCCCTCTTGTAGAAAAAAAAGTGGGTCTACGGATTTGTCAACTATATTTCCTGTATAACATGTATGGAAGACTTTTCTAAGAGACGATTAGTATATTTTCAAAATTACTTAAATATAATATTCTTGAGGATTTACTGTTAGGAGATTTCCGATTTTTTCTGTCCCTCTATGATCTCCACATAAGAAATCCATTACCATTACTTCATCTGAGTTTCCAGCAATCATTAAAAGCAAATGTTGTTTGAAATATGTAAACATACTTTCGAGGTTTTAGTTCTTTGAGTCCTGTACAAGTGTAGGCAGTGATATTTCTGACTCTGGTGGTTTCTTTATGCTCATGCTTAAAATTTCACTCGTTCGCTTGTTATGAAAATAAGCAATACTATCTATATTACACTTTTCGGAATATAATACCAGAATAGGCTCTTCGATGTGTCATTATTTTGTATGCAAGACAATATGTTTAATATATATTGTTTCTGATCAGGGAACCATCATCAGTGGCGCTTCCCCCAAGAGTACATCCCACCGCATAATTATTTATGTATTTGATAAGTATCGTTGAATATGTTTACGCGAAATGTAATGTACGAAATCTAGGACACAGAGGTTCCGAATCTGGAGCCGTTCCATGTCATTGCTATTATCCTGACATTCTAGCTTAGGAATTATAGGAATAATTCCTCAGCTAGAATGTCATTTCTATAGTTGTTATATATTGGTTACTAATCCTGTTTGAATAGAGATGCACTTTTACGGACATAATCCGAAATTCTGTTCCTTAAAAATAATTTTAAACTTACGTGAATGATACAAAATTTTCAGTCTTTGCTAATCACTGTTACTATTGAATATGTATGCATATGTGCACAAATCTTATCTGTCTCTGACTTATGACGGATTTCTTACACATTACATTAAAGAAACAATTTAATCGTCCGCACCGAGAGGCTCAAAATTACTTAATTTAATATCAAAACGAGGTAATATTAACTCCAAGAACCTAGAAGAAGGTCACTTCTATGGGTTTAAACCACATAACGATTTTTTTAAATATAATAGTCCAAGAAATATGGTTTTAAAATTACATTTTGATAAATTTGGTACACGAGAAAAAATTAAAGCAATTTTGTGTGTGTGAGCTATAAAGCATATCACAGATAATGAAGTGTTGTACTGGATCAAAATGATGTAGGTGGACCCTCTATATTATACAATTTTTTCATTTCTGTAATTTCTTTAGCAGTTAAAATAGACTATTATTGTATCAACATCTATAATGTGGCCTTATCCATTCAAAAGTAATTATTTTGCTATTCTTGCCTTCTGTCTCAGCTCTTTTAATAAGTTCAGGTGTATGGCAGTTTCTTGCTGCTTGCTGACCGTCGGTGGTTTTCGGCCCCTTTTCTATTTAGCTACGAAGAATCACCTACGCCCATTTGAAAAAATTCCAACAATTGATCGTATAATTAACATTTTGGTTAAAGTGCTAATAAAAAGTTTTGCTTATCAGGCCCACTACTGATAAACTATACCTTTCTAGACGCCCATTACTTTTTCTTTTTAAAATGACTGAAACTGTAGCCATAACACACCACAGCAGCACAAACAAGCATACAATTACATAAATTCCTCATATTGAATAGAAAATATTTGATGTAGTGTAAGAGCTGTCTTTTATATTTCGGGATTGGACAACCCTAGTATTGCAATCTGACAACTGACAGCTCTATCGTAAAGTTTGACATTTTTGAGGTTATACGTACTCAGAACGTTTTACATACGAGCGCTATGTGTTGTTTACAGTAACTAAAAGGATTCATCTCGGCTAGAAAATGGAATTAAATCGTGAACATTTTCGTGCGATTATTTTTACAACTTTCGACGTGGATTAAGTCAACAAGAGTGCATGGATGTACTTAATTTAATTTTTGGCGATGAAACTCCATCAAGGACCACTGTTTATCGATGGTATTGTGAATTCAATCGAGGTCGTAGTTCACTTCAAGACGAATTTCGTGAAGGTCGTCCAAAAACAGTTGTTGTTCCGGAAACCATTGATGCTGTGCGCGAACTGATATTGCAAGATCGTCATGTGACCTATCATGAGATTGAGTCAACCTTACACATTAGTTGGACAGCATATATTCAATATTGCATAAACATTTAAACGTTCAAAAAGTTTGTTCGTATTGGATCCCACACAATTTGTCAATCGTTCAAAAAAGGCTCGTGTCGATTGGTTGAAAGAAAAGCTCAAAAAATCCGATCGCGGTGCTTCAAAACACTTTTATTACATAGTGATAGGTCATGAATCGTGGATTTACGCGTATGAGCCCGAAAGTAAACAGCAATCGACTGTATGGGTGTTTCAAGATGAGCCGAATCCAACAAAAGTTGTTCGCGCACGAAGCACTTCCAAGCAAATGATCGCCTGTTTTTTCGGAAAAACTGGACATGTCGCAACCGTACCACTAGAACAACGCAGAACAGTCAATTCTGAGTGGTACACAACCATTTGTTTGCCAGTTGTCTTTCAAGAAATGAGGAAAACCAACCGCCGAAGACGGATCACTCTTCACCACGACAATGCGAGCTCTCACACATCGGCTCAAACAACTGCATTTTTGACCACTCAAAATATCGATTTGATAAGTCATCCGCCGTATAGTCCTGACTTGTCACCAAATGACTTCTTTTTATTCCCTCACCAAATGACTTCTTTTTATTCCCGTACGTAAAAAACAAACTGAGAGGTCAACGTTTTTCGACACCTGAAGAAGCGGTTGCTGCGTTCAGAATGCATGTTTTGGAGATACCTCAATCAGAGTGGAAAAAGTGCATCAACAATTAGTTCAAACGCATGCAAAAGTTTAAAGATCTTCAAGGGGAATATTTTGAAAAACAATAAAACGTTTTTCGATGATTAATATTTGTTTTTGTTCTCTAATCTCGAAATATAAAAGGCAGCTCTCGTAAGATGTCATTTAATGCAATTTATTCTGACATTCAGATCAAATATTTGATCAAATGTTTTATTTATAAAAGATTTTATTAAAGATCTTGGTCAACGTAATACCGGCCTAAGGAAATTATGAACACTTAAATATTTTAAACGAGGCAGCAAACTGCACAATTTCATGAAAAGTTTTTTTTAACATTACATTGCACTTTTACTCTGGTTGTAAACAAATTACCATTCCTTCCTTTTTATTTGGTGGCTTATATAGTAGTATTGGCAACCTTTGTTACCCTGTGTTGTGTGGTTTCCTACCTACCTAGAAATGGAAGCGTTATGTATAGCACGACTCTCCGTTTGAGGTTTCCTGTGGCTTGTTTCTTTCAACGAATTGATGGCTCTATATAAATCTCGGGTTTAAACATTCACTGCTTCGTACTATACAGGGTAATTCAAATTCGATCATCACCAATCAAATCTCGGAAACTACAGGTAACACAAAGAAGTTTAAATGAGTACAAAATTGCGTAATTTAGTACTTGGGGAAATGCGGAAAAAATAGAAAATTGGGTTTTAATTTTACTTTTTTGTAGCGTTACTTGGCGAGGAAAGGCACAACCATTAACACATTTTTGTTATTACTTGCATTAAGCTATACGAAGTCTCTTGCAGATTTGCCATTCTAGGTTTTGTTTTTCGGCTACCATCACTAACAGTTTTTTATGGAGGCTGCATTACATGTTTCCACAGTAAAATATTGTTTTCATTCTAATTTCATTGATATACAACTTATATTTTTTATATTTATTATAATTTGCTTTCGTCAATGCGGAAATATAGAAAACTAACCGAAATGTCTTAGTTGACATTGACTACACCAAAGTACTTATCACACAAAACTATAGTACACATATCTTCAGACGCCATGAGTATTTCAAATCAAGAAAAACGAGCTATTTTAAGAGTTCATTAAAAATTTGATAAAAGCAGTTCGAAAACAGATAAAATGTGTTTTGTGTTATATCCGGAAAGATAGCACATCATTTAAAATTTCGATCGTACATTGGGAACAATATTTATACTATAATATGTATAAAATATTGTAACAAGTGCTCAAATTGACGACCATCCTGGGACTTAAATGAGGATTTTGAATTATATTGTTGGCAGTCCTATTAAAATCTATTTTTCTATTAGATCTGCATTGTCTAATGATATTTTTTCTAAGTTCGTCTATCGTGTTATACTTCGTTCCGCATATACTCTATTTTAGAAAGTATCCAGAACTGTAAGGTCTGTAAACTCGGAATAAGTACTCCCGCCAGTCCAAATAATTATATTCAAAAAACTTGAATATAATCCTTATTGGCGAGTCAGTTGCGAATCTCCCTTTTCATCAGAATCACCTGGATATAATTTTTTGGCAAAGGTTTATTTTCTAATATTTTAAATTCATATTCGGCCTCTAGAACAAAATTTTAGTTTTACCTCTGCCACTAAATTATTTTTAGTACCTTATTATTATTATATTTTATTTTATGATATCGAAAAGCACTAAACTCAACCAAATGTTTTCGTACTGATTCTATTAAATTTGTAATAAACCCTTAACATATCTCGTTTTTCTTCATTTGTGAAAGTTATTGTTTTGTAAACTATGCGTTCTCTAATTTCAATTGACAAGCACTCTCATGTCCTTAAAAGATACTTTTTGGGGGAGTCAAGGACAAGTAAGGTATTTAACTATCTGTGCTCTTTAAGAAAGTAAATTATAATAAGTTGTATATCAATGAACTCTAATATGGCGTCCACAAAAAAAAATATGATGATAGTCGAATCGTCGGATGCAAATTTGAAAAGATCATCGTATAGTTCAACTCTGGCGTTTCCTCATCATATAACACATCAAAAAAATAAAAAGGAGGTCTAAATTTTTTTATTTTATTCCGATATCTTCGGAATTATTCGAAAAATTTAAATTAATAAAACATTAAAAAATATATATATAACCGACTTCTACCTATAACTAAAAAGCTAAAAATAATTATAACAACTTACAACTCTAGCAAATAAATAACAAATTCAATGTTGTTAGGTACCTACCCAGGAAGCAAAAAAATGTAAATATTTAAAGGTGCTCATTCTGTACAAATTAATTACCTCCCAATCTAGTACATTTTTGAAGCCAGTGCCAAGCAAATCTAAAATCCTTCATTGCATACTTATCTACTAATTCATCAAACTTGATTGTTGCTTGGCACCGACTTCAAAAATATACTAGATTGGTAGGTAATTAATTTGTACAGAATGAACACCTTTAAATATTTACATTTTTTACTTCCTGGGTAGGTACCTAACAAAATTGAATTTGTTATTTATTTGCTAGAGTTGTATTTTGTTTTAATTATTTTTAGCTTTTTAGTTATAGGTAGAAGTCGGTTATAGATATTTTTTTAATGTTTCATTTTCAACTTTTTAGTTTTTTTTGAACTCAGGTAGTTTTCATTCTTTACTTTTTATTTTGTATGTATAACCTTAATAGACAGAACCAGGTAACATCGAAAGCCTCACCATTACACGATGATACTTTCTCATTTAAATTGGCAGGTAAATCTTTACGAACACAATGTACGAATACGCGTTGACTTAATTTCCCAAAAAATATTTATGCCTTATGGACTACGCCATGTAACCTTTTTTTAACTTTTTTTGACAACCCTGTATAACTATAGATAATTCCACTCCAACCTATATACCGACCAATACCAACCATCCTGTACATACGACTGCCCACGGACAAGCATACATTTGTTAGCTGTCTTCTGTAAACTATAGGACGGAGTAGAATCCATCCCATATTTACGGAGTCAAATCCGTCCTATATTTCAACCATAGTATATAACTCCTTGTGGGCTACCCCATAAATTATTTCATTTATAACATTTTATATTATCGCCCTGTGTAATATTAATTTCTCCACACTATGCATCTTCTTATGGGCTCTAAAGGAAATAATTTTTTATTCAGCCTGTATAAATGTAATGCAACTCCAGCATATATTTCAACCATCCTGTATATGATTTGCTTATGTAAACATCATATAACAGCTTTTTAATCGCCCTATATAATTTTAATTTCACATTTTTTCCAACATTTTTATACCACAAAACGTCCAGTCCACCCTATATTCCAACCATCCTGTATGTAAGGTTGCCTACGGACCACTATCATTCTATTCCGTCTTATATTTCAATCTTCATATAAATGCAATTCCTTCTACCCCTTTACTTTGTGATTTTGTTTGTTATAACTAAACACCCTGTCTATAAACGCATCAAATAGCAGTTTAAAGTTTGACATGTGTTGTCACTGAATTTTCTATTAGGCCGGAAGAATGTGGCAACCAAAAGCATTGTCTTCGCAAAATGGAAAAATTTGCATTTAAATAGGTATTTGCCTGGTACACAAACAAAACGAGCTTGGCACTCATTAATTTAAGGAACCTATATGCTTGAGATGTACATAGACAATTTTCAAATTCGCAATTAAAAGTTCCAGTACCTAAAATTACCGCACTATTACGTTAGAATTAAAATATTTATGAGGAAATGTCTGTTATGTCATTTCCATGAAATTTTTGATAAGAATTTTGGAATTTTCAGCGATTTTCTGCAAAACTTCAAGTTGCACGTAGCAGAAAATTATATGAGATCACCTAACGATCTTCCTTAATAGATTAAACGTTAAAAAACTATACACATCCATAAGGAGTTATCGAAAAATCGACTAAAATATTAGGGATATTAGTCGATTTCCAAATTTTATCACTTTATCAATAGAATTCTTTTCCAAAATTTGAAGTTTCACCAATCCGGATATATACTCTATTAAACAAGACCATATTCATTCAAAACTGTGAACCACAGGAGAAGAAATCAGGTAACATACATACAAAAAAAAGCAAAAAAAATATACGCGACGAATTGATAACCTCCTCCTTTTTGGAAATCGGTTAAAAAGGGCATTTCATTACCACTATTTAAAGTTTCTCGAATATACTGGCGTTTTCGAGATCTCAGTGGTAAGTGTAGAATTTGAATCACCTTGAATAGATATTAAAATGAGTTACCCTGTAGATATTATATTGCCAAGGAGTATGTACTTATTTTTACAAATGATTGAATATCGTAATGAAATGTTAATTTGCACTTAAATTGTGTTTTCAGACTAAAAAGAGCGTGATGTCTACATCTACATGTATCTCCAGCAATGAATATAAGCTCTCTCAAGGAATGTTTTTGTTCAAAAGAGCAAGCTGAAGGGAAAATGACAAACATTGTGAACGACTACCAGTCTGTGGTTACTACTGTACCTGGTCCAAGTCCTGGAGTTTCAAATTCCTGTGATGATGTTGTACCACCTTCAAAAAATTGCTACCGACTTGTGCTACTTGGTAAGATCTTACTGTTGATTTCAAATATTTGTGCTCTCTAAAAATATTATTAAACTCATGCATAATGAAAATTATATTTTATTTAAAATAAAAATTAAATGATAAACAACTTCAAACTGTTTCTTGGCACCCCTATCTTTATAATTTGAAATTGATGTACTAAAATACACAAAGAGCACTGAAAACTATATCGAAGATATAGTTTTCAGTGCTCATCATTATTTTTCTATTTTCCATATGGAAAAATAATGATGAGATTAAAAACCCTTTTAATAAGGTATTGTTTCTGCTATAAAAGTGTGTAACACCCCTGAATATTTACAATGAATCTTCAAGTAATCATATACTATTATTAATACATAAGAGAAAAACGCACTTCCCCTTTTTCGGCCTTTATTTTGAAAGGAGGGTAATGAAAAGCATACTATTCGAAAGCTACCTGCCGTAACTGTGCAAAATATATATAGAATCTTTATTTAATCTTTTAAAATAAGTAAATGAAAGATAAATTGTTGATCAAAACGAAGTGAGGTGGCGCCATCGATGAACAACAGCCGTCGACAGTAAATACCCAATAGTACAACAAAATATTACTTGTATAATCGACTTTTACTTACTAGGAGGTATGCTCTAGAACCTTCGTTTTTATTCATATATGACGTAACTTTTTTACAAAAACGACAACAGCAAGTTAAAGTTACGAAATGAAATGTGTTTATAGGAAATTTTCGAATTTACAGATCCTCACGAGTTGATACTGAAGAGTAATATATATCCCAACATTATGTTCCTAAGACTTATATGCAATTTGAAAGCAGATGCAAATTTTATTGATTAGAATGAAGAGTTGTTGTGAAGCCTTCACATGATTTATCACAAACTAATAACAATTTACTAACATTCTGGAAAAGCATATGTATCCATTATTACATCAAAATGTAGTAATTCTTAAATTAATTTTAACATTCCATCTAAAATATTAGCAGCAAGTAAAAAATTCTTGAATGTACTTTTAACGATATGTGATATGCTGCAAATATTTTTTAAATTAATTATTTACTACCATACTTATAATGTTTGTATATTTGTATACAAGTTATTTATAATTAGCAATTAACGAAAACAGTACTAACGATTTTGTCAAAATTCCATTTTGACGTTTTGACGTCTAGAAATTGATTGTACGGGAAAAAGGCGTTCAATAGAGGGTGATTTGGTGACCTACTTGAGAGTGAAACTATTATTGAAAAATTCTTTCAATCCAAACTGATGTTAGGATCTTATAAGATTTTTATGACTATTAGATTTTTTCTAGGACTACATATTTACAGATGAACTATTCAATATTTTAAAGGAAATGCTGGTTAGGTTTATATGTAGCCCAAGCAGTAACATCTGCTTATATTAACTGACTGAGATGTAAGGCGCTGTATATTATAATTATATAAGGTGATTCCAAATATGTTAGAAACCAAAAACCCAATAAGGTGGTTGATATGATGTTGCGCACACAGAGTGTTTCAGATACAGAGTGGAGTGCAATTATAGTTATACCGGGTGATTTGATATAATAATTAGACCATTAGTAGTTGGATTTACAGGGTACTTGGAGTAGAAGGGGCATTAGAATTATAGTTATACAGGGTGTTGCCAAAATATTATATAGGGATGTATATACGGGGTGGTGGAAATATGTACTGGAGTAGAATTATAATATACAGTGTGGTTTAAAAAATGTTAGAATAAAAAATGCAACATTTCGTATCCTTATAAGCAGTTGCATATATAGGATAGATGCTATATAGGGTGAAGGAAATTATAGTTATTCAGGGTGATTACAAAATACGTTAGAAAAGAAAATGATTTATAGAGTAGTCCACCATGAGTTGCATTATATATGATAGATGAAATATAGTGCGGAGTAAAATTATAGTTAGAGAAGGTACTTATAAAAATTATAAACAAAACGATTTAATGCGGTGGCTCGTAGGCAGTTGCAGATACAGAATGGTTGAAGAGGAACTAAAGTTTTACCGGACGGTACAAAAAATGTTCAAAATATATGATGCTTGTTCCATGAGCAAGTATAATTAAACAGGTTGGTTAAAAAAATAATTATATAGGCCATTAGCTGTTGCAGTTACAGGGTGCTTGGAGTAGAAGGGGCAGTACAATTATAATTATATAAGATGGTGGAAACATGTGCTGGAGTACAATTATATTTACATAGTGTGGTTTAAAATATTTTAGAACAAAACTGCAACATTTCGTAGCCTATGAGCAGTGGCATGAATAGGATAGATATATAGCAATATAGGGTGAGAGGAATCATAGCACTTAGAATATTAGAAAAGGAAATGGTTTATAGGGTAGCCTATTATGAGTTGCAGATATATTGGGTAGTCCATAGCCAGTTAAATATAAAAGGTGGTGGAATTATATCATAAAATGGAATTATTATAAGGAGTAGTTTAATAATTGTTAGAGAATTGAAATTAAACTGAATCATTTCATCTTGAGAAAAATTAGAGCAAATGTCGGTCACCCATGTACTATTATATGGACAAATGGAAATTGAATAAGTATTAGTAGTAAAATAAAACAGATTAGTTTGCAATTTCTAGTCAAATTATTATTTAATTTTAAAAAATTTAATGCTCACTAAATCTTTAATTTTCACAGACTGCCTCTTTGCCATACCTTATATCATTAAGCTATGATCTAAGTATGTGAACACAAAAGAAGTCCTATTAATTACATATGAAAAACAAGTTGAATTTCGTAAGGAATTGACACAATTGGTCGAATTACGACCACAGGCGATTAAAGTTATAATAATTGTCTCAATTAGTATCCGCAGTTTCTTATAAAATTTCAATATATTTTTTAATCTTTATATGTCTTCCTAATTTTGAAACATTTCTAACATAAAATGTAACAAATATACCTATTCTTTATTTAAAATGTCAGGGATCTGTAAGTGAAGAAATAACCTCCTCTTTATTACAGCCCCAATTACAAAGTCAGAAGACCTGAGTGGTCAAGGTATCGCGTCATTATTGCCAAATCATTTAACGTACATTTAATTATAAAAATGGTCTCTTACATTATTACATTATCCGACTTGACCATACAATGTATGGCATCACACTCCCTCTAAGGCACGCTATGAGTGCTTTAAAGGGAAAATTCACTAAACCTCAAATATCCTAGATATCAAAAGGGTTTAGCTCTGTGGGAGCCCTTGCCAGGTTTTCAGGCCCGTGGTTGGAGTCGTGGCGGCAGTTTCCCATGAATTTCCTGACCGCCCGGGCTGTCCATAACAAAATGGCTTTTTTCATTTGTTTGTAAAGATGATCGTCCAGACCGAGGTATTTTAGATTGTTTAATAGATTGGTACAGTTCGTGTGTTGTTCATGTTCCACTGAGTCTTTATTTGAAATTCCAAATCTCTATATTTGGTTATTTTCTCAGCCTGCTTGATATTTATATTATTGTTGTTAGGAATTGCTCTGTCAATTAAAGTTGTTTTCCAAGAGACTTTATCTACCAAAACTATCTCTGGTCTATTGTGAGCAACAGATCGATCGGTCAGTATCATGCGGTCCCAGTATAGGATGTAGTTGATATTTTCTAAAACAGATTCTGGTTTATATTTATAGTATGGTAATCTTACCGACTGTGATAATTCATGTTTCAGTGCTAGTTCCTGGTGAAGTATTTTTGCCACAGCATCGTGTCGTTCTTTGTATTCATTTGCAGCGAACGCTTGACAACCTCCTGTGATATGCTGGATATATTCAGATGTTTGCCAACCGTACCTGCATGTATCGTTGTTAATAGAAGGGTCTTTAACGATGTACTTTCGGTAGTTCTTAGTTGGAATTACTTGATCTTGGATTGCCAATATAAAGCCTCCCGGTTCAGGGAACATATGACCGGAGATCAACCAGTAGTTCGACGCTGCACCGTCGACATAATCTTGGCTGACGTCATTTATATGTCTTCCATGAAAGGGCTTCTCTTTCCATTTCAGCAGTTTCTGATCTGTGGTCTGGTGGTGTAATTGGACATGTTTTTGTATCAGTCGCAGTGGTGTTGATTCATCAACCTGGCACACGACTCTATGTAGATCAGAAAATTCTGCGAGTTTCTGGAAATCACTACGCAAAATAGAAATTTGTTGATCTAATAGTTTACTTCGATCTGTCAATCCTCTTCCTCCTTCATACCGTGGCAAAATTGTACGTTCGAAACAGCTCTTTGGATGGTGATTTTGAGCTTTTGTTAGTAAAATTCGAACTTTTCGTTGTAATTGTTCAATGTCAGTCTTGCACCAATTAACTATACCGAAAGAGTAACTGCGCACTGAACACGCATAGGTGTTAATAGCCTGAAACAGATTATTACTGTTTAGTTTAGTTTCCAACAGTCGTCTTACCCTTGTATAAAACTCTGCTGTTAGGTCCTTTTCCATAGACATGTGATCAATACGTTGAGCCTGCTTTATTACAAGGTATTTATAAGTATGACCTTCCCCCATAGATTCAATTGAGGTGCCACCTCACATTTCGAAGTGCCCCTGCTGCATTTTGCCTTTAACTATATTAATAATTCGGCATTTGTCTAGGCCAAATTTCATATGGATGTCACTAGAGAACCCTTCTACTATTTTAAGCATATCATGCAGCTGTTGTTTTGTAGCTGCCATCAACTTTAAGTCGTCCATGTATAACAAATGGTTTATCCTTAATGCTTGTACGTTGTTGTGTTTGAGACTGAATCCAAAATTAGTCGAGTTCAGTTTGTTTGAGAGAGGGTTCATGGCAAGGCAGAACCACAGCGGGCTAAGAGAGTCTCCCTGGAATATACCCCTTGTGATTGGAATTGGGTCAGTTTGTATCGAACAGTTGGCTTTATTCAGTGAGATTTTGGTTTGCCAGGTGGACATCGCATATTCTAAAAAGTTAATAATACAATTATTCACTTTATAGAGTTTCAGCACCATAATGAGCCAATCATGTGGAACTGAATCAAAGGCCTTTTTATAGTCCACATATGCCATGTAGAGAGTTCGCCGTTTGGCGTGGGCTTGATTGCAGACATCGGAATCAATTATCAGTTGTTCTTTGCAACCCATTGAATTTGTCGCGCATCCCTTTTGTTGTTGAGTAATTATGTTGTTCAGCTCACAATGTTTGAAAATGCGATGATTAATGCACGATGTTATGAGTTTGTATAAGGTTGGAAGGCAAGTGATTGGTCGGTACTTTGCTGGGTCCTGTGCACAGAGGTTGTCCTTTGATAAGAGGTATGTAGTACCATACGTAAGGAAACTAGGCATCTTGTGTGGGTGGGTAATTACGTCATTTATAAGGGCTGTTAGTGTTTCGTGGCTTGCGTACAGTTTCTTCATCCAGTAATTTTGTACTCCATCTGGTCCTGGTGCTTTCCAGTTATGGAGATGCTTCATTATATTGGATGTGTCTTGATTTGTAAATGGTTGGTGTTGCATGGCTTCACAGTTCTGAGATGCAGCCTCCTCCTCATTAATCCAGCTTGCTCTGGAGTTATAGGAGATTGTTGTGGAAAGTTGTGTTTTCCAAAATTCCTTGATGTCTGTTTTACTGGGGTAACTAGGGGATTCATTATTATTGTTGTTGTTAAGTTTTCTATAAAACCCTTTTTCTGATTGTCGGAAGAGTGTGTTGTCTAGTTTCCGTTGGTTACTGGTTTTGTACCTTCTCAATCGACTTGTGTGGACGGAGAGCTTTTGTTGTAGACTGTCCAGACACTGCTGAGATGTGATGTTTTCTTCATCCCACTGGGAGTGTATTCGGTTATTGTCCATGATAGTCTTGACAAGCCTTTCTATTCTGTTGTTCCTGACTCCTCGTTGGTACTCGGTCAGTCTTCCAACGTCTTTCCGAAGATAATTGATTTTCCCTTCAAGTCTTCTTTGCCAAGGTGGTATTCGAGGTGTTTGTCTAAATTGGGGAGGGTCTTGTTTTGGTCTCACTGCGACCCCAATTGTTCTGCAGATGGAAGCTGCAGCACAGTAGATGATTGTGTGTAGCGACTGTAACGTATTAGTCCTAAAACATAGTTTGGCAAGATAAATTTGTTCATAGCCTGCAAGACGATACCCAGTTTCTATGAAGATCTTAGTTTGGGAAGAGCTGGTCTAGTCAGTGGATCTGTTCCACTATACTCTATAAGAGGTCCTTCCATTTCTGCTTGGATTTTCTCAAGCAGGTCAGCGTTGGTTTCTGTTCTTGATGTAGTTCTTGAGTTTCAGGCTATAGATCGATTGTATTTCTACCAAATAGTTCGCGCTCCACTTCGCTCTTTATTCTGTCCAGTTGTTCAGGCGAAATAAGGCCATTTCTCAAGATGACACGATATTGATCTGCGACTCTCTGTTCGGTAACTTGAAGCTCTGGGTACTCACGACAGAACTCTTAATGGAGTATTTGGCGATATCCAGTCTTCTCCTGGCCAAGGTTCGTAATTCTGTAAAACGTGCGTATTATAAACTCATTCATGACGCCAGTCCATTTCATGCGCTGCCTTTTCAGTCCCGCTTGAGTGAGTGCTGGCTGTTGATCCTGCGCAACACTTTCTGCGGGTGGAGTTCTCGTTCTCGTTTGACTCCGTTGGTGATGGTCACGTTGTTGTTGTGACTGTATTGGTGAGTGTTGTTGTGGTTCTTCTGGTTCTTGGGCTGTAGCTCTTTGGACGGCAGGGGCCCGCCTCCTCAGCACCCTGCCACCGACGTCCCGCATGCTGTCATGTCCAGCGCCGGCTCCAGACATGGCGATCCCCAGGCAGCGGCTCTTTGCCGAGGGATTCCGAGTTTATTAAGATAATTGCCGACTTGACCATACAATGTATGGCATCACACTCCCTCTAAGGCACACATAGTGTGCCCTTAGGGGAAAATTCACTAAACCCCAGATATACTACATATCAAAAGGGTTTAGCTCTATGAGAGCCCTTGCCAGGTTATCAGGCCCCGTGGTTGGCGTCGTGGGTGCAGTTCCCCATGAATTATCTAACCGTCCGGGCTGTTCCTAACAGGACGGCTTTTTGCATCAGTTGATAAAGATGTTCGTCCAGACCGAGGTATTTCAAATTGTTTAATAGATGTTTTGGGACTACTCCTGTTGTTGACATAACAATTGGTACTGTTCGAGTGTTGTTCGTGTCCAATTGTCTCTGTATTTGAAATTCTAAATCCCTGTATTTGGCTATTTTTTCAGCCTGCTTAATATTTATATTATTGTTGTTAGGGGATTGCTATGTCAATTAAGGTTGTTTTTCTAGAGACTTTATCTATCAAAACTATATCTGGTCTATTGTGAGCAACAGTCCGATCGGTCAATATCGTCCGGTCCCAGTACAGTTTGTAGTTGTTATTTTCTAAAATAGATTCGGGTTTGTATATATAGTAGGGTGTTCTTACCGACTGTCATAGCTCGAGTTTCAGCGCTAGTTCCTGGTGCAGTATTTTTGCCACAGCTTCGTGTCGTTCTTTGTATTCAGTTGCAGCGAACGCTTGGCAACCTCCTGTGATATGCTGGATAGATTCAGATGTTTGGCAACCATATCTGCATCTGTCGTTGTTGATAAAAGGGTCTTTGACGATGTACTTTAGATAGTTCTTAGCTGGAATTACTTGATCTTGGATTGACAATATAAAGCCTTCCGTTTCAGGAAACATATGAGCAGAGATCAACCAGTAGTTCGACGCTGAACTGTCTACATAATCTTGGTTGACGTCATTTATATGCCTTCCATGAAGCGGCTTCTCTTTCCATTTCAGCAGTTTCTTATCAGTTGTCTGGTGGTGTACTTGAACTTGTTGTTCTGTCAGTCGCAGAGGTGTTGAGTCATCAACCTGACATATGACTCTGTGTAGATCAGAAAATTCTGCGAGTTTCTGGAAATGATTACGCAAATTGGAAATTTGTTGATCACGTAACTTGCCTATATCTGCCAATCCTCTTCCTCCTTCATACCGTGGCAACGTTGTACGTTCGACGGAGCTCTTTGGATGGTGATTTTGAGCTTTTGTTAGTAGAACTCGTACTTTCCGTTGTAGTTGTTCAATGTCCGTCTTGCACCATTTCACCATTTTACTATTCCGAATGAGTAACTGAGTACTGAGCACGCTTAAGTGTTAATAGCCTGAAACAGATTTTTACCGTTAAGCTTAGTTTTCAACAGTCGTCTTACCCTTCTATAGAACTCTGTTGATAGGTCCTTTTTCATGGTGGAGTGATCGATTCGTTGAGCCTGCTTTATTCCAAGGTATTTGTAAGTATGGCCTTCCTCCATGGATTCAATTGAGGTGCCATCTCTCATTTCGTAGGGCCCCTGTTGTATTTTGCCTTTCACTATATTGATAATCCGGCATTTGTCTAGGCCAAATTGCATATGGATGTCATTTTTTTATTTTTTATTTTTTTATTTTTTTTATTTTTTATTTTTATTTTTTTTGATGTGCCGCTGCCAGTGCGAGTAGTCACGTATTTAGCTCCGGCAAATTTAGTAATTTTAAGTGGTTTAAAGTCGTTGATTTTGACGGAATTTTCGTTCACAGTCTTTGGATTAATTGACAGTGTGTATATGTGCATTAAAATAATACACTGCATTGCTTCCTAATTATTTAAAATACAGTTACAATGGTGTTCACTGAAAGACAAAAAAGTGAGTTAAAATCTTTATCTAAAGAAATAATAAACGAGTTTTTGTCAGATAAAAATTTTCTTGACGTGTTTACTGACAAAATCGTAGAGACAGTGTTACAAAAAGTGAACGAACGCACAAAAAATATAGAATCTAAAACTAACAACATTGAAATACAGATTGCTGATATACGGGGTGTGAATGAAAATCTAGATGGTGAAGTGAAATCATTGAAAAATGATAATCAGCTATTATTATCCCAGATAAATGTTTTAAGAGCTCAGTTAAAGAATGTTATTGATGAAAATGAAGAACTGCGAAAAAATGTAGATAATTTTGGGCAACACATAAAACTGACCCAAATTAGCCTGTATGGTATTCCCGAAGACAAAGGTAGGAACCTTAAAATGAGTCTGGAAGAATTATTTAGTAGCAAGTTAGGGATAGTTGGAATTCCCTCATTCCAGTGTTATAGAATTGGCTCATATACCAAGTCTAAGTCTCGACCTGTAATAGTCAAATTTTCTACCCAAGAAGAACGGGATATAATATTTTATAGCAAGAAGAAATTAAAAGGTAGTGGAATTGTTATTTCAGAAGTACTTGTGAAAAGTAGATATGAACTGTTCCTTTTTGCTAAAGACAAATTGGGTAAAGAAAAAGTGTGGTCTAATAGGGGAAATGTGTTCGCGAATATCAATGGCAAAAAGATGCGTCTTAAATCAGAAGATGATATTATGAAGTTAATTTGAGTTTAAGTGCCGGTTGCTTTATTCGTGTAGCCTTTTTTGTTTGATTGTTTCTTGTGAATATTCTTTGTAGTATTATTTTGGAATATTTTACTTTTTTGTTTCGTTGTACGTTGCAGGTGAAATCATGAAGGAATTATCTATAGCATATTTTAATATAAGGTCATTACCATGTAATTTTGCAGAATTTAAGAATGTTTTGTTAGACGAAAATTACGATGTAGTGGGTCTTTCAGAGACATGGTTGTCACAAAATACGCCAGACAGCAATTTATTGATAGGAGGATATAATCTATTACGGAAAGACAGAGAACACAGAGGTGGTGGAGTAGGTATTTATGTTAAAAATTGTCTAAAATATGAAATTATAAATACTAACTGTAGGGATTCATTAGAGCAAATATGGATAAAACTGAAATTTAATAACTTTTATTATTCTATCGGATCTATGTACAGACCTCCAAAATGTAATTTTTATGAATTCATAGGTATTTTTGAGGATACCTTATCCGATTTAATTACTTGCTCTAATGAAATAGTTTGTGGTGGGGACATTAATGTTAATCTCTTAGATCCAGAAAGTCAAAATGCAAATATTTTTCTTGAATGTGTAGAGAATTTTAATCTCCAACAAGTAATAAATGAAGCAACAAGAATAACTAAGTCATCTAATAGTTTACTCGATATTATTCTGATTTCTAGTGACAATGACAATTTTTCCACAGGAGTGAAGGAACTGCATATATCTGACCACAGCTTGGTTTATTGTAATTTTCATAAAAATAAGTTTAGGGCAAATATTGAAAAACAGTTTAAGTTCAGAAATTTGAAACGTATTAATAAAGAATTGCTAAATGAATTTCTGTTAAATGCGCCTTTTGAAAGCATAATTTACACAAAAGATATTAATGTTAAAGTTGAGTTCTTAAACGAAATAATTATAAATATATTTGAGGTTTTAGCACCTATAAAGACCATAACGACTAAACGACAAAAACCAATGTGGCTTACAGATAATGTCCAGTTGTTGCAAAAACTGAGAGATAAAGCATTTAATAAGTTTAAAAAAAGTAAAAATAACAATGATTGGATATATTACAAACAACTCAGAAATCAGACTAACATTGCCATTAGAAATGAGAAGAGGAGCTATTTGAATTTTTGCATTGCTGCTAATAATAATAACCCTAAAATGTTAAGTAAACAGTTAAGTGACTTAAATATCTATAACAAAAAAGTGTTGTATCATTGCCTCTATTTTTAAATAAACCAAATGAAATCAATGAGGCTTTTCTAAATCATTCTCGTAATATTTCTTCAGTAGACAAAGATTTATTAGATTATTATAAACAAAATTTAAAATGCAATTTTAATGAATATTTTCAATTTAAAACAGTGTCATCGGCGGATGTAGTAAAATATCTGCATGAAATAAAATCTTTAGCTACAGGACCAGATGATTTTAATATAGCTATGATTAATCTTTGTTGCCCTATTATATTACCATATATTACTAATATCATAAATTCTTGTTTATTGGAGGGTATCTTTCCAGACAAGTGGAAAATATCGCGAGTAACACCTTTGCCCAAAGGTGACAAACTTTTATCATTTAACGACCTTCGCCCAATTAGCGTCACCCCGGTTCTTTCAAAAGTATTAGAGAAAATTATGAATAGTCAAATTCTGGTACATTTAGATGAATATACGGTATATTGCCTCCGCATCAATATGGTTTTCGTGTAGGTTATAGTTGCACTACCGCTCTTTTACAGGTAACGGATGATATTTTTCGAGCATGTGATAGTGGTAAAACAACAGCATTGCTACTTTTAGATTACTCAAAAGCCTTTGATACCCTCAATCATGAACTTTTATTGGCAATATTACACTACGTTGGGTTCTCTGAAGCTGCCATTAAGTTTGTTAAAAGTTACCTACATAAAAGAGTCCAGTTTGTGGAAACTGAACAAGGTAGATCATCACAGGAAGCTGTCTGCTGCGGAGTTCCACAAGGATCTATATTAGGTCCCCTTTTATTTAGCTTATATACGTGCAATATTTCTAACTGTATGTTTTTTTGTTCAGTACATCTGTATGCAGATGACACTCAGGTGTATTACTCGTTTTCACCTGAAGAGTTTGATGTAGCTCAAGAATATATTCAAGGTGATTTGAATACGTTGGTGTCTGTTTCTAATAAACATAATCTTTATATCAACCCCTCTAAATCGTACTTAATGATTTATGGAAAACACAAGAATCTAATTGAATCTGAGTTTAAAATCTATATAAACGAGAAAAAAATAGAAGCTGTTAAAACTGCTAGAAATTTAGGTGTAGAAATAGATACAGATTTAAGATTTAAACCACACATAAATAAGCTTTTAAAAAAGTCATATGCTACACTGAAAATGTTATATCCCAACAGACAGCTTCTATCACCTAAGGTTAAGACTATATTAACAGATTCTTTGGTACTAAGTTTTTTTAATTACTGTGATACTGTTTATGGGCCATGTTTAGATAATATAGATAAGCGTAGAATAGAAAAGGTTCAGAAATCATGTTTAAGATTTGCATACGGCATTCGTAAATATGAACCAATTTCTCACAAACTCGAAGATGCAAACTGGCTCAATATGATTAATAGGCGTTTGTTGCATTCAGCTGTTATGTTTACCAAAATATTGCTTTATAAATGTCCTCCATATTTGCTAAGAAAAATAAAATTAAGAACAGATGTACACATATTGAATTTGCGCTTCAGAGGAATGATCTCTCCCCCCACCACATAAAACGGCATTATTTGAAAGGTCTTTTACTTTTAACATATATTCAGTTTATAACAAAATACCTGAAGCTCTAAAATCTTTAACACCAAACCGTTTTAAACAGAAATACAAAAAGTACTTGCTGAATCTCCAATAATTTATTTGTAACCTTCTTGATTTCATCACGTGTAACTAATTTGATTATTCGTGTATATATATTTTCTTCTTTTTTTGGTAGCATATGGCACATTTATATTTGTTATTGTTTCTTTTTGATTTTTTATGTTGTTATTTCCGGGGCGCTGTTTAAGAAACTTTCCTAGATTGTTTTCAGCGTCCTTTTTTTGAATTTATCATAAACAATGTTTTTTTTTATCTATATTATTGTTATATATTTATATTAAATTGTACTTTATGGATAAATTTCAAATAAAAAAATTATTATTATCCCGACTTGACCATACAATGTATGGCATCACACTCCCTCTAAGGGGAAAATTCACTAAACCCCAGATATACTACATATCAAAAGGGTTTAGCTCTGTGGGAGCCCTTGCCAGGTTATCAGGCCCGTGGTTGGCGTCGTGGCTGCAGTTCCCCATAAATTTTCTGACCGTCCGGGCTGTTCCTAACAGGACGGCTTTTTGCATTTGTTTGTAAAGGTGTTCGTCCAGACCGAGGTATTTTAAATTGTTTAAGAGATGTTTTGGGACTAGTCCTGTCGTTGACATAACAATTGGTACAGTTCGTGTGTTATTCATGTTCCACTGAGTCTTTATTTGAAATTCCAAATCTCTATATTTGGTTATTTTCTCAGCCTGCTTGATATTTATATTATTGTTGTTAGGAATTGCTATGTCAATTAAAGTTGTTTTCCGAGAGACTTTATCTACCAGAACTATATCTGGTCTATTGTGAGCAACAGACCGATCGGTCAGTATCGTGCGGTCCCAGTACAGCTTATAGTTGTTATTTTCTAAAACAGATTCTGGTTTATATTTATAGTATGGTAATCTTACCGACTGTGATAATTCATGTTTCAGTGCTAGTTCCTGGTGAAGTATTTTTGCCACGGCATCGTGTCGTTCTTTGTATTCAGTTGCAGCGAACGCTTGACAACCTCCTGTGATATGCTGGATAGATTCAGATGTTTGGCAACCGTACCTGCATCTGTCATTGTTAATAGAAGGGTCTTTAACGATGTACTTTAGGTAGTTCTTAGTTGGAATTACTTGATCTTGGATTGCCAATATAAAGCCTTCCGTTTCAGGGAACATATGACCAGAGATCAACCAGTAGTTCGACGCTGCACTGTCGACATAATCTTGGTTGACGTCATTTATATGTCTTCCATGAAGGGGCTTCTCTTTCCATTTCAGCAGTTTCTGATCTGTGGTCTGGTGGTGTAATTGGACATGTTGTTGTGTCAGTCGCAGTGGTGTTGAGTCATCAACCTGGCACATGACTCTATGTAGATCAGAAAATTCTGCGAGTTTCTGGAAATGACTACGCAAAATAGAAATTTGTTGATCTAATAGCTTACTTAGATCTGTCAATCCTCTTCCTCCTTCATACCGTGGCAAATTTGTACGTTCGACAGAGCTCTTTGGATGGTGATTTTGAGCTTTTGTTAGTAAAACTCGAACTTTTCGTTGTAATTGTTCAATGTCAGTCTTGCACCAATTAACTATACCGAAAGAGTAACTGAGCACTGAACACGCATAGGTGTTAATAGCCTGAAACAGATTTTTACTGTTTAGTTTGGTTTTCAACAGTCGTCTTACCCTTCTATAAAACTCTGCTGTTAGGTCCTTTTTCATAGTCATGTGATCAATACGTTGAGCCTGCTTTATTCCAAGGTATTTATAAGTATGACCTTCACCCATAGATTCAATTGAGGTGCCATCTCCCATTTCGAAGTGCCCCTGCTGTATTTTGCCTTTAACTATATTAATAATTCGGCATTTGTCTAGGCCAAATTTCATATGGATGTCACTAGAGAACCCTTCTACTATTTTAAGCATGTCATGCAGCTGTTGTTTTGTAGCTGCCATCAACTTTAAGTCGTCCATGTATAACAAATGGTTTATCTTTAATGCTTGTACGTTGTTGTGTTTGAGACTGAACCCAAAATTAGTTGAGTTCAGTTTGTTCGAGAGAGGGTTCATGGCAAGGCAGAACCACAGCGGGCTAAGAGAGTCTCCCTGGAATATACCCCTTCTGATTGGAATAGGGTTAGTTTGTATCGAACAGTTGGCTTCATTCAGTGAGATTTTGGTTTGCCAGGTGGCCATGGCATGTTCTAAAAAGTTAATAATACAATTATTCACTTTATAGAGTTTCAGCACCTTAATGAGCCAATCATGTGGAACTGAATCAAAGGCCTTTTTGTAGTCCACATATGCCATGTAGAGATTACGTCGTTTGGCGTGGGCTTGATTGCAGACAACGGAATCAATTATCAGTTGTTCTTTGCAACCCATCGAATTTTTCGCACACCCCTTTTGTTGTTGAGTAATTATGTTGTTCAGTTCACAATGTTTGAAAATGCGATAATTAATGCATGATGTTATGAGTTTGTATAAGGTCGGAAGGCAAGTGATTGGTCGGTACTTTGCTGGGTCCTGTGCACATAGGTCGTCCTTTGGTAAGAGGTATGTAGTACCATGCGTTAGGAAACTAGGCATCTTGTGTGGGTGGGCAATTACGTCATTTATAAGGGCTGTTAGTGTTTCGTGGGTTGCGTACAGTTTCTTTATCCAGTAATTTTGTACACCATCTGGTCCTGGTGCTTTCCAGTTATGGAGGTTCTTCATTATGTTGGATGTATCTTCCGTTGTAAATGGTTGGTGTTGCATGGCCTCACAGTTCTGAGATGCAGCCTCCTCCTCATTAATCCAGCTGGCTCCGGAGTTATAGGAGATTGTTGTGGAAAGCTGTGTTTTCCAGAATTCCTCGATGTCTGTTTTACTGGGGTAACTAGGGGCTTCATTATTATTGTTGTTGTTAAGTTTTCTATAAAACCCTTTTTCTGATTGTCGGAAGAGTGTGTTGTCTAGTTTCCGTTGGTTACTGGTTTTGTACCTTCTCAATCGACTTGTGTAGACGGAGAGCTTTTGTCGTAGGCTGTCCAGACATTGCTGAGATGTGATGTTTTCTCCATCCCACTGTGAGTGTATTCGGTTATTGTCCATGATAGTCTTGACAAGCCTTTCTATTCTGTTGTTCCTGACTCCTCGTTGGTACTCGGTCAGTCTTCCAACGTCTTTCCGAAGAGAATTGATTTTCCCTTCAAGTCTTCTTTGCCAAGGTGGTATTCGAGGGGTTTTTCTAAATTGGGGAGGGTCTTGCTTTGGTCTTACTGCGACCCCAATTATTCTGCAGATGGCAGTTGCAGCACAGTAGATGATTGTGTGTAGCGACTCTAACGTATTAGCACCTAAAACATAGGTTGGCAAGATAAATTTGTTCATAGCCTGCAAGACGATACCCAATTTCTTAGATGATCTTAGTTTGGGAAGAGCTGGTCTAGTCAGTGGATCTGTTCCATTATACTCTCTAAGAGCTCCTTCCATTCCTGCTTGGATCTTCTCAAGCAGGTCAGCGTTGGTGGGCTGTTCTTGCTGTAATTCTTGAGTCTCGTCCGCTCTTTGTTCCAAAGGTGTTTCCGGCTCTGGATCGATTGTATTTCGACCAAATAGTTCGCGCTCCACTTCGCTCTTTATTGTGTCCAGTTGTTCAGGCGAAATAAGGCCATTTCTCAAGATGACACGATATTGATCTGCAACTCTCTGTTCAGTAACTTGAAGCTCTGGGTACTCACGACAGAACTCTTGATAGAGTATTTGGCGATATCCAGTCTTGTCCTGGCCAAGGTTCGTGATTCTGTAAAACGTGCGCATTATAAATTCATTCATGGCGCCAGTCCATTTCATGCGCTGTCTTTTCAGTCCCGCTTGAGTGAGCGCTGGCTGTTGATCCTGCGCAACACTTTCTGCGGGTGGAGTTCTCGTTCTCGTTTGACTCCGTTGGTGATGGTCACGTTGTTGTTGTGACTGTGTTGGTGAGTGTTCTTGTGGTTCTTCTGGTTCTTGGGCTGTAGCTCTTTGGACGGCAGGGCCCGCCTCCTCAGCACCCTGCCACCGACGTCCCGCATGCTGTCATGTCCAGCGCCGGCTCCAGACATGCCCTGGCGATCCCCAGGCAGCGGCTCTTTTCCGAGGCATCTATTTCTTAACTCCATTTTCATGGGTGTTGTCACCAATTGACCCTGGTGACCCAGGTAACTCGGACCCGTGGGGTTGTCACTTCCCAGATGAAATGATTTAAACCAAACCATCCCGTGCGGTTGTGGAGAAGGAAGGAAAGCTAGGTAGTAGGTCAGCGGACAGCTGCCCCTTTAGTCGCCTCATACGACAGGCGGTGGGTACCGTGGTGCTATTCTAACCCGGCTACCACACGGGTTTTATTATTATCCCGACTTGACCATACAATGTATGGCATCACACTCCCTCTAAGGCACTCTATGAGTGCCTTTAGGGGAAAATTCACTAAACCCCAGATATCCTAGATATCAAAAGGGTTTAGCTCTGTGGGAGCCCTTGCCAGGTTTTCAGGCCCGTGGTTGGAGTCGTTCATGAATTTTCTGACCGTCCGGGCTGTCCCTAACAAGACTGCTTTTTGCATTTGTTTGTACAGATGTTCGTCCAGACCGAGGTATTTTAAATTGTCTAATAGATGTTTTGGGACTAGTCCTGTTGTTGACATAACAATTGGTACAGTTCGTGTGTTGTTCATGTTCCACTGAGTCTTTATTTGAAATTCCAAATCTCTATATTTGGTTATTTTCTCAGCCTGCTTGATATTTATATTATTGTTGTTGGGAATTGCTATGTCAATTAAAGTTGTTTTTCCGAGAGACTTTATCTACCAAAACTATATCTGGTCTATTGTGAGCAACAGACCGATCGGTCAGTATCGTGCGGTCCCAGTACAGCTTGTAGTTGTTATTTCTAAAACAGATTCTGGTTTATATTTATAGTATGGTAATCTTACCGAATGTGATATTCATGTTTCAGTGCTAGTTCCTGTGAAGTATTTTGCCACAGCATCGTGTCGTTCTTTGTATTCAGTTTGCAGCGAACGCTTGACAACCTCCTGTGATGTGCTGGATAGATTCAGATGTTTGGCAACCGTACCTGCATCTATCGTTGTTAATGGAAGGGTCTTTAACGAGTGTTTTTTAGGTAGTTCTTAGTCGGAATTACTTGATCTTGGATTGCCAATATAAAGCCTTCCGTTTCAGGGAACATATGACCAAGATCACCAGTAGTTCGACGCTGCACTGTCGACATAATCTTGGTATGTCGTTATATGTCTTCCATGAAGGGGCTTCTCTTTCCATTTCAGCAGTTTCTGATCTGTGGTCTGGTGGTGTAATTGGACATGTTGTTGTGTCAGTCGCAGTGGTGTTGAGTCATCGACCTGGCACATGACTCTATGTAGATCAGAAAATTCTGCGAGTTTCTGGAAATGACTACGCAAAATAGAAATTTTTTGATCTAATAGTTTACTTAGATCTGTCAATCCTCTTCCTCCTTCATACCGTGGCAAAGTTGTACGTTCGACAGAGCTCTTTGGATGGTGATTTTGAGCTTTTGTTAGTAAAACTCGAACTTTTCGTTGTAATTGTTCAATGTCAGTCTTGCACCAATTAACTATACCGAAAGAGTAACTGAGCACTGAACACGCATAGGTGTTAATAGCCTGAAACAGATTTTTACTGTTTAGTTTGGTTTTCAACAGTCGTCTTACCCTTCTATAAAACTCTGCTGTTAGGTCCTTTTTCATAGTCATGTGATCAATACGTTGAGCCTGCTTTATTCCAAGGTATTTATAAGTATGACCTTCCCCCATAGATTCAATTGAGGTGCCATCTCCCATTTCGAAGTGGCCCTGCTGTATTTTGCCTTTAACTATATTAATAATTCGGCATTTATTATTATTATCGACTTGACCATACAATGTATGGCATCACACTCCCTCTAAGGCACACATGGTGTGCCTTTAGGGGAAAATTCACTAAACCCCAGATATACTACATATCAAAGGGTTTAGCTCTGTGGGAGCCCTTGCCAGGTTATCAGGCCCGTGTTGGCGTCGTGGCTGCAGTTCCCCATAAATTTTCTGACCGTCCGGCTGTTCCTAACAGGACGGCTTTTTGCATTTGTTTGTAAAGGTGTTCGTCCAGACCGAGGTATTTTAAATTGTTTAAGAGATGTTTTGGGACTAGTCCTGTCGTTGACATAACAATTGGTACAGTTCGTGTGTTGTTCATGTTCCACTGAGTCTTTATTTGAAATTCCAAATCTCTATATTTGGTTATTTTCTCAGCCTGCTTGATATTTATATTATTGTTGTTAGGAATTGCTATGTCAATTAAAGTTGTTTTCCGAGAGACTTTATCTACCAAAACTATATCTGGTCTATTGTGAGCAACAGACCGATCGGTCAGTATCGTGCGGTCCCAGTACAGCTTATAGTTGTTATTTTCTAAAACAGATTCTGGTTTATATTTATAGTATGGTAATCTTACCGACTGTGATAATTCATGTTTCAGTGCTAGTTCCTGGTGAAGTATTTTTGCCACAGCATCGTGTCGTTCTTTGTATTCAGTTGCAGCGAACGCTTGACAACCTCCTGTGATATGCTGGATAGATCAGATGTTTGGCAACCGTACCTGCATCTATCGTTGTTAATGGAAGGGTCTTTAACGATGTACTTTAGGTAGTTCTTAGTTGGAATGACTTGATCTTGGATTGCCAATATAAAGCCTTCCGTTTCAGGGAACATATGACCAGAGATCACCAGTAGTTCGACGCTGCACTGTCGACATAATCTTGGTTGATGTCATTTATATGTCTTCCATGAAGGGGCTTCTCTTTCCATTTCAGCAGTTTCTGATCTGTGGTCTGGTGGTGTAATTGGACATGTTGTTGTGTCAGTCGCAGTGGTGTTGAGTCATCAACCTGGCACATGACTCTATGTAGATCATTATTATTATTATTATTATTATTATTATTATTAGAGAACCCTTCTACTATTTTAAGCATATCATGCAGCTGTTGTTTCGTAGCTGCCATCAACTTTAAGTCGTCCATGTATAACAAATGGTTTATCTTTAGTGCTTGTACGTTGTTGTGTTTGAGACTGAATCCAAAGTTAGTCGCGTTCAGTTTGCGTGAGAGTGGGTTCATGGCAAGGCAGAACCACAGCGGGCTAAGAGAGTCTCCCTGGAATATGACCCTTCTAATTGGGATAGAGTCGTTTTGTATCGAACAGTCGGCTTCATTCAGAAAGATTTTGGTTTGCCAGGTAGTCATGACATATTCTAAAAAGTTAACAATACAATTATTTACTTTATAGAGTTTCAGCACCTGAATGAGCCAATCATGTGGAACTGAATCAAAGGCCTTTTTGTAGTCCACATATGCCATGTAGAGATTTCGTCGTTTGGCGTGGGCTTGATTCCAGACAACGAAATCAATTATTAGCTGTTCTTTGCATCCCATCGAGTTTTTCGCGCATCCCTTTTGTTGTTCGGTAATTATGTTGTTTAGCTCACAATGTCTGAAAAGGCGATGATTAATGCACGACGTTATAAGTTTGTATAAGGTTGGGAGGCAAGTGATTGGTCTGTACTTTGCTGGGTCCTGTGTACATAGGTTATCCTTTGGTAAGAGGTATGTAGCACCATGTGTAAAGAAACTAGGCATCTTGTGTGGATGGATATTATGTAATTAATGAGTACTGTTAATTTTTCCTGGGTGGCGTAAAGTTTCTTTATCCAGTAATTCTGCACACCATCTGGTCCTGGTGCTTTCCAGTTATGGAGGTGTTTCATTATGTCTTCGGTTGTAAATGGTTGGTGTTGCATCTTATCACAATTCTGAATGCAGCCTCCTCCTCCTTAATCCAGCTCGCTCTGGAGTTATGGGAAACTGTTGTGGAAAGTTGTGTTTTCCAGAACTGCTCGATCGCCGTTTTACTGGGATAACTAGGGGTTTCATTATTATTGGTGTTGTTGAGTTTTTTCTGATTTTCGGAACAGTGCGTTGTCTAGTTTCCGTTGGTTACTGGTTTTGTACCTTCTCAATCGACTTGTGTATACGGAAAGCTTTTGTCGTAGATTATCCAGACACTGCTGAGATGTGATGGTATCTCCATCCCACTGGCAGTGTATTCGGTTATTGTCCATGATCGTCTTTACAAGTCTTTCTATTCTGTTGTTTCTGACCCCTCGTTGGTACTCGGTCAATCTTCCAATATCTTTCCGAAGAGAATTATTTTTCCCTTCTAGCCTTCTTTGCCAAGGTGGTATTCGAGGTGTTTGTCTAAATTGGGGAGGGTCTTGCTTTGGTCTTATTGCGACCCCAATTGTTCTGCAGATGGAAATTGTAGCACAGTAGATGATTGTGTGTAGGGACTCTAATGTATTAACACCTAAAACATAGTGTGGCAAGATAAATTTGTTCATAGCCTGCAAGACAATTCCCAGTTTCTTAGATCTTAGTTTGGGAAGAGTTGGTCTAATCAATGGATCTGTTCCACTAAACTCTATAAGAGCTCTTTCCATTTCTGCTTGGATTTTCTCAAGCAGGTCAGCGTTGGCTGGCTGTTCTTGTTGAAGTTCTTGAATCTCGTCTGCTCTTTGCGCCACAGGTGTTTCAGGCTCTGGATCTGTTGTATTTCGACCAAATAATTCGCGCTCAACTTCGTTCTTTATTTCGTCCAGTTGATCAGGCGAAATAAGGCCATTTCTCAAGATGACACGATATTGATCTGCGACTCTCTGTTCATTAACTTGAAGCTCTGGGTACTCACGACAGAACTCTTTATGGAGTATCGAGTCTTGTCCTGGCCAAGTTTAGTCACTCTGTAGAACGTGCACATTATAAATTTATTCATGGCGCTAGTCCATTTCATGCGCTGTCTTATCAGTCCCGCTTGAGTGAGCGCTGGCTGTTGATCCTGCGCAACACTTTCTGCGGGTGGAGTTCTCGTTCTCGTTTGACTCCGTTGGTGATGGTCACGTTGTTGCTGTGACTGTATTGGTGAATGTTGTTGTGGTTCTTGGGCTGTAGCTCTTTTGGACGACAGGGGCCCGCCTCCTCAGCACCCTGCCACCGACGTCCCGCATGCTGTCATGTCCAGCGCCGGCTCCAGACATGCACTGGCGATCCCCAGGCAGCGGCTCTTTTCCGAGACCTCTACTCCGTAGCTCCATTTTCATGGGTGGTGCCACCAATTGACCCTGGTGACCCGGGTAACTCGGAACCGTGGGGTTGTCAGTTCCCAGATGAAATGATTTAAACCAGATCATCCCGTGCGGGTTTTGGGGAAGGGAGGAAGGCTAGGTAGTAGGTCAGCGGACAGCTGCCCCTTTAGTCGCCTCATTCGACAGGCGGTAGATACCATGGTGCTATTCTAACCCGGACACCACACGGGAGGTTATTATTATTATTATCATATGTTCCGAGTGTTACATGTTTGAATCACAACAAGACCATATTTTTTGTATCAGATGGCTGAACATTTCCGCTCTTATAGATGACAAGACATAGATTCTCCCATTGCCTATCACGTATTATAAACAGGTCACACTTTCCCTAAACTATATGAATAACTGATGTAGGATAGGTGGTTCCGTCCATTAGTATATAGTTTAAAATTTACAGTCCGATTTCATTTTGTATTCATTCCTGAATCAACCTTTGCTTTGATCATTTGATAATTGGGTAACTTTTGATGTTAATGTTTAAAATGGTTTAGTTTTTTTATTTTTCATTGATATGAAAATGACTCGTTTTGCGTCGAATCTAGTCATGTACTGTGTGAATAAATCCAGTGATAGAAAACGACATTACATTATTATTATAATTAGCTATTTCACTACTTAGATATTTGTTTCGTAGAACCCCGTCTAGACTTGTGAATTAATCAACGTTTCGGCTCCAGATTTTGAGTCATGATCAAAGGAAAAATGAAGAAAAATGGAAATAAAATATAGTCTAGTTCGAACTCGGGACCTCAGTCCGCCTACACCTCAAGTCAATGGGATACTGATAAAATAGTTGTCTGCTTGGTTAAGAGTGGATGTCACGTGATGATCAGGTGAATTAACCCGCCGGTGGTGGGCATGTCGGACCGCTCCAGTCTGGCTATTGCTGATTTCCATGGGGTAGGAAGGGAGTGTGATCGTGACGTCGGTTAAAGCGGTTAGTTAAATAGCTTGACGAATCGTAGATACCCTAAGAGAATTGGAGGATATGATAGTTTTGCTGGTATATCATGATATGCGAGGACCGAAGTTGGATCGTTTTTGCGTACTGATATAGTGTGTTCTTCATATATTCGATGATCGATGCATCAATTGGTACGATGGATATAGCTTTGTTGACAATTGCAACATGCTGCTTCGTAAACTCCTCGATCCTCATTTGGCTCTTAGTCTGGTTAGTACATGTTGGAAACTGTTTCAAATTGATTTCGGTTTAGAACCTATGCTATTTGGCCGTGATTCTTTCTATGTATGGCAAAACTTCTTTACGCTTTGCATCTCTCTTAGAGAAAAAAAAATCGATAAATATTAAACTGCAATTATAAAGTGAAACTTTTTTCTATCGCCTCATAATTTTTCCGTTCGTCTTAAAGCATGTCGCATTACAGCCCCTCGAGTGCACTCGTTGCATTCCGGCAGTAATGGCGTTTATATATTGGATATTGACATTGTACGATTTTGTTTGATCTTGTGGAGGTTAAATAGGTTATAACTGGATAAACAAGTTGACAACAAATGATTTATTTTGGAATAAAACTGTTGTATTAAGAATAAACCTTATAAAAAGTAGGTGCGTATTTCTTCATATTATGAATCCGACTCTTAATTTTAGGCAAAAAGGTAATGTGTTTCAGTTATATTCGGATATACAAAACAGAAAACATTTGTTGTTTGGCCACAGAATGGGTATATATGCCTTATTGACATCGAATATTGGATTATGGAATAATATTTAATATTTTCTTCGACGTGTCATTCTTCTGTACGCAATATATAATGTATATTGTTTCTGGTAGGGAACCTCCACAAGAGAATGTCCTGTCTAACACTTATACATGTATTTGATAAATATCGGTAAATTTGTAGACGCGAGATGTAAAGACCGAGCTGTTCCATGTAATTGCTGTTGCGGGACCTCTGTGTACTAGTTTGCACAAAAATCCTAATATCCGTTTTTACATCTTGCGTGTACAAATACTATTTAAATAAAAAAATATCAATCTGTTTGAGTTATAATCGAATATTTTCGATATATGACATTTGTTGCATAGTCACAGCATGGGTGTATAGCATTTATTGACATCGAACATTGAATGTTTCTTTTTGGTTATATTCGAATAAGATATATCATAAGGCATATGTTGATTAGTTACAGAATAGGTTTACTGTATTGGCACTGAATATTCCATGTTCAAATATAGTTCACGTTTATTATAAGAAACGGTGTTTTCGGTAAACAAAGGTAAATCAATTTTGCTATGAAAATTTAATGTAGAAATGTAAGAACAAAGTTTCACCTGCTTCGTTGTTTCATAAAACCAATTTTATATAATGTTCGTCATTTGGCAGTTAGGGACCATTTATAAAATTCTACATACTATTTTTCTCCACCGCCCACCTTCCCCACTCTACTTCACACTTTCTGAGAATCAAAGCTAAAATGCTTATATATAGAGCGATTCTTACCATGTTATTATATATAATGAGAACGGTTTGTTTATTTAATCGGTTTTCTGGAAGTTTGTGCAGTTTGGATTTTCGGAATAACGAAACAGACCGTGATGAGAAAAATTCTTACTTTTGAGGATTTTAAATATTAAAAAGTACTATTTTGGTTTTCATACTACATACAATATACCAAAATTGGGGCTTTAATTTAATTCCATCAACCAAAGTTTAGGTAAATCTTACCACATATTAGAATGTATGAATATTGTGTAGAGACTCTAGAACTAAGTCAACACGTTTATATTAAACTAGTACAAATACTGCTTAAATTATGTCAAAAACATGCTCAAATTATCTGACTTAGTTTCGTAGAAAATAAATTAAAAGTATTTCAGCAGTCGTGTTTCCTTACTAGTTGGCTATATTCATGCGGTTACCCTTTTTGGACATATTTGCTAGAATTTTTCATACAGATATACAGATATTTAATGAAAAAATGAAAATACAGGCTGTGTATAATGAATACGTATACATTCAATTTCAATAAGCCTTTTAAAATTTTAAATCTGACGATCCATGAATAAAGATTTCATATTGCAATTGTTAAAAAACTAATAAACTGATAGCGCCTAGTTTTGGCATCCATAATGTAGATTTAAATTTTTCAGTTCCTACATGCCCAACTCAACTTCGTAAGTGAGGAAGATATCATTATAAAAGATGTAAAAAATTCCAGTGTTTCTTTTTTATCTGTTACTAATGATCCAATTCGATCGATCCTGGGGTCATGCTCTAGAATTCGCCTCGATACACCATAGAAAATAGTTTATCTATTATTTCTATTTTTTTTATTATGCAAAGAACAAACACATTTTCTTGCTTCATTTGTTTATAACAAAGTAAAGGACCGTATTTACGAGTGGAAAATATAGCAAAATATCATTACAAATCGTTCTCAATGTAATGGCACAGTCGGTATCCTGATAGTTTTATTTTCTAGGAAAAATCTCTGTTGATTTTTATGAAAATATAATGTTTGGTAAAGTTTTCGTACATGCAGAAATGATATTAATTTTTATTTCTCTCTACTGCAATCGATAGGGTAAATTACTGTTCAGTAGCTAAATGACCTTATTAGTCAGATCTATATAGCGAGCTATTGAGAGAAGTAAAGTGTGATTTATTCGGTCAAAGGTTTCAGCATAATCTAATAGCTCCAGAGAGGTGGTTTTCCTGATATCAGCTGCCTCCATGATATTAATCGAAATAGAGTTTAAATCTGTCGAACAAACAAATTCTGGGCTAACCGCTGACGGATGTGGTTAAAATGCTCTTTTCATTTAATAGAGGATTTATGTATTCTCCTTGTATTCACATTGGTCAAAATTCTGATAAATCATTTTTACTTATTTTATTTTCTGAATCGTCTATAAGTTTTTAATAATTATAAAATACACAATTATTGATATAAACAAAAGGATTGTAATGTTTTATTACATGTTGAATAGAAGGTGCTTAAGTAAACTTTCCGTTAATAAGCGAAGGAAGTTATATCTTATTTAAATTTAATATAAATAGCACTAAATAATATATTAATGTGATTGAGTTTAATTAAATGAAATAAGATAATTTTGAGAGATATTTATTGACCCGCCCAGGTGAAATGTTTCAGAATGGCCAAATATTTTCAATACCTTTATGTATTGATTTATTGATACTTTAAATTTTGGAAAAGTTAGATGACTAGTCTCTGTTTACTTTCCAACAGTGGTTTGCTCATACTGATGGGGTCATCCGATAATATGGCCCTTTGCAAAAACTACCGGGGCTACAGTATTTCTTTTTAGAACATAAATTGGATATAAGAAGATCTACCCTATCAGTTAATAAGACTGTTTTAGCTATAAATTAAAAAATATAACTAATTTTTTGTTCGTGTTTTTTTTTTAAACAAAACGATAATAGATCTTAACTTTCGTACCAATTAGTTATGTTTTGTCATCAGAATACTCTGATGTTGGTTTTGTTCTACTATTAGTTTTGTCACCGAAAGCACTTTTTCTCCGTAAATGACCTGCGCTTTTTGGTATGTGTGAGAATATATATTGTTATAAAATTATCCACTCCGTCCCTGGCAAAAGTAACGTAAAACATTCAAGTCGACTGAAATATAAAAAAGAATATCCGCGAGGGCGATCGTGCTAGAAAACCTCGAAAAGACTCGACAACCGGTAAGATGACCCTCGAAATTTGCTGGAAGAATTCCATGCACATTATAAAAGGAATGGCCGATCATCGCAAAAGTTAGTTAGTTTATTGCTTTCAGCTTATTTGTTGTTATGATTTCGATGTTATTGTATAAAATCAGCTATTGGAAATTTTTTATATTTGACGTGTAAATAAAAGTTTTTAGAAAGTGCAGGGAATATTAGTTTTAAATTAATTGAACCCACGGAGTTTATAACAATTTGGTGATCAGAAGTGAAGGATTATGTGAAGTTAAAATCTCAATTTGATTTATAGAAAGCCGAAGTATGAAAAAAGAAAAAATGGACCAGGCTACCAAAAAAAAATATTCAAACAGGTTACGGATGGACCAGATGAAAAATTAACTCAGATTCTGGAAAAACGTGACAAAAAAGAGAAACATCATAAAGAGGAAATTCAACAAAGGTTAGTGAAATCTTTTGATGAAAAACGTAAAATAGAATTAGAAACTCTTGTCACTGCTATGGAAGAAAAACAACAAAATTTAGTTGAAGGATTATTCTCGAAATTTGAATTAACAAGACAAAATGAATTTAAAGTATTAGATGAACACAGACAAAATGAACTTAAAATATTTGAAGAAAAAAAGTTAATGAAACAGTTAATAAAACAATGCAAATAGTGGAATCAGACAAAAAAGAGATAAACGAAGAAATATAGATTCTAAGAAATAATGTGGATAATCTCGAATCCAAAGTAGAGGACATTGATTCCATCCAGGTCAAGTAAAGTTTGAAATCAGTGCCGTCCAAAACAAAGTGGAAACCAAAAACGAATGACAACAAGATTTGCAGAGACGGAAATACCAGCGCACCGTGAGTACCAAAGGTTCCTTTACCAAACCACCCACATTTGATGGCAGTTCATCTTGGCCCATGTATAAACGACAATTTGAAGCCGTAGCTACAGCTAATGGATGGGAAAACCAAGAAAAATCTACGTCTCTTCTAATTAATTTCCTTAAGAGATCTGGCCTTAGAAATCCTCCAAAGCATTCCAGTCGATAAACAAGGCAATTTCGAGAAGATCATTGCTATCCCGGACAAAAGATAAGACAATTTTCTCTGAGCCAAGTCATAAATTGCGAAGAAGAGTACTAGACGTCAGTGAAGGAGACAGGGCCCAGTAAAGAGTCCCTACAATAGTTTACTGACCATTTGACACACCTTACACCGGAGGAACAAAAGAGAGCCAAGCAGTTTATCACAAAGCACTGGCAAATTTTTAACAGTCAAGATGGAACCACCGGTCGCACATTTAGCACAGAATAGATACTGGAAAGGCTCAACCCATCAGAATACCACCTAGACGCCTACCATTGGGGCAACAACAGACCGTCGAGGAAAGAAAAATCGAGTCCATGTTACAAAATGGAGTTATTGAGCCATCCATCAGCCCATGGTCTGCTCAAGTCGTGCTAGTTAAAAAATAGGATGTAATCACCCGATTTTGCGTGGATTACAGAAAGCTGAATGACGTCACGAAGAAAGGCAGCTATCCACTACCCCGAATCAATGATGTATTGAGCGGGTTGACATGCTTAGTATATCTCGACGACATTCTGGTAATGGGTCATACATTTGACGACCACCTAACGAACCTGGGCGAAGTATTTTCCAGAATTACAGCAATACGATTTCATGGTTGAACCTCGTGCCGGTCGTTTGCATAATAATGCCGATGCTCTATCAAGAAGACCCTGTAGAGCAGAATGCGGATATTGTCTGATGACGGAACAGCGAGAGGGTATCTCCATCAGACAGATCCGAGTGCAGGCTATTAAAGACTGGACATCGGAACAGTGCATTCAGGACCAAATGGCTGATCCAGACTTCGAACCATTCCTGTCACTCAAAAAGAGAGGGACACCCAGGCTGAAATCGTTATGGGACTCTCTAAGAGTAGAGGATGGAATGCTCAAACGAGTTTGGGAAAGCAATGATGGCCGAGAAACCAAGTCCCAGCTGGTAGTTCCGAAGAAAAAGGTACCATCCATCCTGACCGAAGTACATGATGGGATTACCTGGGGCCATCTGGGCATGAAGAAAACCCGAGACAAATTCGCCAGCGGTACTACTGGGTAAATTACTTCGAAAACATCAGAGCTTGTTGCCGGAAATGTGACAACTGTGCAGCCAGTAAGGGCCCGAAGACCCGGACCAAGGACATAATGTAGCAGTACAATATGGGTATCCCATTTGAGAGAATTGCCATCGATGTCGCCGATCCGTTTCCCGAGTCTGAGAGAAGGAAGAAATACATTCTGGTTGCAATGGATTGTTTCAGCAAATAGCCTGATGCATAGGCGATACCCAATCAAGAGGCAACCGCGGTAGCAACGGTGCTAGTGGAACAGCTATTCATCAGTCTTGGCGTCCCGTTGGAACTACATTCAGACGAGGGACGTAACTTCGAATCGAATGTATTCCAGAAGGTCTGTATGATGTTGGGAATCAGGGAATCGAGAACAACACCATTGCACCCACAGGCAGACGGTATGCTGGAAAGATTCAACACCTATCCAAGGTCAGCAATAACCAGCGTGATTGGGATAATCATATTCCTGTGTTCCTGTTTGCCTATCGCTCAGCTGTACATAACAGTACAGGTCTGACTCCTGCGAGGGTATTATTCGGATGGGAACTTGGAACCCTATCCAAGGTCGTCAGCAATAACCAGCGTCCAGAACCGTCCCAAGACATCCACGATTATGCGGACCAGCTCCGACATAACATACTGGCAATACACTTACTAGCCCGAACGCAGATGTTGGCCAGCAGTGACCGGATGGAACTCGATATGACCTTAAGGCCAATTCTGTCGGGTTTCAAGAGAGGGACAAGGTCTGGCTGTACAACCCCCATACAACCCTAACGGAGCAAGGGTAAATCTTACATCCGCCTGGGATTGTTCATACGAGGTGGTCAAGAGGATTAATGATGTCGTCTACCGTATCTGTCCAAACCCCAGGGCAAAGTTGAAGGTGGTCCATTTAGATCGACTCGCTCCGTACCATGGAGAGGATGTTTCTGATCGGGCCGATTAGAATTGAAGCGTGGACAGTGTTATAAAATTATCCACTCCATCCCAGGGGAAAGTAACGTAAAACATTCAAGTGGACTAATGTATAAAAAAAGACGCAAAGTTGATCGTGCTAGAAAATCTCGAAAGACTCGACAACGGGGAACATGACCCTCGATTATAAAAGGAACGGTTTATTGAGTTCAGCTTATTTGTTGTTATGATTTCGATGTTATTGTATAGAATCAGCTGTTGGAAAGTTTTGATGTTTGACGTGTAAATAGAAGTTCTAGAAAGTGAATATTAGTTTTAAATTAATTGAATCCACGGAGTTTATAACAGTATTATTTGTTTTAAAAATAGTTTTAGCATTGAATTTATTCCCTAGACGTTTCATTTTTCCGTTACACCCGGGTTATATGGAATTATGTTAATAATTTTGTTTTCTGTTTGTATTGCGTTGGTGTTAATGGTGTATTGGTTGTTTGTGTTGGTTTGTTGTTGCGATTTTTTTTCTAGTTGATTCACAGTTTTATTTATGAATAAATCTATAACAAAATTCACCTTTTTGAACAATTACTTTGGAGTCATGTTGTTTTGTATTATTTATTTACTGAACCATTTTGTTCCTAGCGAGATTATTGGTAATCCATGTTAATTTATTTGACGTTTCATAAATATGTATAATGAATCCTATGTTTTTTTTCTACGGCACACTTAACTTCGGAGTGTTGAAAAAAAGATCAAAGATATTGTATGGATAATTAAAGCATGAATGATTTTCATTTCTTGGTTTCTGAAGAAACAGACACACAGAACCTGAAAAATCAAGTTAACTACGATTAATCTTTTCAAAATTGCAGTGAGGATATATGGTACAAAAGAAAGAGTTCGTCATTGTCATTTTCGCTCTTAAGAATGTGAAGAGTGTTCAATAGTTTCCTTAAATTAAAGCCTTTTATGATACCATACAGTTTTAATATTCACCTATTTCTAGATATCAACATTTTGAAAAAAAATATCAAATAACCACCAAACGGTGCATTTTAGGTAATATGTAGGATGAATAAAGTCTAAGTAAAATTAATTATATACAGGATGTACCGTTAAAAAATACCTTCAATATAAAGTATTTTCAGTGGCACCGTAAAAAAATTAAATTTTGCCAATAATTGCCATTTGCTTCTTATAAGGGGGTTTTCGGGTTCGCTGATCACGAATCTGAAATACAATTCAAGATGGGGAGTCCAATATGGACGATGAAAATAATCCATGGCTGTTGATTTTGAAAATTTTTATCCGCCATCTTCGAACCGTAATTTTGAATTTTGCAAATCTGACCTCGGATTCGTGACCTTAAAAACCACCCTAAACAAATTTTGGTGTAATTGGCAATTATATTCAAAAATTTATTTTTGTCTCTAAAATAGGTCTCTAAAAATAATCAGATTAAAAAAAATTGTTTCAATAGATTGTCAAAAAAGAAACCTTAAAAGGAGGTATCACATGATCCTTCTTTGGATTAAAACTTGTAAAAGTGGTATTCACCCCCGCTAGGGGTGGAAACAGCAGGGTGATCGATAGATGTAAAATGTGTCCCCCGTAAATATAACTTCACGTTTTTTTTTTGTCTTTTTCTATTAAAAGATGTTTTAAAAGTTAATTTGTGTGGCTAGTTTTGAAATGAAAGCCCTGTACACATATTTAAAAAGATACCTGAAAATAACAATATAATGAAAAAGTTATATAACTTAAAATTATCATATAATATGTAGATTTCAAATCTGTAGGTACGAATCTTTGTACCCGCATTTCGTGATTTCAGCTCATTCTGGTCGGTAGGTACAGTCAATCAAGGATTGTTTTCATTTTTGACATTATTACATTTTTCAATATAATTTTAATCTGATTTTAGATTATGGTCGTTTTCTGTAACTAGCTCTAAAAAACCGACGAGAAAAATATCCGTGTACACTCAAAATAGCTTTAAATTAATTACAAACCCATTTTCTATCAATAGCAAAACCAAAAGTTTATATAATTACTTCATGTTGCACTTCCTTGACAGCAAACACTATTTGTCAATTTGTAAGCAAATAACAGAATAAAAAGAAACCGTAAGAAGTATTAGAAAATAGTTTCGAACTTTTTCGGAAATGTAGGTGTTTTAAAAGCATTTCGTTATTTTCTAGACGTTTTTCTAGGGAATACTTTGACGTTGTGGAATTATACAACTATAGAGTTTTTAAATGTCCTCAGGACATTCAGGAACTCTGTTTCACTCGGAAGAACTTTTATAAACTAAGACGAGGATTACTTTGCATTTTTTATGCACTACATTGTAAACTTGGATAACATAATATACATAATAAATTTCTGGACTAGACACAGTCGCTCTTAATCAGTAGAAATATATATTGAAAAATATAATTAAACTATATCAAAATATGTACATTTACTGAAAATTTCTATGCTGAAAAGTAGTAGTTTGGTAAAATGAATTGATCTGGTTATCTGTTGAAATTTGATAATAATAACAGAACACTGGGCAAGTGGAAATTTTTTATAGCGGTACTTTGAATGTGTAATCAGTTTTATTGTTTTCATGAATTGGGGTTGAAAAACTGTATTGTGTTTGTTACCGAAGTTCCCAAGATACATTTATATAATCATATTGAATTAAGGTAAAATGAAAATGTATATGCCCCTATTCGAAATATGTTCCATCGACGAAAAATATTCAACCTTAAATACGAAAACGAAGTTGTTCAGAACAATCTTGATATCAATGAAAAGTAATTTCCAAATGGAGTCAGAACAAATTAAATTGTCCATACAGAAGAATTGTGTTTATTAAATGCAGAAAATAGTATCATTTTAATATTATGACCGAATTGAAGCAATTTTTGCATAACGAGGACTAGACTTGTTGCCAGAAAGGTGTGGAGAATTATTTACAAACAAATAAGGGTTGAAAAATAGATTTTATTCTGCGTTTGATGTATAAAATTTTCAGGTAAAAAGATTTTTCACAAAATTTGTTTAGAATCAAATAGTTTACCGGAATATCAGGTAAGTATCAAAATTTCTCACGTTTTCCCGTAAAATTTTAAATAAACGTGACATCTCAAGGCTCTGAAAATACAGTTCTCTTATAGAAGTTAAGTATCCCTAGAGTCAGTCTGAATTTGTGCATTACGCTAGCAACTATCCATTTGTCGGTTAAAGAAAACTGAATATTTTTGTGTGTTCTTGGAAAATAACACCACAATAGCAACAATAATCTGTATATTTAAGGCAAAACCAAATGTTTCAAAGTCGATTATGACTGCGTTGTTAATGGCTTTAAGATATTGTTATATAGTCCGTGGGTTCAATTTAAAATTATAAAACTAATATTCACTCTAATATTCACTTTCACTTTTCTAGAACTTTATTTACACCAAATTATACAGAACAGCTGATTCACAATAACATGAAGATATACGCTCATAGTCTTGTCTAACTAACTTGCGATCGTGGGCTGCTCCCTTTATAAAATCAGCATCGAAAATTCTCGCAAAAATCAGTCATCAATCTTACAGCGGTCGAGCCATTTCGAGAACATTTTTTATTTCAAATCGATCGTTGTCGTACTGAAATGAAACAGGGTCGGCTTTGGTAAATTTCGTAACACTGCCCCCCCCCTTAAATTCTGATCGTCCCGATCAGAAACATCCTCTCCATGGTAGAGAGCGAGTCGATCAAAATGGACCACCTTCAACTTAGCCTTGGGGTTTCGACGGATCCGGTAGTGACATCCTTAAGCCTCTTGACCACCTCGTATGGACCATCCCAGGCGGGTGTAAGCTTTATGGATTTACCCTTGCTTCGTTGGGGGTTGTAGCCAGACTTGGTCCCTCTCCTGGAACCCGACTGAATTGGCCTTGAGGTCGTATTGCGTCTTCATCCGGTCACTGGTGGCCAACATCTGCGTTCGGGCTAATTCGTGTATTGCCAGCATGATATGTCGGATCTGGTCAGCATAATCGTCGACGTCTTGGGAAGGTTCTTTGGGGGAACTAAATGTCAAACCGCAGTGTAATCGCAGCTCCTTTCCGAATAGCACCCTGGCTGGGGTGCGGTGTGTACTATTACGTACGGCAGAGCGATATGCCAACAGGAATAGGGGAATATACTCATCCCAATCACGTTGGTTATTGCTGACGACCTTGGATATGTATTCTTCCAAGGTCCTGTTGAATCTTTCCACCATTCCGTCTGACTGTGGGTGCAATGGTGTTGTTCTCATGTTCTTGATCCCCAACATCGTGCAAACCTTCTGGAATACATTCGATTCGAAGTTACGCCCTTGGTCTGAATGTAGTTCTATCGGGACGCCAAACCTGCTAAATAGTTGTTCTACTAGCACCGTCGCTACCGTGGTTGCCTCTTTGTTGGGTATCGAATATGCTTCAGGCCATTTGTTGAAGTAATCCATTGCCACGAAAATGTATTTGTTCCCCCTCTCAGACTCGAGAAACGGACCGGCGACATCGATGGCGATTCTCTCAAATGGGACGCCCACATTGTACTGCTGCATTCTGCCCTTGGTCCGGGTCTTCGGGCCCTTACTGGCTGCACAGAAGGCACATTTGCGGCACCAAGCTCTGACGTCTTCGAAGTAATTCACCCAGTAGTACCGCTGGCGAACTTTGCCTAGGGATTTATTCATGCTCATGTGGCCACCGGTAATCCCATCATGTACTTCGGTCAGGATGGCTGGTAACTTTTTCTTCGGAACTCCCAGTTGGGACTTGGTTTCTCGTCCATCAGCGCTTTCCCAAACTCGCTTGAGCATTTCATTGTCTACTCTTAGAGAGTCCCATTAAGCCCATACGATTTCAGCACGCCGGAGTATCTAGCTACCTCGTCCCATCGTGGCCTGGGTGCCCCTCTCGTTTTGAGTGACAAGATTGCTTCGATGTCTGGATCAGCCATTTGGTCCTGGATGCACTGTTCCGTTGTCCAGTCTTCATTGACCTGCACTCGGATCTGCCTGATGGAGATACTCTCTCGCTGTTCCATGTTCAGACAATGTCCGCATTCTGCTCTCTGCTCTTCTGGATAGGGTATCGGTATTATTGTGCAAACGGCCGGCACGGTGTTCCACCTTGAAATCGTATTGCTGTAATTTCTCCATCCCCCTGGCCAGTTGTCCTTCCGGTGTCTTCATGTCCAGCAGCCCTTTGAGGGCGGCATGATCTGTCCGGATTAAGAAATGACGACCATTAAGAGATTTGTGGAAATGGTCTACAGCCCTTATTATTGCCAGAAGTTCTTTTCTGGTGACGCAATAATTTCTTTCCGGTTTCGAGAATCCACGGCTGTAGTACTCGATCACCCTTTCTTCGCCATCTTGCACCTGGGATAGGACGCCCTCCAAACCTGTGTTGCTGGCGTCGGTGTCTAAGATGAACTAGCCGGAATTTGTAGGAAAGGCTAGGATTGGGCTGGAACATAGTGCTGCCTTCTTCTCAGTGGTCTACCGATGTAGAGGCGCGGCAATGGTGGCAAATCCCTCAACAAATCGCCTGTAGTAGGAACAGTGGCCCAAGAAGCTTCGCAGTTCATGCTTGTCTCTCGGGACTGGCCAATCACGGATAGCTTCTATCGTGTCCTCGTTGGTGCGGATTCCTGACTCGGAAACGACGTGACCCAAAAACTCTACTTCTTCTTGGAACAAGGAACACTTCTTCGGGTTGAGTCTCGGGTTGGCGTTATTAATTCTGGAGAATAATTTGCCCAGGTTCTTCAGGTGGTCGTTGAATGTCTGACCCATGTCTAGAATGTCGTCGAGGTAAACTAAGCACGTCCTCCATGTTAACCCGCTCAGTACATACTCCATTAGCCTCTCAAATGTTGCGGGTGCATTACATAACCCAAAGGGCATGACCGTGAACTGAAACAGCCCTTTACTGGTGGAGAACGCTGTCTTCTCTCTCTCGTTTGCGTGTAGACCAACCTGCCAATATCCACTCTTTCTGTAATCCACGCAAAATCGAGTGGTTCCATCCTTCTTTTTAACTAGCACGACGGGAGCAGAGCATGGGCTGAAGGATTGCTCAATAACTCCACTCTGTAACATGGACCCGATGTTCTCCGCGACTGCCTGTTGTTGCCCCAATGGTAGTCGTCTAGGTGGTATTCTGATGGGTAGAGCCTTTCCGGTATCTATTCGATGCTGTATGATGTGGGTGCGGCCGGTGGTTCCATCTTGACTGTTAAAAATTTGCCAGTGCTTTGTGATAAATTGCTTGGCTTCTGGTTCTCTGGTGCCAGGTATGTCAAATGGTCAGCAAACTGTTGTAGGAACTCTTTACTGGGCCCTGTCTCCTTCACCGACGTCTGGTACTCTTCTTCGCAATTGATGATGGTCTCTAGTGGCTCGAAACAAGCTATCTCTTGACTATTGGCAATTCTAATGTCGTTGTTGGACAAATTCAGGACTCTGATTGGTATATCTCGTCCGGTTTTAACTATAGCCCATCCAACTAAGTAGTCATGAGCTGAGTGTACGGGCTCCACCATTCCAACGCAGCTTCCAGGATTGCTGTCTAGCTGCCCATGAATAATCTGTTCCGTTCGACCGGAAGACTTTGCCACAATTTTTATGGAGGTGACTGAACTGTTGACGTGCCGTGTCAAGACAAATTCCTTATTTAGGAACCGAAGAACATCATATCTCGGGTCGAACATAAATCCATGCTGGCTAATTAGGTCCATTCCCAGTATAAAATCGTCCTCAATATTCGCTACCAGGACCCTATGCCGGATCATGTTGTCCCCTATCTGTAGCACGACATCTGCATCACCCTGTATTGACATGGACTCGCCGGTGACTGTTCTGAGCTAGATGTTATTGGTAACTGGCCGAATTTCTGATGCTCTCAAAATCCTGGACTTGGCGATGGACACAGCGGCGTCGGTGTCGATGGTGATGGTACTTGCTCGGCCATTGACGGTGCCCCTGATGACTAGGCTTCTGCTATCTCGGAAAAATCCCCGAATGGATACTGTCCTGGGGGCTGGTGGAGGTTGATTCAGCATTCGCCCCCTTATGCTCACTGGTTGGAGTTTCCCTGTTTGTTAAGGTCGGCTTGTTGGCTTCCCCTGGTTGGTGATCGTTCCGGTAGCCTTACTCGGCAGTCACGTTGGAAGTGTCCTGTCCGTCCGCAAGGATAACATGCCCCTCTGGTGCCAGTTCTTTGTGACCGTTCTAATATTTTGTTCAGACCAGCCAGCAGCGCTTGAGATGGTGACTCTGACTCTTCCTGGTTGAAGGAAACTGCTCGGACCCTCGGCTTGGATGTTCATGACGGCTTCAACTTCCAAAGCCCGAAGTAGAGCTTCATTACTTTTCTTCACTCCACTTAGTCTTACATTTCGTTGTACTTCCACATCTCTGATGCCGTTTATGAAACTCTGTGTAGCCAACTGGTCTTTCGTTTCCTCTGGCAGGTCTGGGTAGGACAAGTGAACTAACCGTCTAATCTCTGCTGCAAATTCTTGGAGGGTTTCACCGGATTTTTGCGTTTTTCCACTCAGTTGTACTTGGTATACCTGGCTCAAAGATTGATTGTCGTATCGTTTTTACAGGATGGCGATGATCTTGTTGAAATTGCCTTGTTCATCTACTGGAATGCTTTGGAGGAGTTCTAGGGCCGGACCTCTTAACGAAATTACCAGAGAAGTAGATTTTTCTTGATTATCCCATCCATTAGCTGTAGCCACGACCTCAAATTGCCGTTTATACATGGGCCAAGATGAACTGCCATCAAATGTGGGTGGTTTACTAAAGGAACCTTTGGTACTCGCGGTGTGCTGGTATTTCGCTCTCTGCAAATCCTGTTGTAATTGTTTAATTTCGGTTTCCACTTTGTTTTGGATGGCACTGATTTTATCTTGTACTGCACTTTGTACTGTGTTTTTATTGGAACTGATTTCTAATTTTACCTGGCTCTGGATGGAATCGATGTCAATTACTTTGATTTCAACAGTCTCCACATTACTTTTTAGGATCTTAATGTCGTCGGTTATCTCTTTTATGTCTGATTCCACTATTTCCATTCTTTCATTAACTGTTTCATTAACTTGCGACACTATTTGCATTAATTGTTCAAATTGCAGTTGTCTTTTTTCTTCCGTTTTGCCTTGTTTTTCTTCAAATTTTTTAAATTCATTTTGTCTCGTCAATTCAGTTTGATATTGTTTTTCTACAAATTTCGAGAATAATCCCTGAATTAAATTTTGTTGTTCACTTTTCATCGTGGAAACTAGATTTTGCTGTTCGCTTTTCATCGTAGTGACAAGATTTTCTAATTCTATATTACGTTTTTCATCAAAAGATTTTACTAACCTTTGTTGAATTTCTTCTTGTCATGTTTTTCTAGAATCTGGGCTATTTTTTCGTCGAGTCCTTCCGTAACCTGCTTGACTATTTTTTTGGTAGTTTCGTCCATTTTTTCCATGCTACAGGTTTCCATTAAATTACGATTTTAACTGCACTTAATCCTTCACTTCTGATCACCAAATTTTGTTATATAGTCCGTGGGTTCAATTTAAAATTATACAACTAATATTCACTTTCACTTTTCTAGAACCTTATTTACAACAAATTATACAGAACAGCTGATTCACAATAACATTACGATATACGCTCGTCGTCCTGTCTAACTAACTTTATAAAACCAGCATCGAAAATTCTCGCAAAAATCAGTCATCAATCCTACAGCTGCCGGGCCATTTCGAGAACATTTTTTATTTCAAAGCGATCGTTGTCGTACTGAAATGAAACAGGGTCGGCTTTGGTAAATTTCGTAACAATATGTATTGAAAATATAAAATACAAAATAAAAGTTTGATATATGACATTTAATTGACATAAGAAAAATTTGTTGTTTCTAGATATACAGGTAGACAAAAGATCATGTATTACACTTAATCAGCTTTTAAGTTGGAAGAACTTGAGAGAGTTGTCTTTAGAATTTTTAAGTGCCCTTCCTAGGTACGACTTTGATATAAGATTCGCATTCGCCAAAAATGTGATCAATGAATTATTTTATTTCGCTGATCCCATTAACATCATAAGGGAAAACCTTAGACAACCGATATGGACTATCCCGATATTCTAAAGACAACTCTTTCAAGTTCTTCAAACTTGAAAGCTGTTGAACTGTAATACATAATCTTTAGAATTTTTTGTATTACTAGAAACAACAATTTTTTTGTCAACGTAAATGTCAAACAGTGAGGACGCGTGGTTTGGAACAAATTCATTTAAAATTCAGGTGTTGTTTTCTTTTTGAAAAACGCTGGGACAGGTGGTTTTTTTGCGGTATTTGTGATGATAAACTCATTTATACAGGGTTGGCCAGAAATAAATTGCGACCATAAACTTCATTTTTTCAAATGGAAACATTTGTTTTTTATTTTATTTTTGAAATCTGCATTGAATTCTAAGTATTTTTTATGTACAATGTCCTTTACCGAAAACTAACAGTTATTAAAAAAATTACATTTCTTCCTTAAGTTAAGAAAACAAGGGTAAAAATAAGATGTTTGTTGGTTTGAACCTATCTATTTACGTCTGGTTTTTATGATTGTTGGGGGTATTTTAGTCGCATGAAATTAAACCCTTTTTGTAATGCTGGAGTTTTTAGTACTTGTTTATTTCCATAGAAACTTTTTACTTCAAATTTCAAATAAGTGGTTGTCAAGTGCAGTTGCAAAGTTTCAATGTATGGTGCGTTTAACTGAAAAGCAGCGAATAGAAATTTTGACGATGGTAGGATATGGCGACAGAACTCTATCACAAGCTGAAGTTTGCGAATTGTTTAATTTGAAGTACACGGAGCGGCCTATTACACGATCGGTAGCTAGTAAAATAGAAAAAGGTCTCTAGGATTTGGCCACGTAAGGGACAATTACAAAACCAAACAACTTCCAGAAGATACACAATTGAATGGAATTAAATTTACAAGAAAGTACTCAAAAATCCACTAGACAAATAGCCGCAGAACCGTCAATCAGTAAATCTTCTGCTGTAAAATGCTTGCATTGAAATAAATGGTAACCATACAAAGTTCATTTAGTTCAGGAACCTACTAAAGATGATATGGACCAGAGAGTAGAATTTTACGAAAAAATGATGGATAGATGCAATGTCAACTCGCACTTTTCAATTAAGATAGTTATTTCCCACCGGGCAACATTTTGTTTAAATGGTTCAGTAAACAGAAAAAATTTTCGATATTGGGAATCAAAAAACTCACACTGGATTATGGAAAGTGATACACAGTTTTCCAAGAAAGTTAACGTATGGGCCGGAATTGTGGGTACTTCAATTGTGGATCCTTTTTTTATTGAGGGAACACTTAACTTCGAAAAGTATTTAGACCTATTACAAAATCACATAATACCCTGTTTAACAGAACTTTACCCGAATGGTGAAAACCCCAATATACTGGCAGATTCGGTATGGTTTCAATAGGATGGAGCGCCCCCTCACTATTCGCGAACAGTGCGAGATTATCTTGACAATATTTTCCCAAATAGATGGATCGGAAGGAGAGGTAATATCGAATGGCCAGCTAGGTCTTCAGATCTAAGCCCGTTAGATTTTTATCTTTGGGGTTACGTGAAATCGAAAGTCTACTTCAATAAGCCGGAAAATATCATGAAATTAAAAATTAGAATTAGGGCCAGAATACAACGAATCCTGCCACAATCGCTAAATGAAGTGTTACGAGAATATGAAAACCGTCTGGAAGTTAATAGTCAACAATTTGAAGATTTAATTTGATATTTGGATGTTTTTTTTCTTCAATTTTAAAATAAATGTAATTTTTGTAATAACTGTTAATTTTCGGTATAGGACATCGTACAAAAAAATACTTAGAATTCATTGCAGAACTCAAAAATAAAATAAAAATCAAATGTTTTCAGTTGCAAAAATGAAGTTGATGATCGCAATTTATTTCTGGCACACCCTGTATAAATGAGTTTATCTTCACAAAAACCGCATCCCAAAAAAAAACCGAAGTGGCCGAGCGTTTTTCCAAAAAACAAATACCTTTATTTTAAATGAATTTGTTCCAACCCACGCCTCCTCACTCTATATCAAACTTTCATTTTATATTTTCAATACATGTTAAAGCCATTGGAAACAATGTTAGAATAGACCTGGAAACGTTTGGTTCCGTGATTTTTGTTTCGATTGTGGTGTTATTTCCAATAACAAATAAAACTATGCCAAAAAATAACATTTAGAAGACAAGAAAACTGAAGATTTCAACGGCTGCTAGATCCTTTTGATACTTTTATCCTCTATGTAATAAGCAAAGAGAATTCTTTCTATAAACTTCGATTTGCATTTGCGGGAACCCTTCTACTTTGAAAACAGAAAAGTTGCAGAGTTGTAAACAAAAGTCGCGAAAATATGATAATAAGAAATAAAAAGTGAATTGCTTATTAAGAACCACAAAAAATACAACAAATTGATAATAGATTGGAATTAAATCAAAATAAATATCAGAATAATCAACTTTCTATATCATTTCTATATACAGTTAGAATCTAATGAAAAAGTTTGTAATGAATAATATTTAGAAACAAAGTTATTGTTTATAAAAAGATTTGCGTAGGGTCAAATCTATACTGAGATCATTACATGTCACTTTTTCAGCTGTATGTGAGGGTTGACAAAAAAATTAATTTTGCTTAAAACTGAAGTATTTTTGGTAATATCCAAAATTGATATCAAACAAACGTAGGTAGAATTGAAAACTCCTATATCGCCCTGTTAAGGATCTTCTTAAAGTAGTCCCATATGGTTTTCAATGACGTGGCTTATATCTTTAGAAACTCGGCAAACATTTGTTCTTTGGCGAAGGCGTCAGATCAAAATATCAATAATTAATCGACATAAAAAAGATAGAGATTCTCAATTCGTGTGCAATACAATGGGTCCGCCTAAGTTGTAATCATAAGCATAACTTTCTTAATAGATATAAATGTTCAGAAAACAAATTTACTCTATTCTATTCGAGAGTAAACGAGGTTGGTTAAAATATCGAAAAATTAATCGAATTTGACACCTGCCAACAAAAAAAAAACACAAATATATCTTAACTAAGAAGAAAAAATATTTTTATGCAACAATTAAATACTTTGTCTGAAGTCGGTGCTAAATTAAAGTGAAAATAATTTGGGAAGTACATTTATTAGTTTTACTTTGCAACCTTTCTGATCAACTTAGTACCGGCGTGACATCGGAAAAAACTATTTAATTGCTCCTTTTTAGTTAAGTTTCTTTCGTGCTTTTTGAAATCGATTTTAGTTTTTAAGTAACAAGAATGTGATCAAATGAACCTAATTTATATGGAACCAGTGAAAGAAAACAATAAATTAGTTTTATTGATCATTATGATTTGCTATAACAAAATACCGACCCCCACAATTCAATTTTTGACGAGAACGTATCTATTGACTCATTGTCTAAAACTGTTTTGATTTTTACTCCTAATATCGTTAGAGAAGTCGCTCAATCATTTTTGTCTTATTCATTTTATTGATGCAAAGACAGCACAACATTCCTAGCAACAAAGTAGTTACACATATTGACAACACTGTGCATTTGTTTTCTTCAAATTTGCCTAACTAGTAGACTGAAGAACATGTCTTGTATCAATTTGGGTACTCTAGCTTTATCCTAAGCTCGACCAACATGTATTGGGGGCTTAACACTCCATTCAACCCGTTTCCAATTTCTAGGTTTAAACTTTTTCTGTTAAATTGTTGATTTACCAAATATACACATTATGTAGTTCCATACTTTTTTCAAGGACATAACCTGTACCTTTTTTTAGAAAATCGGGCAAAACTTTTTAACCAACTTTCTTATATAGCATACTTTGATGGAGGCGATAGTATTAAAAACAGAAACATCTCTGTTCAGGATGTAATAAACTAAAAGTAAATTGTGATTAAATCAAATTACATGTCAATGAATCATCTTCATGTTGGAGGTTCTCAGCTGGTCTCTATATACGGTGTGTCTTCATAAGTTGGAATAAAACGGAAAACTTTAATATGAATAATATTTAGAGAAAAAGTTATTCTTCATAAAAAGATTTACATTATTTGAAATTATTACATGTGATTTTCTCAACTGTATACAAAGTTTGTCAATAAACATGATTTTTGTTTAAAAGTGAAATGCCATTATTTTTGTCAATATCTAAAATTGTTATCAAACAGAAGTAGAGTTAAAACTTTATCTAATTATGCCATTGCACAAAAGCATGTAATAAATATTCACCTAACTTTTCCAACTATATACTAGATTTGACAATATAATCTTTTGGTTAAAAGTAAACTAATCTAATATTTCAAATTGTTATCAAACAGAGTTTATTAGAATTGAAAACTGAATCATTTTGCATCACTAAAAATTTTTCAATGAATAATTTTCTTAAATGAACAACTGATATATTATTAAATCGAAATGTTCGATAACTAACAGATCTGAAAAAGTTGCTGATTTTTCAAATAGTCTACAAAATAATGGTCCACTTAAGTTGAAATCGTATGCACAAGTTTCTTAAAACAGATTAAATAATAATTTAACAGAAAACCAGACTGGTCAAAATATTGAATGTAATACTTTATTTTTGTAATACTGAAAAAATTAATTAGATTTGCAAACTGAATCTAATTAAGCCACTATATATTGTAAATTTAGTACATTTTTAAACAAAAAAAAAGAGTTCAAAAAAAGAAGTTAACTAAATAGCAAAAAATATTTTTTCCTCTAACACTTAAATACTTTTTCTGAAGTCGGTGCCAATATAAAGTGAAAATAATTAGGAAAGTGCATTAATTAGGTATACCGTGCATTTGCAACTTTGCTGTTCGACTTGACACCGACTTCATAATAAATATTTAATTTTTGCAGGAAAAAATATTTTTAATACTTTTTTGTTCTTTTAAAAATGTATTTACCCAATGACTTTTATGTTCTCTCAAATGAGATTAATGAATTATATTTTCACATGTAAAAAAGTATGGTTTTGTTGTGCATTATTCACTTATTTATTTAGTTAATAGATACCCCAGTTACTTATATATAAACAAAATTATCAACAAAATATGAATAGATTTTTTGCTTTATTCTTTAATCTACATTTCAATCGAATCGTAAGCCTGAAAAGATTCGGTCTTTTCAGCGCCTTCGCTCTCTGGAGACCTCCTTACGTCGGCAGATGGCACGTGTAATACTGTATAAATGACAAAGTTCGTCTTGATGCGACGACACCTTCAGAATATTTCATTACGAAATGTGATTGTTGACAATATTCAGACCTTATTCTCAGGGGATACTTTGCACCTTGTACAAGTGAGATATATGTATTTTTAATAAATCTCAGGTGAAAATATTGCTTAGAATGAATTCTATACAATTTTGTTACAAATAAAATCTTGACAACAAACAGTTGCATTATAGTATATAATATATATTTTTAACATTAAACGGAAAAATATATCTTTTGTGAAGAACAAGTCCATTGAGAGTTGGTAAGGAAGACTTTCTCCGTTTATAGAAAGTGCTCGTAAACTAAGCTGGTATGATAGGAACTTAATATAAAACAACAAATTGTATTTTCTAAAGAGAAATATGCTTGGAGATACACATATGTAAGCAGAGGGACAGGGGAGTAGCTGAATCATCATTAGAGTTGCCTTGTCTATTATTGGCACTTCTTTATCTGGAAAATAATCTTATAATTATTGATTTTAGTTAGTACCTAGTGTATTAACCACACACCTCTATCAATATTAATAGAAAGTTGTGATTTGCTCCCCTCTTTTACTGCAGTAGTGTATAATCAACCATTATTTCAGGCTAGCGTTCCTTATATATTTGCTTCTCATTGTTCCATGCTACTTTATTATCTTGTTCTAAATCATAATCTCCACCATGTACTCTCTTCTTCTATTCAGTCAGTCGCATTCATTCCTCCAGTCGTGACTTAAACGTTGTGTCTCTCTTTCACATCTTTTCATTTTGCCCTGTCTCTGTCTCTTCCTTTCCTCCTCATAGATCCGTTTTCTTCCCCGCACTCACATGCCTATAGTCATCGCTTCCGTGCTAACGGTTACATCTTGCGTTGAAGCATTAGATTGTCAACAAAGATTTCCAATTCCCACTTCTCATCACTAGCATACGTTCCTATATTCCATACAGTCTCTTCTCTAATACTGGGGTCCCATAAAGTAGGATCAATTAGACCAAGCTAATTGACACCATTGTGCTTAGTCTCCCTATATTTGGAATTTGATTGCCTACAGCTGTTCTCTTTCTGGCTGCCTGCTCAATCTTTGTTTTATGTTAATTAAATATATCTTTATTTTCAACGATAATGTACTTTCGTTCGTACTTATCTGAAGTTAGAAATATACCTTTTTCTAAGTCCTTTCAGTGTTTCCGCAACCATCTTCTGCACTACAGTTGTTAACTTTAGCAGGTACTCCGCGATCCAGACATTGAAACAAGGCAATTTGTTTACTCTGACGAGTGGTATTGGATTGTCAACGGAAAGGAAAATATGAGTCAGTAGTTTAAACACCGGCATTAATTCACTTCCAACTATTTCTGTTCTCTTAGACTGCAAGTACTCCCTAAGAATATTGTCAAGGTAGTAATTACCCTTAGTTCTGACACCCTGCTAATATTACGCCCCCCAACAAGCCGCCCTTTATGCGTTCATAATATCCAGCTGTATCTCACGGAGTCCCACTTTATTGTTAATTTTCTTTTTAACAGCGTGCCTTGATTGAATGGTTATATATTTTACCTCAAGTTCACTTTGTACACTAACGGCAACAGACTTATTGATCTACGATTGTAGTTATTTTATTACTTTTGGGGATTAGTAGTCTCAGGGTGTTATTCTATTGTTCTCTCATTTCAACGATTTTTAAAAATAATCTTGGTAATTGCTTTCTATGATTATGTACCGGCGTAATTGATGATTTGCTTACTGCCTGGCGATGTTTTATGTTCTTATATCTTAATTTATGCATTATTATATCTGGCAGTTCTAGATATCAAGTTTCGGGGGAATTATTTATCTTAAAATTCAAGAACCCCTTTCATTTTGTTTTTGTATGTTTTTATGACTCGTTTTTATATATTTCTAAATTAGAATTAGATTACTACTGTAGTTTTCATTTTTGTTACCTTCATTACTAATCCCTTTGCTGTTGTTTTCTACGTTGAGTATGTTGTATACTGTCACTTTATCAGAAGAATGTTGATTTGATTCTTGATTGAGATGTTTTTTTGCCACCTCTTGTTCAAAATCACTGTCTTGGCTTGGCTTGATTGTATCCCTCATTTATATAGAGTAATGAAATTGGAATTTTCTGCGATATCTTTAAGACCGGTTTACCGGCTGTTATATCCTATAAATTTTCAGGGTATTATTGAGCCCGGTTTGAAATTCGTTACATTTATGAGATATCAGCTTATTTATTTATCTTGTCACGCTTGATGAATGTACTTAAACCATCGATATCTAATCGTTTACCATCAGCTCATATTATAGTATACATTTTTATATTATATTCAGTTTTATTCAGCTCCTAAATAATAAATGGTGAACTGCGTCTCTAAAATATTCTAAAAATTATTAATAGTCTGTTGTCGCTTCCTATGTGTGGTAAGGATATCAACAGATGTTGTTGTTACAGCTCAGTGGCTTGTATTTCATTTCTGCATAACGTATATACGAAGTGCTCTATAATTTTAGTAATATTTCTCAACATTCAACTTGTAGGTTTTGCCCCTGAAAATCATACAAAGAGTATTTGTTTATACAGCCAAATATGACGTGCATATCTAACTACTCTGCATTTTATTTATTCACAAGCTTAGGAACAATAAAATTTTCAACTCAACTATAGTTGATACTATTAAGCAATAAAATAAAGTATCAGACATATCAGAAAAGCCTCATACTTTCAGACATGTATTATTTATTAATTGAAAAATGATCACTTAGCTTTAGTAATTAAAAGACTAATTATTTCAACCCTTTCTAGTTCTTGAAAAAAGAATACGCCAGGCATATCTTTTACTAAAACAATATTTGCATATTTTTATAAAATCAATTATGAAAATTTTAATCTCTCACACACTACTACTGGTTATGTAATAGCTATATAATGAAAATAGTCATTGTAATCGAGTAACATTTTCCGGATAGTGCTGTCAGAAAAATTTTACTCAGGATGGTGAAATTTTAGTATAAATGTTTTAACAAAGTTTCACTATTACGGTGAAAATTTCTCCATTTTATATGCATAACATAAATTAGTTATCGGTAAACATTTGCGCCATCTCGTGTTTTACTTTTTAAATTATAGTTCTGTAGAAACCGCAGTCTCATATGTTTGAACAGCGATTAAATCGAAAGGGCTGTGTTGCTGGTTGTGAAAACACACCAAGCAAATATCCAAAAGTACAATTTAATGGCTTTCCGGGATTTCCATATGAATTAGACAGGAAAAAAAGCAGTTATTCGTCAAGGGTAATTAAAGGGCAATTACGTATGTCTTTTATGATTTTAATTTGTTGTTTTGTTAAGAAATATAAGTTTTACTAAATCTCCTAATAAACGAACGTCAAGCAGGCAACTGGTTTCATTACATTTTGTCGAGGTTTTTTCAATCCATTGAACGGAAAGTAATATACTGGTTCTAGTCTAGAACCTTCGTCAGTTGCGCTCTCTTGAACCGATTGGAATCTCCAATAGTTATTTATCCATTTAGTAAAGGCAAGTGAATTTAATATTTTATCAGGAAACGAATTTTGACATCTAGTAATCTGGGAGAAATGGTTTCCTTAAAACTTCCAGATGTCGAAATCCTTAGTTTCACTAAATCAATGATTGTTTTTAGCATATTGATTTTTTCTGTGTAACGCCTCAATCCCCTATTCTTCGGAGAACCATATCTTCTCTGCTCTGGGCAGTCTTCATCCTACTTCTCTCGGGGATTGGTAACTACGAGCATATATAGGGTTGCTCTGTAATCATTAAAATGTTCTAGTTATTATCTTATACTCGAGATAATCCATATTAAACGGCAACGTGTTCTATGTTATCTGACAGTAGTGACAGCAGTGTTATATCAAAAATTGATAGTCCACTACGGTTTTAAGAATTTGTTTGATATTTTAAAAATATGTAACATTAAAAGTGAAAAAATATCTAATCTTTCAAATGTTCATGAGAACAAAATTTGTATATTTTAGTTGGTAATTTTAAACTTGTTTCACATTTCGAGAAAAATATTTACTGATTATTATTAGTGATAGTTTGTTTTTGGTAGCGGGATATATACAGATTTACCAAAACTATTTCTGATACAAACCTTATCTTTCGACAGTTTTCGAGCTTGCGAAACCTGGTATTTTAAAGCGTTGACAGATATCAGTTAAACTTTTACAAAATTGTTACAAAATAAGTTTTTACAAACTAATTCATTTGTTAACGTATTTTAATTTACAGACTTTCAATTTGCACATAAACTCTTTGTACGTTCTTCTCTCTCACTCATAATTTCATCAAAACTCCAGAAAAATCTCCATTTTACTGTTTAATTAAAACAAGGAAGCGAAAATAATTAAACTAAGATGGGAGGCATTTTCATCTTTACTCGCAATGCATTCACATAAAAAAATCTAACTAACTAGTTAATAAAACCCCGGAAATGGGCTGTTTTAAAAAGTTTAAAAAATGAGAAGGGTCTCAATTCGTCTGTATATAATTACATGGAACGACTCCAGATTCGGAACTACTCTGTGCTAGTTTCCCCGAAAATCCTAGAAATTCTTTGTCTACATCTCGCGTTTACAAATTTCTTCCTATGTATCAAATAGATAAACTATGTGTTCGAGAGGACATTCTCTTGTGGGAAGCGCAACTGATGAAGGTTTCCGACCCGAAATATATATTATATATATTGTCTTGCGAGAAAAAGAATGACACTTTGAATAGAATAAGTATTTAATTGTTGCCGAAGAATCTTATTTTGATTCTTTTCAGTAAAGTGGTTTTGTTGAAGTCCTTTTTGTTTTTTTTTCTTATTTTATTTATTTAATTCACATCGTAACTTTCCTATTATACTATTACGATCAATAATATATTAATTTCGGACGCCCTTATGAGTGTTCTCTCATTTTGAGAAATTCTCCATTACTTGAGATTTTGGATAAATTTAAGCGAAAAAAAAAGGCATAATCATATAGTTAAAAAACGAACTAAACATGTAGCAGGAACGATATGTTCATTTATCTGATAAAAATATAATTTTGTCATGTTTTGTTATCTCTAATCGCTACGGTATCCTACTTTGGTGAGACTGTTCAATCTCCAAAGTTTTAATTTTACAAATTTCTAAATTTTGTAGTCAGTCGCCTATGCTCAGAAAGTTAGTGTTTAGCTTTTTTCTATATCGGTTTATAACACGAATACGCTAATTTTTGGTTTAATTAAACCACCGGGAGTGGGAGCTATAATAAAGCGTTTTCAACGATCTCAGACATCTCGTTAAATTCCGTTTTTTGCTTTTGATGTGGATACAATGTAAACGTTATTTTAGTATTTTTCTGTTCGTTTGAACAAAATTAATCTGTGCTATAAGAGACTGGTCCTTTTGTAAACAACTGTCAGGACGTTCTGAATTATCCGTGGATTGGATGAAACTGCAGAGTAATCTTTTACCGGAAACTCCATCCTTACCACAACTTAGGTTAGTAACAACTTGATTATTTCGAGAATTCATCAAAAGTAACATTGCTTTGAAAACAGACAAATTTGTTGTTAAGTAGGCAAAATTTCATAATTTTCTCATTGGTGAGCAAAAGCTATTTTAAGACACAATTATGTTTTTTTTCAGTCAAGAATTTTCGAAACTGACAGGGTCCAAACTGATGAGACTCTGAAAGATCAAAAGCTGGCAGTAACGAAATGGGATCGACAGATAATGCAAGGTTAAGGTGAAACCTTAGGATTGGACCCAGTTTCGTAACGCCTAGATCATAAGTCAAATACGAAACCATTAGTAACGGATCCACAAACATCAAAATTTCGGTGATAATAATCGATTCAAAAGGCCAAGAGATCAAAACGCGACGAAAAGTGTTCATGACTAGAGAACCAGTCAAGTTCGTTTTTGGAGATTCGGCTTGTTTCGACTTCGGTTTGTTTCGACTTCGGTTTGTCATCTTCAGTCAGGCAAAGTACCCTGAAGAGTACCTTGAGGGGTACCCTGAGGGATTCCCTGAAGGGCAGTTTCCCTGACTGAAGGTGACCAATTGAAGTCGAAACAAGCCGAATGACCGAAGACGCACTTGACTGGTTCTCTAGTCGCGTTTTGATCTCTTGACTTTCCTCCTTCCGTCCTTTCACGGTCTCATCAGTTTTATAAAGTAGCCAAAGAGCTAGTTTGATATTAATTTATCTTATTAGTTTAAGAAGTAGTTCTCAAAGCAAAGAGCGAGATTTGCTTATTGTCAAAGTGCAAAGACGAATTTTGTCTGCACCGACGTTTACCGAGTTCTACAATATGGAGAAACGCATCAACTCGAATTTTAAGTTTTGATGTTTGTTCTTTTCCAAACATATTCAACAAACGATTAGGTAAATTTATTAGCACAATATGTTGAAAATACATTTTTAGCAAGCATAAACCATGCCAGACAGATTAAATTTGGTTCATACAAACTGCAAATGATTCAGGAGCTAACAAAAGATTATTCTTAAACCTTGTGAAATTACACCTACAATTTTAGGACAAAATTTGAAAATGTTTACTATGTAATATTCAAAAGAGTTTTACTCATTGTATATGAATTGAAAACAGTACATAAAATTAATTAATAATGACAATATTAAAAAAGTATAATTGTTTTCGCTTTGAATTTGCAGCCGTGTGCGTTAGACACTAGAACACTTTACTTTTGTGGACATGAAAGGATGTATCCATCAGGCCCTCTATTGAGTACTTGTTTATTACGATAACCAAATGATGTAAACAAAGGACATGTTTTGCTTAATGTATATCCTTCTATGAGTCTGTCTATATTCGTTGATAATATAAAAGTTTAATCCTTTTTGTGTGATGTTACTTTTTATTTTTGACGCATGAGTCTTATGTCAAAGAGAGAATTGTAGTGTTTATTAGAACGAAAAGCAAATTTTATGCAGGTATTCTATATTACTTGGATGTTATGTTGGTTTATTTCCTATTTATTATGGAATTTCCTATAAAATTATTATTCAGAAATCTTAATGTAAAATGTTTACTTGATAATATGAAGCTAGTCAATACATAAATATAATGGTGTTCTTTAGAACGAACAGAAAATTTTGTGCAGGTATTTTCTATATATTATTGATTTTCAATGAAAGAAGAGACTCTTAATATATTACCTGGTCCCTGTTTTTTACACAGAGAACTGAATTGGCTGGACATTTCAAGATCGAGCCAGTGTGTTGTATCAGTCGGTCGTGTCGGGTCGGTCGGGTCGAAACAAATGAAATTTAAAGTTATACATTTCATTTCCTTGCTTATCTATTTTCATATGTGTAAGTGTGGATTTCGTAAATGCCATCTTAAATTCCATGCATTTAAATGTAAAAGTTCTTTGAAACATTTTATTCTGTTCAGTAAACGTATTTTATCGCGAAATGAATTCCGACATCCAGGAGTTTCAGAAAAATCTAGCTCACACAGACTGTAATTCCTAGAATAGAAATCACACGAAAAAATTCGTAGGTTTACTAAAACCTGTAAAAGAAATTACGACACTAATCTCGAAAAATCAGTATAATAATCGGTTTTGTTGAAGTCCCATTTTTTGAGTAGTAACGGCAGCACGGAAATCTAATTTCGACTAGCTTTTAGGATACGTTATTTTGGAAAGATTTCAATTCATTTTTGTACAATAAATAAAGTTGCTCATATAAAAATCATTATTTTATTCAATGTTTAGCAAAAAAGTATTTTACTACCCAGTTTAGAAAAAGGCAGTGTCTACTAATTCTCAGAAGAATACAAATAAACATCAAACGTGACCTGATAATGTAAGCAATACGTATTAAACGTTATGTTCACTGTTTTACGGGCATGTCATTCCGAAGAGAATTGAGCATTTCGTTGCTCATTCTGTATTCTCTTCACTTTCGCATGTCCATCATCCATTCCAAAAGTAAATCTAGATTCGTCAGTAAATACAGTTGCATTCCACTCCATATCCCACCGAGATATTACTGTAATCGTTGCGACAGTGGCAAGCACTACGAAATTTGAAAAACATCAGGCGTTGCAATTGGTAAACTGTACAGTTGGATATTGATCACATTAAGCATTTCCTCTTACGATTTTTAGTGTATACATAGTGTGAAAAAACATGTTCAAAAACTTATACAATATAAATATTCGGAAATGCTTATTTTGCCTGTTCGTTAATGTTTTTCTTTCCTTTTTTTGTACATAGATAAGAATGAAATTGTAAATGCAGAGTAAAGTGTAACAAGGCAGTTTCGAAAAATTGCCCGGCTTACTGATTGTCTGTACAGGAATTTTTCCACACAGATATATTGAGAGAAAGAGATGCTTACATTATGATCAACCAGTACTCATGTATAAAAATAGTGTTTTGTATATAGTTTGATACTTATCTGTATTTGGAGACACGTCACCTCCAGATCTGGAGTCGGTGTCAATCTCTGTACTTTTGCTAGAGGATTAATCTTGAATTATTTCCCTGATATAAAGGACCAGGCACCTTTCTTGTGGAAAAATGGACTGTCGTCATTTTTTTTGCAATCTTGTTATGTTGTAGAATTTGATATTCTGGCAAAAACAGTCCATGGGCACAAACAGATTCTATGACTAATGTTCCAGATACAGGGTGTTAAACATCGAAAATGCCCTATTTTTGATACCAGATTTCACATGATAGACGTGTTTTATTTTCGGTTATTGGAGAAATCCTGATTTGTACGATATTGGACATAAATATTTCACAAAATTATTGCCAGAACGTTGAAAACAGAAAATGATATTGCACAATTAATATATTGTTAAAGTATTAATTTCTTGGATGTGCTTCATATAATATAGAGTGTGAGATATAAATATAGCTAGGGAGGGCATATATTATTTTTCCCTATTAATGACTCACCCTGTACGAATCACTCGTGCTGCAATTTTAATAAGATGTTGACCAGATATATGATCCGTCTCTGTACACTCAACAGAATGTTAAACTGATTGCAAAGACTGTATATATTGAAAAAAGGTAATTTTAAATACTACCCTCTAGATTTCTGATAATAGATGTGAAATCACGCGTATTGCAGAAAGCATGATTTCCACATTATCTGACATAAATATTGCCCAAAAAAATTACCATTAATTATTTTTGATAACGGAGTGTTTCCAATAAATGTAACATTTTTTAGAAAACTATTTTTTTATTATAACCTTGAATACATAAGATCTAATTGCTCAATTAATATAATGTTAAAGAAATTAATTCTTGGACGTGTTCATACATTATACAGTGTGAGCCGGAAATATTGCGAAACTGGGGATCTATTAGTGTTTGGATTAATATATATTCCACAGGTTTCCAAAAACTGTACAAATTTAAAAAAGTAGTTGATACAGGGTTACTCATTAAAGGTAAAAAATGGTATATGCCCACTATAGCATATATTCAAAATCACGTTTTCTGCAATAAACGGAAGAAATACACGTCTGTTATGAGAAATCTGATAAGAAAAAGGAGACATTTCCGATGTTTAACACCCTATATCTCGAAAACTACTCATACAATTTTAAGAATACTCTGTTCAGTGAAACACTGAACATTTTTTAACCTACAATTGTAATAACATACAAAGTTGACGGAGAGAATTTAAAACTACAGGGTGGGGTAAGAACTAACTTTTTGAAATATGTACATTTTTTGCAATAAGTTTAATATCCTGCAGAGTAGAGAGAGAGACCGATTCTTTATCTGTTTAAATCTCAGATAAAAATTGCAGCATGCATGGTTTGTACCGGTTAACTCATTAATAGTGAAAAATATTATAAATGCCCTCTCTAGCTATATTTATGCCTCATACCGTATATTATATGAAGCACATCCAAGCAATGATTACTTTAACGATATATTAATTGCACCAATAACATCTTATGTTTTCAAAGATGTAGTAAAAACATTATTTTTTCCAAAAAAAAACATGTTAGGTATTTTTTAAATACCCTGTAATCCACAAAAATTTGTGGCAATTTTTTTGTGAAATATTTATGTCCAATAATGTACAAATCACGATTTCTCCAATAACCGGAAATAAACACGTCTATACGGGAATTCTGATATCAAAAATGCCGTATTTTCAATGTTTAACACTTTGCAGAAAACTAGCAATAGAATCTGTTTTTTTTTGTCAAAAAAAACATCTACTTCTATAACATACCAAAATTCCAAAAAATTTTGACGTAAGTTCATTTTTCCATAAGAAAGGTGCCTGGTCCTCTCTTGTTTCTCAAAAAAATTATTGTATATAGTTAAATACACGCATAAATTCTTACTTTGGTCCACAACTATGAACATCTATTTCTCAGAAACAATGAAGTTTTTTTAATATCTTTATATATATATATAAATCCTCTGTACGTGTGTTAGTTATTGAACTCCTCCTAAACGGCTGGACCGATTTTGATGAAATTTTTTGCGTGTATTCCAGGGGGTTTGAGGATGGTTTAGATTCACAATACGGTCAACTACATATTGTTTTTTTGAGTTAAATTATTTATTTAAAAATTGTTGTTGATGTTAGCACAAGTTACATAGGATCCGGCTGTAATCGCTGTGTCAAATATTCAAGAGTGTGCTTTAGTTTCAGTTACGTGTGATAAATGGCGTTCAGACTATATTGTTACAGCTAATTTTTAGAAATTTACATGGGACAGGACAACGTCTGTCGGGTCCGCTAGTGTTATATAAGACTTGTTATTTATACTGATTATTTCTATTGTCTACTAATATATTTGCACTGCATTATGTTTTTAAAATTACTGTTTATAATAAATATAGTACACAACAATAGCTCTATTGAATACATGTTTTATTGAATGATGTGCACATTGTCAAATATTCAATTTTCTCAAACGAACATCTTTACTACATGCAGCCGAAGCAACATTGCGAAGGTATGACTAATTTCAAAGTAAGTGGAGTACTAGAATGCAACTTAAAGAACGGTGATGTTATTATTTTATATAGTCAGTTCTGTGGCTGTTGAAAGATTATTTGGTACATTAAAATACGAAATAGTGTGATCCAGGCTCGACTGCGGCATTTACCGCTGATGGCAATTGAAAAGGACGCATTAGAAATGGCTTTAAAAGAAAATGTGGCACATAAAAATTGAAGTTATCTATAGTTTCGTATATATTATTTTACGCTGCAAAACCAGGAAACCTTGTAGGTATTAATTGCTCTTAATAAAGCAACTTTTGCGAACAAACAAATTTTAATTAAAATTATACAGAGGCCAGAATTTAATGGGAACGATCGAGAACGACTACGTATATAAAGGCTGAGGTACAGCAACATTTCAGTTCAGTAGATAGCACCGTAGCGGCACACCTGATCACAGTGTGGGTTCACCGACCTTCGGAAAATTAATATTTTTGTAGTGGAAGATATTGTGCTTTGTTTACGAAAAGTTATAACTGCATCCGAGTGGGACCTTGTACATACAAACTGTCATTTTAATAGCAAATAGTAACTGACAGTTCAGGAAAACGCAAGAATATCAAATAGTAAATAGTGAAGTGTTCGAGACAGGAGAATTAGTATTGATGAGGGTCGCGTTGAGTTCGGTTTTAGTTTGACATTAAACGTCAAGGTTATCAGTTTGAGTTTGTATTTTGATTTCTGAATTTAAAATTTGTTACCCGAGAAGTGTGTAATTAAAATCCACAATAATAACACTAACATAACATTAACTACCTTCATTATAAGTTCATTGCTTATGACATTTTAGGCCTTGTTAAAGGAAAACCAAGAATTAACATGTTTCTAACAGTTTAAAATATCGCTGGCTAAAGAGCAAAACCTCTCAAGTGAAAATGTTCCAATTTTTTGTCAGTTCATGAATAATTTGGTATCTATTGAATTGCCAATATTAACAGTATTGACCTTGAAGTCATTGCTGAAATCGGCTGCAAATGGAAATGTCTCTTGATTACTTTAGATTTAAACAATATCAAACTTTGACAGCCACGAACACGTTTAAGTTTAATGATACCGCAATTCTCATCTTTATACGATGGAAGCTCAGTTATTCCCGAAGATTAAAAAATACATATTTCTTGCAAGTGCAAAACCAGTTGCGAAAGTAATAGGTGTGGTTGTGTTACATGCATGGCCTGCGATGCACACACATTATGTATCAGTTGTCACGATTGATGTGCAAACAGCGACATAATTTCTCAAGATAAAGTGATTATGAAGAAGATGTGACTGAAAATAATGGGACTACTGGCATTGATTAGACAGAGAATTATCCAAAGAAAGTTTTTGTGATGAATCTTCTCAAGAAGATCAAGGAGAAACTGACGATAGTACATCAAACGATTTCACTAGATTCTGTTCTGCAACTGTGACAATCAAAAAACTGTAGCTTAATGTAATAAATGTAATTTTGTATATAATTTTTTATATAATTTATCATACAATAATCAAATTTTGTATAATTTTTAAAAATATATATATTTTTCAACAAAAGAATTGTTGTTTTTCTTATTTTACCTGAAGCCATGTAACATATTTTGTAATTTTTCCCGTAGAATTCAATGCTGAAGTTTGTTTTTTGATTTTGAACTATTAAGCAAAAATGAGCAATTGAAAAACGTACTTTTGCCTTTTTTGAGCATGCTCTTCTGTTGTGACTACTATTTTTAGGGTTCCCTAAATACAATATACGGATACTCTTATAATATCACTCCGGATTTCTGCCTCTGTCACATCACAGCAATTTTCTCCTAAACTACTGGACGGAAGAAGTTGAAATTTGGTGTCAATGTATTGTTTGGTGACGACCCGATCAGCAGTACATATCGTAAAAGAAAAAAAAATTGATTTTAGGGGTACTTCTGGGGAGAAAAACTAAAAAAAATTACCGTTCCCCCCCTGATCTCCGAAACTACTGAGCCTATAATTTTAAAAAAATAGGAAATATAGAAAATTGCCCGAAATTTACAGGAAAAATAAGGAGAAACCATTAATATTAATTTTGGGGGGCAAATTATAGAATTAAATAAAAATTAAAAAAAAAATTTCAAACGCATCATGTAATATATCAAATGAAAGGTCTCATTCTGAGGAACACAAATATATTTTTTTCATATTTAAAAAAATATTTAAAAAGATATTAACGAAAATATACCAAAATTTACCCATCCTCCCCTTATCTCCGAAACTATAAAACGTAGTTTTGAAAAAAAATAGATTTATAGGTTAAATTGTTTCTAACTCATCATGTTATATATCAAATGAAAGAGCACATTACGACGAAAACAAATATATTTTTTTCATATTTTTAAAATAAATTAATTAAAAGATATTAACAAAAATAAATCAGTTATCAACTACGCGGATGAATTCCCGGAAACCACCTAAAACATATATATATATATATATATATATATATATATATATATATATATATCACTTAAAAACACCAAACACTTGGTTAAATTATCACTATTTATTTATTTGTATTTGACATATGTTTCAGAAATAGCAAATACAATGAATGCTAAAATTATATTTCTAACAAAGAGACTAAAGGTAGGGTAATAAAACAAGGTATCGTCTTAATCGTGGAGAATTTCCGAGGAAGTGGGCGGGTTTAGGTCAGATAAATAATACATTTATGAAACATTGTTGACAACAGTTGCATAATATAATAAAATATTATTTAGAAACCATAAGCTGGAAAATTTTGAAAAAACAATGGAGGAATAACCCCTCACCTGAACTTTACTGGAAAAATAAGAAAAACCCCTAATATTTTTTTGGGGCAAATTATAGAATTAAATGGAAAATGCAAAATTAAAATTGTTTTTAACCCAGTATGTTATATATCAAATAAAAAGGCTCATGATGAAGAAAACAAATATATTTTTTTCATATTTATAAAATAAATTAATTAAAAGATATTAACAAAAATATAAAAAAATTTACCCATTCCCCCCTTATATCCGAAACCGTAAGCTGAAAAACTGGAAGTATAGCCCCTCACCTGAACTTTACTGAAAAAATAAGGAGAAACCCCTAATATTCATTTTGGGGAGCAAATTATAGAATTAAATGGAAAATAAAAAATTATATTTGTTTCTAACGGATCATGTAATATATCAAATCACAGGGCTCATTATGACGAATACAAATATATTTTTCCATATTTAAAAAATAAATTAATTAAAAGATATTAACAAAAATATAAAAAATTTTACCCATTCCCCCCTTATCTCCGAATCCGTAAGCTGAAAAACTGGAAGTATAGCCCCTCACCTGAACTTTACTGGAAAAATAAGGAGAAACCCCTAATATTAATTTTAGGGAGCAAATTATAGAATAAAATGAAAAATAAAAAATGATAATTGTTTCTAACGGATCATGTAATATATCAAATCACAGGGCTCATTATGACGAATACAAATATATATTTTTTAAATGAATATTTTAAAATATATTAAAAAAATATTTTAAAAAAATTACCCATTCTCCCCCTTATTCCCCAAAAATATGAAAAAATCCCTTATTTTATTATTTGGGGGCCAAATAATAGAATTAGGGAAAATAAATTATTAGAAAACCCCCATAGTAATTTTAGGGACAAATTATACAATTAAATGGAAAATAAAGATTCAATTTTCAAACGCATCATGTAATATATCAGATAAAAGGCTCACTCATTATGTGAATTACAAATATATAATATTTTTAAATCATTTGTTTAAAAGATCTTAACAATAATATTAAACATCGACTTAATTCCCACTTTAGAAACTACACTATTTAAATTTTGAAAAATATATTTTATTTATATTTTTAAATAATTTGAATAACAGATTTAATAATTTATAATTTAAACTTTGACCCTTTTTCTTCCAATCTACAGAGAATCAAAACTCAGACAGTAGATTATAAAAGGCATCTCTGAAAGTTTATTAGTAAAATAAAACTCTAGGGTTACTTTTTGGGGGCCAAGTTAGAAAATTAAATACATATGATAAAAATCAAGCGAATCCTAAAGCAGATAAAATAAAAAGTCTATGTGTGGAAAATCAAAGTGTATATTTTTTATAAATTTAAAAAGCTTCCTTTAAAAGATATAAGTGTAAATTAAAGAAAATGCACTCATTCCCTACTTGTCTGAAACTGGAAAATTCGAATCTTGAAGGTGGTACGGAACCCTAAGTATGCGAGTCCAACTTGCACTTGACCAATTATTTTAAATTTAAATTGAAAGTAGATGTAAAAGCGAGAACTTATTTCGAGAATTTTCCTAAGAAGAATTATCGTTTGAAAAAAGTGTTTTTTTACCGAAAAAACTCCAAAAGTTTTCAATAGTTTAATTTGAGGATTTTTTTTTCATAATTTGTGACTATAAGCTACCTTATACGAAAGTTAAACAAAATCGAACAATTTCTGCCGAAACTAAAAATAAAAATGGGAAAATGCAGTTTTTGCTAATTTTGATCTTATGTGAAAAAATTGCATATCTTTTTGAGATCTACAACTTTTATATTTAACTTTTTTTCTAGGACCTCAACTTTAGACGGAAATCGCAATAATGTCTTTTTCCACCCCTTTTCGAGCCCCCAAATCATCACACCCACTTTTCAGCTGTTGCATTTATTTTTCCCTTGTTTGTAATAACCCGCTCTACAACTTCCACCTACCAAACTTTAGATAACTTTTTTATTATTTACCTAAAAATAAGCTAATTAGCTTGGACTACTTGTCTTTCTTGGAAAATTCAGAATATTCGACTTAAGAGCTAACAGTACGCAATGACACGATTCTGCCCCACCTGCCTCAGTGACTGGTCTCATTGAACGGCATAAGGTCTCTTATTTTTTCATCTCAAAATAAATAATGGATCATTTTTATTTGCCAAAAATCACATAATGTATATTTGTCTTAAAACTAGTGAAACTGTAGCAGGTTGCAGTTTTTTTCACAACAACTACGATTAAAGTAGATCTTTAAGAAATTGTATCGAAAACTTGATATATTTCGTTTATTAGCCTATAATTTACCAAATAGAATTCGTAGTGACTCGGTACCTTATTAATAATATACTAATATATGACGATTTATCATGCAATCAATTAATTACTCTAATTTGTTTCCAGGTTCCGCACGAGTAGGTAAAACTGGCATCGTAGCGAGATTTTTGGGCGGAAAATTTCAAGATAGTTACACTCCGACTATAGAGGACTTTCATCGGAAGTTATATAGAATCCGAGGAGAAATATATCAATTAGACATTCTGGATACGTCTGGAAATCACCCATTTCCAGCGATGAGGAGATTGTCTTTTCTCACTGGTAAGCTCTTAATCCTTCGTAACCCGCATGTAGTCTCATATGAGGCATATAAATATTAATAATTCCCCAAGCCCTCTACTGAGTAGAATCGTGTTTCAGTTCTCTCAAAACTTTCGACGAGAATATTAGCTGAATACAGTGAAACACTACAACAACTTCGTGATAATATTTGGTTTCATACAAAGAAGACGCTTGATTGTTATTTATGTGTGTTTCTAGATATGCATAGCAACAGTAGGTAGAGTTTATAATGGCAACGCGACTTGTAGAATAATCTTATGAAATGTATTAATTCACATTCATATATACCCAGTGATTTTCCTAAAGTGACGGATAAATTCATTTTTTACGTAATTATAAATGTAAATAAAACATTCCTGAATAATGACAATTTTAATATATGAAACTAGACATTTTAAATAAAATTATTCACCTGCCTTTTCAACTCGCTACGGTTAATAATAACTATCCTTTTTTAACCGACTTCCAAAAAGGAAGAGGTTATGAATTCGTCGTGTATTTTTTCGCTTTTTTTTTGTATGTATGTTACCTGATTTCTTCTCCTGTGGTGCACCGTTTTGAATGAATATGGTCTTGTTTAATAGAATATATATCCGAATTGGTGAAACTTCAAATTTTAGAAAAGAATTCTATTGGTAAAGTGATAAAATTTGTGAATGAACACATGCGTGCATGGAAATCGAGCAATATCCCTAATATTTTAGTCGATTTTTCGATAACTCCTTATGGATGTGTATAGTTTTTTAACGTTTAATCTATTAAGGAAGATCCTTAGGTGATCTCATATACTTTTCTGCGACGTGCAACTTGCAGTTTTGCAGATAATCGCCGAAAATTCCAAAATTCTTATCAAAAATTTCATCGAAATGACATAACAGACATTTCCTCATAAATATTTTAATTCCAACGTAATAGTGCGGTAATTTTAGGCACTGAAAGTTTTAATTGCGAATTTGAAAATTTTCTATGTACATTTCAACCATATAGGTAGTAAAGCATAGTATGTTCGGCTCCTTAAATCAATGAGTACCAAGCTCGTTTTGTTTGTATACCAGGTAAATACCTATTTAAATGCAAATTTTTCCATTTTGCGAAGACGGTACTTTTTGTTGTCTCATTCTCCCGGCCTAATAGAAAATTCAGTGACAACACATGTCAAACTTTAAACTGGTACTTGGTGGCCTATAGACAGGGTGTTTAGTTATAGCAAACAAAATCACAAAGTAAAGTGGCAGAAGGAGTTGCATTTATATGAAAATTGAAATATAGGAGGGACTAGAATGATAGTGGTCCGTAGGCAGTCGTATATACAGGATGGTTGGAATATAGGGTGGACTGGAGGTTTGGTGGTATAAAAATGTTGAAAAAAATGTGAAATTAAAATTATATAGGGTGATTAAAAAACTGTTACATGATGTGGACATAAGCAAATCATATACAGGATGGTTGAAATATATGCTGGAGTTGAATTATATTTATAAAGTGTGATTAAAAAATTATTTCTTTTATAGCCTATAAGAAATTGCATAAAGTGTGGAGAGGAATTAATATTACACAGGGCGATAACATAAAATGTTAAAATTAAATAATTTATGGGGTAGCCCACAAGGAATTATATACTATGGTTGAAATATAGGACGGATTTGACTCCGTAAATATAGGATGGATTCTACTCTGTCCTATACTTTACAGAAGACAGCAAACAAATTTATGCTTGTCCGTGGGCAGTCGTATGTACAGGATGGTTGGTACATAGGTTGGAGTGGAATTATCTATAGTTATACAGGGTTGTCAAAAAAGTTGAAGAAAAGTTACATGGCGTAGTCCATAAGGCATAAATATATTTTGGGCTTATTAAGTCAACGCGTACTGGTACATTTTGTTCGTAAAGATTTACCTGTCAATTTAAATGATAAATTATCATTGTGTAATGTTGAGGCTTTCGATGTTACCTGGTTCTGTCTATTAAGGTTATACATACAAAATAAAGAATGAAAACTACCTGAGTTCAAAAAAACTAAAAAGTTGAAAATAAAACATTTAAAAAAATATATAACCGACTTCTACCTATAACTAAAAAGCTAAAAATAATTATATCAAAATACAACTCTAGCAAATAAATAACACATTCAATGTTGTAAGGTCAGGAAGTAACAAATGTAAACATTAAAAGGTGCTCATTCTGTACAAATTAATTACCTACCAATCTAGTATATTTTTGAAGTCGGTGCCAAGCAACAATCAAGTTTGATGAATTAGTAGATAAGTACGCAATGAAGCATTTTAGATTTGCTTGGCACAGACTTCAAAAATATACTAGATTGGTAGGTAATTAATTTGTACAGAATGAGCACCTTTTAATTTTTACATTTGTTACTTCCTGGGTAGGTACCTTACAACATTGAATGTGTTATTTATTTGCTAGAGTTGTATTTTGAGATAATTATTTTTAGCTTTTTAGTTATAGGTAGAAGTCGTTTATATATATTTTTAAATGTTTTATTTAAATGAAATGGTTAATGATTGATGCCACGTTTAAAAGAATTTTCTATTTAATATTCTACTAATTTGGACCCCTAAATTTAAATTTATAAAAGATATTTGTTTTTTCTTTAAATAAACCCAAAACTCCCCTTCCCCTGGTTACGACCTTGTCCTACAACGTTGGACATTGGTAATAAGAAAATCATTTTTGAATTGTGTAATTTCTAAAATAATTAATGTTGGAATAAAGATAATTAACATTATTTAATTTTTTGCCAAAAAAAATGACAGTGTTGTAATTCTTCGACAAGGTTTTGCTACATCTTTACGCTCATTTGATTCATTTATTATTCCGTGTTTTGAATCATTCATATTAGTTGATATACTTATTTTTGATTTTAAATAGCCCCTCAATAAATAATGCAATGGAGATCACCACCTCTACCAATCTATTGATGCGGAAAAACTTGATTGAGATAAGCTCGAACGGCTACTGCATAAAGTGGTGTACCAGATGTCTGTATTAATTTCTGTAGGTTTAACACTATGAGGAAAAATTTGTCTTAATTTAAGTATTTAAAACTGTTGTAAAAAATCCGAGTAACTCGACCCTCAAAAAATTATGGTACAGGGGCCCGAGTCGCTTGAAAAGTTGAGGTAAATGAAGTTTAACCCATATATTAAACTTCATTTATGTTAGATTTCATACGACATACACGTCCGAAGTCGAGTGGTAAAGCCGTCGAATGGTTTCAAGAATCGGGCCCCTTGTATTCTGTTATTTATTATGGTAACCCAAACGTCCACTTTAATAGGATAACGAGTGTGACCCTCCGTCATCTAGTGACGATTTTGCGTACTTTGGGAAACACCGGATTCATTTCTCATCTATTCATAATCATTTCACAAAATTCTAATCTTCGATCAAGATCAAAATTCTGAATACAGCGACTTCTAGTGTAGTTTTCTGTGAGATTTCCTAAACATGTAACAATATATCCAATTTCTTTTTGTCATTCAATTTTTATACCCCAGGGTTGGGAAGAACTGTCACCGTTCCAAATTGACGGAATTTTTGTTCTATTCTAATCACCATAGACTAGGAAGTGTGACCTTTAGCAAATCAGTAGTCAGTAATCATTTTCGTGGGGATTTTGGATAATTTTTTTGATTGATGATAGACTGATTAGGACTGTAAAATTTATATTTTTGCTCATGTATTTCAAGGATACATGAAAAAGTATAGATATTAAATATATGTTGGGACAAGCATGGTTAATTGGTTAAAATTGAATCTTGAAATCCAAACTTACAAATTTTGAGGGGTAAGGTTGAACCCCCAGACTCATCCGCTGTCTATGGCCTTAAAGCTAAGGATAATTTTCACTAAATATTCTGCATACTGCAGAATGCGTTATTGTTTTATCACCCATTATTAATGTTTTGAAATTAAGGTGCTAAAATAAATTTTACTTCACGTTATAAAAGTCATAAAAAGATAATTTTAAATTAAAACAGGTGTGATTTCATGTATAAAAATTGTTTTTCATTTATATTTATAATAGTTTTGAAAATGAATTTAACCTCCCTGTATAATGAATGTTATAAGAATTAGCGAAATGAGTATATCAAATTATACAGCGGATTAACAAATTAACTGCAATAAGAAAATTAACTATTTATTTTGTAATTCAACTCGTCGATGTTATAGATCACGGTGCAACGAGAAAACGGAAAAATAGAAAATTAAAACTTAATGATGACGATTCGAGAGATACGGCATAAAATTTATAATATGTTCAAAGAAAGCTTAGTGTTCCTGCTTTTAAATGATTTGGGATGCTCAAAATGTTTTATTACAATTCCGTTAAAACCATGAGAATTGTTTGGTAATTATGGGAAGACGATGGACAATTGCCCTTCAGTCTGATTATTTGGAAAAATTCAATGATTATAATTCAATAGTGAAATAATTGCTCATCGGAGGAATCGGAAGCATCAAGTTACACATTGAAGAAAATTTCAAGTTCACTTTTGATTTTATTACAGCAGTGACTTGCATTTTATTTTTTTTGTACTAACATCGTTACCTCATACTAACACAGCTTGTCCTATGCCCTCCTGGGCAGAGTGTGTTCACACTAACATCTATACTATTATAAAATTGTAAGTTTGTCTGTTTGTTTGTTTGTTTTTTTGTTCGGGCATCACGTATGAACTACTTAACCGATTTTGCTTAATCTTTTTTTGTTGCGAAGCCTAAGTTTGACTTAAAATCAGGTAGACATTTTATCTCTCTTAATTGACAGAAACGGTAGATATAGCGAAAAAACTTCTACAATGTTGGGTAATACAATTACTCAATTGGTTCCACCGCACGCACACAATATTAGATACTGGCATCAGCTTAGCTTTATTCAAAATTCGAACATGTTTCGATTTAACAAAAATCAACATATATCAAGCGTATATAGGAATCTTAGAAACTTTGAGCGGAGTAGAATTATATGGATTTAAAAAATTTAAAAAAAGTTATATTTGGTGTCCTATAAGCAGCTGGATATATACGATGTGGTGGAAAAAAGGAGAAGTGGAATTAGTTATACGGGGTGGTCCAGAAAAGTTATATTGAATGGGCCATAAACAGTTCCATATACCAAGGGGTTGAAAAAGGGTAGAATATTTACACAGTGAATAAAAAAACTTAAAAAAATGTCTTAGGTAAGCAGTTAGGATCTTTGAATTATATTCATAAGATTCTATAGTTATGAAATGGGTTAAAGAAATGTTAGAACCAGTTATTTATATAGGGTGTTTGAAATATAAGATGGAGTGGAATTATAGTGTATGTTGTGGTTAAAAACTTGTTTTATATCCACAAGTACTTACATATATAGGATGGTTGAAATATGTAGCGGAGTATAATTACAGCTATACAGGTCGGTTTAAAAATATTTTAAAGTAACGGTATGATCTACAAGCTGTTCCATTTACCGGATCGTTGAATTATTGGGTGGGGTAGGATTCTAAGGATACAGGGTCGTACAAAAATGTTATATTTGGTGGCAAATAAGTAGTTGCATATAAAAGGTTGTTGAAGTATAGGATGGCATACAGTTAGAATTATACAGGGTGGGTAAAAAATGCAAGAAAAATTTTGTTATATAGCACTTGCATATTAGAGTACGTGACGTATGGTGCGCAGTAAAGTTATAGTTATACAGTGTCATTCAAACAAGGTTAGAAAAAGTTGTAAATGAAGGGTTTAAATGAAATGTGGAGAGAAATTATACTTTAATATATTTTGATAGTTGAAACATAGGGTGAAGAAGTGTTATGATAATTATTTAAAAAATGTTATATTTGTTGACCAATAAGCAGTAGAGTATACAGGCTAGTTGTAATACATACAAGGTGATTCAAAAACAAGTTGACCAAGATTGTAATTTTCGGTGCCCTATAAGCAGTTGCGGTTTTGGTGAAATATATTTGGCATTGATGGATTTATAGTTATACAGGGTGGTAGAAAAAAATGTTATACTGGGTGGCCGATTAGTATTTGCAAATACAAGGTGATTGAAATAGCGGGTGGAGTAGATTTATAGTCAAATAGGTTGGATAATTTTTTTTGTAGGATAGAACATGAGCTGTTGCATATCTGCAATATCTGAAACATGGATCGAAGTAAAATTATAGTTCATACAGTGTGATTAGAAGTATTTAAAAATTTTATATTTGGTTGCCCCTAAGCAGATGCACATAGAGGGTGGTTGAAATTTTTTTTAGAGTAAAATTATGGTTATACAGGGTGGTTTAAAAAGAAGTTGTAATATTTGAGAAATTAGCAGCGGTTTATACAGGATGGTTTTAATGTAGATGGAAGTAGAGTTATTTATACAAAGCGGTTAAAATTTATTTAAATAAAATTGTTATATAGGGTGGCCAATAAGCAGTTGCAGTTTGGGTAAGGGTTTAAATAAAAGTTTGGTGTTAGGGTGCAAAACTGTGTTTTTATATTTGTGACTGACGAAGGGTTCCACATACAACATTTCCATAAGGATGGATCAAAAAATTAAAAAAAAGTTATATAAGGTAGACTATAAACAGTTGCATTCTACTATATGGAATATCTGAAATATGGGGAGAAACAAGGTCATAGTTTTAGAGTGTGTAACATAATGTCAGAAAAAGCTCATATAAAGGTTAATTAATATATAGAGTAAAGAGAAATTTTACTTTAAAAAGTGGTTAAAAAAATATCCGAAATAATTGTTATACATCGTAGATCATAAGCAGTTGCATAGCTGAAATATAGGGTAGAGAAGAGTTATAGTCAAGTGTTCAAAAAAATATAAAACAGCAGCATATACAGGATGGTTGCAATATAGGGTGAAGCAGAGTTCCAGTTATTCAATGTTATTCAAAAAATGTCGAATAAAATATATATACATAAGGTGGCCCATAAGTACTTGCAGTTTGGGTGAAATATATTCCGATTGGTGGATGGTGGTGAATTGGTTATGATTAAGTAGGGTGGTTCAAACAAGTTACAATTTTTTTTATAGGATAACCCATATGTTTCATAAGGTATTTCTTTTTGCGAAGGCTTGAACATTCAGTACGCGGGTGAAACCGCGGGTAACGGCTAGTATTTTATTATTATTGATTGTTATTAGGATTACCCCACTTTTCTTTTTAATAAACGAAATATCAAAAATGTGTTATTGGCTAAATGACTAAATAATAGGTAATAAACCAAAAATTACAGTTCTCAGCTCAGCTAGTCTTTATTGTTTCACTAACGTGATTGCATACTTTCATGCAACTTCTAGTATCTACATTTAGTATTTTCTCTATTCTAGTCAGTTGCCATCACCAGCTGCTCTCTTTATTTGTTACCCATAACTCTGCTCCATAGTTTCTCGGCATCGTTTTCTAGATCCTTATTATGTTATTTTGAGTGATGTTATTACTCCATAGGATTACATATAGTTGATGTATAGCACCATTTTCTTGACCGATTCTGCTAAACATTTCTTCTGAATTTCGTCCAATATTTGTTTTTTTACTACAACGTATTTTCACTGATCGGTCAGCTTAATCTCCGTATTCACCAATGTTAAATTTTTGACCCTGTTGTCCGCCACCAGATATTGCTTCTTTCCTTCAGTTTTGTTCGTCAATGTACTGTATATAGCTTTTATCCTCAGATAATATTACTTGGTCGTTCGCAAAATGTATTTTCTAAAATTTTGCTTGTCCTACTGCTATTCACATGGGACTGCCTTGTCCTTCCAGTGCTCTAGTACTCTTTCTAGGTAAATTTTGAATAGTATGAGTACTGTCTGAGGAACTTGTTAATCTAAACTTTAATTGAGCTAGAATACATAGTTGTTCAACTTCAAAACCTGCCGAAGCTTGCTTAGTGATACTCTGTTATAGCCTTTCTTGAAGTCTATATGTACCATGAGTGTTTCATTCAATTGTGCACAAGAACGGAACCAGATCTTCAGCGCCTTGCCAGTTAATTTCTAATGCTGTTCGGAATTATTCTGCCATATAACCTGCTTATTCAATTTTTAATTCTCAGTCCTGTGTAGTTTGCACATCTTTTCAATTTTCTTTATTTTAATATAAAATGCATTTGTAGGATATTAACCATTTTTCGTAGTCGCTACATTTTTTTTAAATTTCCTGTGTTGTTAGTTCGCTTTCTTCATCTAAAGTGTGATTTTCTGATTAGTGGCTTATACCCAAGCATTCTTCATGGTCTTCAATTAATACATCTTTGTTCTTTTCACCAAACTCCAGGATTATTAAGTGAAGCCGACTCCACTCTTCATGGTTCAACCTAGTTTCCTTTAAAATCTTCCATGTTTCTTTACATTTCATTAAGCCCAAGACCCTGTCTTATTTCCTTATTCGTTTTGTCTATCATACGCTTGTTGTTGTTTTTTCGAAAGACCTTTTTAGTTTACCAATTTGTCTATGTTGGCATTCTAACATTCTGTTCTACTATTCTCCTTTTCGAATTTCCCAAGGGCTTCAAATGCAGCATTATTACTAATGATCATTTACAATGGGCCGAAAATACTCTGGGTTCAACTCCAGAATGCATAATTACAGAACAGTTTAACTGCATATTGTATTTATAACCTCAGAGTAATTAATGCAGTCCGAAATGTGAAAGGGGTGTTCAGATATGATATTGGCAAGCCTAAACTCTGGATCGCTGTGTCTTAGTGTCTCTTGTAAAATGTGATACTTACTATGCACCCCTCAAATTTAATTTTAATATTGTATGTGATATTATTTAACTAATCTTTAATAATTTTTATTACAATATTAAACTTGCTAATTATAGAGATATTAATTTATACCTGTCATACTGTTTTTAATTGCATTATGTAAATGCTATTGTAAGTAGGTTTTATGATATTTTATTTGAAGTTATTGACATTTATGTACCAAAGTTTTAGTCTAGAAAGGACATTTCCTGCCTGGTTTAGCAATGACCTTGAAAAAATTATCCTAGAAAAAATGCAATGCACAAGAGATATATGTAAACTCGATCCTCAATTGACTATCAAGATTTTAGTATGCTTAGAAGTAGATGCAATATTTTTTGTAATGAAACATACCATAGATTCCTCTTTGACCTTAAAAATAGTAATATTAGTCATACAGAATTTTAGAAATTTGTTCACTCAAAAAATAAAAAGAATTAAGTGCCTCATTCAACTTAATATGTATGTCATAGTACTCAAAATTACATAAATTTTTAACTAATTTATACATAGACATTCGTGCAGTCACCATTGACGCTAGAGTGGTCTTTACATATTTGAAGAACTTGATGGGCCTTGCCTGTTGTCCAGACTGAATCCCAGCTGTATTTTTGAAAACTATAAACTGTGTCTCATCTGGTGTTATATGTAAAATTGTTAACACATCGTTGACTCAAGGTACATTTCCAGATTACTGGAAAAGAAGTTATGTGACACCCATGTTTAAGATGGAGATCGTTTTAATGTCACTAACTGTAGAGCAGGAACAAAAATGTTTATTATTCCCAAACTCTTTAAGCAAATAGTCACAGCTATAGTTACTCGTCTGTTCAAAAATATTATAACTCAGGAGCGACATGGATTTATGAAGGTTATATACCAAGAGAAAATTGTACTAAATATTTTCAATTTGATGTGGTTTACACATATTTGTCCAAGGTATTTGACCATATAAAACTATTCATTCTTAACAAAATTGTTTGAGAAATTGGGAGTAAGATGCTCATATTTGAAATTGCTTCAGAATTATCCAAATGATCGTTATCAACAAATAAAAGTAGAGAATTATATATCAGATGTTAGGTGCCACACCGAGGTCACATTTCACAATTTTTATTTATTTGTTGCGTAAACAGTCTCCAGCAACAATTAAATTACACTTAAGTTCTTGTTTATGTTGATAACGTAAAGATATACAAGGTTATCAAGGAGGTTGTTGACTGCATTGAACTTCAGTCAGATTTGAACTTTTCGTAAATGGTTCGACAATAATGATTTGTAACTCAATATAATGAAATGTAAGATTTTCCATAGGCTTAAACCCTCATGTAATTTCTACACAAGTTAAGCTTTTCGGAACATAATGTCTATTAGAAATAAGGCTATGAAACCAAAGCTTTGGTTTTAACAACTATATAAAGTTTTTCTAACTTAAATGCTATGAAAAACATGTATTGTGCTGTTGTGCGCTCTATAGTGGAGTATGCCTTTTGTGTTTGGTGTCTTTATTACAATGTCTTTGTAGATTTATTGGAAAATGTGCAAAGGAGATTCTTTAGATTCATAGCGTTTAAGTTGGGTATCCCATTGGAAATTGTAAATTATACGGACTTACAGAGGTTGTTTAATATTTTTTTAAATTGTAAATAATCTGATTGATGTCCTATGTTATTAGAATCAATTAAATTCCATATTCCAAATAGAACTACAAAATCGACTCAGTTGTTCTACACAAATTTTCCCTGGACAAATTAGTCATTTAATTGTCCAATTTCCAGATTTAGTAGGTTAGCAATGGTTTACCATAAAACGTAGACTTGTTTAACATGTTCTTAGCAAGATTTAAACATAATATCTGAAGTATTAATATGTAACTATGAGATGAGATGATTTCTTAATTCGTATATTATGTAATTATATAATATGTGTTATGTGATAACAGTAACCTCCAAAATAAATATTTTTAGTGAGTTTAAGTTTGATTTCTTAGGTATGATTGATGTCTATTTATTTACCTGGAAAGTGGCTTGATTCCGTAAATATACAATTCTATTCTATTCTATTCGATTGTTTATAGCTTCGACAATTTCATTATGTCTCTATCATTATGTCTCTACAACTGAAGATTCAGATTTTGGCTATCCATTTCAACGTACTTGGGGGTTTGAACCACATTCAGCTCCTCCGTGGATCCTTACGTCTTTATTTTATTTGTTAAACTGTTTACGTGATAAATTTATTAAATTAACATACTGCGCTCCAAACACCCAGTCCTCATAAACTTTTTTCTTTTTAAAAATTATGTTTATTTATATTTTTGATACTTCGATAAACTGGTGAGTTTATTATATGAGCATAATTCTCAATTCCTTTCCCTTCGAATAATTTTACAGACTATCTAGTAAATAAATATTTAACATACTCTTATTTCAGCTTGAATAACTTCATTAATTTAAACGGGACAGCTCAGATATATGTAGTAGTTACGAATCCCTTTCACATAATATTAGCATTCCCTATACCTATCTCTTAAGAGAATACAGATATGGAAGTATTTATATTCATTAGGGTGTATTTACTTACATAGCATTTAGTATAGGCTCTGGTTTTGAACAGATTAATGAAAGTTATAAGAGAATGTTATTCTGAAAAGTCATAACTGCCTAATTTAATAATAGATCCTTCCATTCGAAAGTTAAGTAATAGTACAGCTCTTTAAAAAAGGCCCGCAATCATTTGGGACTGAATGATGGATGTCACAGACTTTTACGAAATATTGTAGCCGTCTCTCCTTATCTCTCTGTTTCGGCTTCTCTTTCTTTATGTCATTCTTAGTAACGGGCATAAAATTCAGAAAAATTAAAATAATTATCATTATTTTGTTACGATACTAGTATTAATCTAATGTATATATATATATATATATATATATATATATATATATATATGTAGCTCTCTTGATGGTCCGGGTGTTCGTCCGTTGAAAGTTTTGTCCCTGTAAAAGAACGGTCGCCTGACGTTTCGCCAAAATCTCACTTGGCATTTTCATAAGGCTTTTCCTCTTCTTCCAACACAAAGGGTGGCTGCAGGTTCGGACCTTTCCGGACTACTTCGTATCCGAGATCGTCGGCTAGGTCGTTCTCCGCTTGGTCTGCTCTCCGTGGCGTCAGAAGTGGAAGTGAGCTCCGATATGTGGGCGCCGCTATTTATGCTATCTCCCGAGTCCCCTCCTATTTCTTTGCCCCGCCTCCGATTGTGTTGAGGGGACGGTGCCGTTTGTTTTGATTGGGTGACACCATTACGTTGTTGCAAATTGTACCGATGACGTGGTTCTGTTTGTACCGATGGCGGTTATATAATATATATTGTAATGGATTTAAACAGACATGAGATAATACAAAAGTAAAAATAATTTGAATAAGTAAATGAATGGGGAAATGTAAATAAAATTCATATAAAGGAATTGCACAAATCATAACAGATAGTTAACCTAAAAATATAAATCATGTAAAAAGAATGTTTCAAAAGCAAATTGTTGAAAGGATAAAAGGTGGCATATAAAGTTAGATAATCTATCAAGCAGAGTGTAGTAGAATTTGGATACTTACATAAGAAAATTTAGGCAGGAAGTCACATTTAGGCCAAACATCAAAGAGGTTAAATTCACTTAGGAAAATCACAGTAGAGTTTGTAAAACAAGTTTAGATCACATATTAGGCCATGAGAACACTGAATAATAACACATTTTGGATCAAATTTAAGTTTTAAATACATAAATTGTTAAATAAACAGAGAATTGAAATGTCAGGATTATAAAGACTGTTAAAAATTTGAATGAATGATGGAACATTAAAGAGATTTATACCGTTAGAAAGAGCTTAGAGCATAGTTTGTGAAAATTCAATAGTTCAAAAGATAGTAAGTCTTAATTTCAGTAAAAACCAATTTTTTTTTAAAGTACCTGTTAAATGACTGGTAGCCAGCAAGTTACAAGTGTCAAATCAAAAATTTTTGAAAACATGATTAAGTAATTTAGATAAAATTTAGAAGGGTAAATGGTGTTGAAATTCAAATTAAAATTTGTTTAGATTTTTGCATATGATTTAGAACAAACATATTTGGAAATTAATAAAATAAATTAAAGCGGAAATGGAAATAGCAGGTGGCAAATTTTTTTAAATAAATAGGAAATCTGACATTGAAAGGTTCTCTTTGTTTTCCGATCGTCGACCAGAGCAGTTGAAAATTTCGTTCCTGTAAAATTGCGTTTCCATGACAACCAGATAAATGTTCTGTGATATCATTGAAATTAGTGTTCCATGTCAGTTTTTGACAAGAAATTAAGTTGGAAATTAAAATTTTTATAAATTTTGAATCAACAATTGGAAATCATAAAATTTAAATATTCCATAAAAGGAATTGTTTGAAATCTATTGGAGGAAGAGATAAATCAAATTTTGTTAAAAAATATAAATATTGGTGCAACAGCAAACATATCAATTGAGTAGCAGAATTTAGTTTATAAACCAAAACAAATCAGGAAGCAGTACACTAAAACCAAAATTAAGGAAAAGGGGAATTCAAGCCAGGCAACTGTGAGTTTTTGAAACATTATTTAATAAACAGATTATTGAAATCCAAAATCAGTTAGTGATAGAAATAAAGGTTTTTATTTAAATTTAGTATAATGAATATGTGTTTAGAGAATTGAAATTTTGTAACAAATTGATAGAAATTTAATAAGATTTAAGTAACCAGGAAATTTATTTTGTTGTAAAGGCAATATTATATATATCAGAATTGTATTGTGGAAAATCATTATTAATAAATTGTGATTTGATTGAAAATTTGAAAATTATTTATTAATCATTTAAAAAAATCTTAAAAAGAAAAAGTGAAAATTATAATTTCTAAATTTTAAAAAGTGATAGTGTAACAAAGAAGAAAGAGAGACTTATAAGATAAGTATAGAATTTATTTATTTATTTAAGATCTACAATTTTGAACCCAAGCAAAAAAGACCCTGAGGTAATCATACATTTTAAAAATTCTTTATATTACAATCAATTACAAAATTGTCGACCAAACGTGGGGTTTTTCAATTACAAATTGGCACCCAACTAAAGAGGCACGAAAATTAGTGGATCTTATATAAAAAAAAAAAAATTGGAATAAAAACTAGTGTGGCATCAGAAACACATTGTTAGGTAGTTTACAATTTTATATCATTCTATTATAATTGGCATACAAATAAAGGGGCTCAAAAATTAGTGGGTCCTATATAAAAATTAAATATAATAATTGTCAGATTTAAACAAAGAAAGAAACAAAATAAATTTCCTGATAAGGTAAATTGTGTGATAATTTGGTTAAATAGATAAGATAAAAGGTAAGAATATTTGAAATTATAAAAAACAAGTGATTTTTGCAATTTCGTAAAAACTTGGTGGGGAATTTATAAAAATACATATAGATAAAGAAACAATATAATTCAAGAATAAAACAATAATAATAAATTTAAATCATATATAATATTAAATAAAGAAACTGTGTTGAAATTAATTGGTCATAATGTATAAAACAAGAGATACAAAGTTTTATGAGACTCCAGAGGAACAGGAAAGCCGTAGCTTACCAGTAGACTCGTGTATAAAATTTAATGGGAGAAACTCAGTTTTGCATCCATGCGAGTTTATTAAAATTGTGAAAAGGCAATTTGGGCACATAGGAAATTTCAATGAAGTTAAGAGACAAATGCGGTCACTTTTAACAGAAAGGGCTGGAATATGGTTCACAGCAACTGAAATGGACTTACATAAATTTGAAGAATTTGAAAACACATTCAAGGAATATTTCTGGGGAATTGATAAACAAATAAGGTATCGAGAAAGACTATACTTTGGCAAGTACAATCCAACAGGAGGAAAAAGGATGGTTGAGTATGTTTTAAATCTGGTAACCCATGCAAAATATTTAAATGATCCCATGACAGAGTCTGAAATTGTGACGTGTATATCCCGTCATTTTGAAGAGGGTATTGTTGACACAGTATGCAGGCAAAATATAAAAACTATGGAAGAATTTATCAAGTATATAGGAAGGATTCAATGGGTAAGAGAAAACAATACATCAAGACAAAAGCCAAGAGAATATTATCATCATAGAAGTCAAATGGAGCAAAGAAGAATGGATTATAACAGAAAACAGTACAATAACTTTAATTTAAATAATTACAACAGAAAGAGATATAATAGTACAAGGAGTTTCACAAGATATGGTAATGACTATGGGAGATATCAAAGGAATGAAGGTGAGATACAGGACACGGGAAACCAAAGAGCACAACGACAAGAAATCTATAACAATTCACAACAAAAGACAGAAGAAGTTAAGAAGGGAACAAAAGAAATTTGGATTCAAGAAATGCAAGATTTTGGTCAGAAAATAACAAAGAAATTAGACAACTTTAACAAGATACAAGAAGAAAAATCAGCAAATCTGATGGACAAAATACCAAGAAATGATACTGATGTAAATTCTAAGGATGATATTGAAACTGAAAGTCAACAAGAAACATAAATGAGAACAACTGAAGAGGTTAATTTACAGGAAGTCGAGGATAATAAAGTAAAATTTGAATGGCCGATAACATCACTTATTAAAAATGAACAAATTATGGAAGAACCAAATGAAGAAGTTCAGGAACCACTAATACAACAAGTTAAAGCACCAGAAAGTGAATTAGAAGCACAAGATATTCAAGTACCAGAAATGGAAACTCAAAGGGAACTCGTGTCTGAAGAAACGGAGCTCGATATACAGGAAACTGAAAACAAACAAGAAGGAAATCAAATTAAAGAAGAAATGGAGGAACAAAACATTCAAATGATTTCAGAGGAGGTGTTAGTAGAAGGCCAACCAGAAGAAACAAAATCAGAAGGAAATACAAGTATTGGTTCTGATGATAATTTACAATTGATGGATATGATGAAGAGAATGATGCAAGAAATTGTCAGTTTAAAACAAGATATGAGAAAAATAGGTTCAAATATAAAACAAGATTTAAAACAAGATAATCAACAGTTAAGTTCAAGAATGAATGAAAATAATCAAATAATAAGACAAGAAATGGAAAATATGAAACAGGAGTTGAGTTTAAAAATGGATACAAGTTTAAAACAAGAGATAAATAGTATGAAAGAAGATATTGAAAGAAATCTAGAAGATTTTAAAAGAGAAATATATGAAAATAGCAAAACAATAGAAAATAATTGGCAACAAGTGATCAAAGAAGTGAAAGTTGGTATGAAACAAATAAGAGAAAAATTTATAGAACCATGTAAAGGTCAAGAAAATCAAGAAGATGATTCAAAGCTGGACAAGGCTGAAGAAAAATATGAAAATACTACATTACATGAAGAGCAAGACAAACAAGTTATAGTGACACACCAAGAAGAAAGAGCAAAAGTTGGGGAAAAAGTCAAAATTCAAAGTAACCAAGCAGAAGCAGGAACACAAATGAAAAATGAAAAGTTTATACCAGAACATAGTAGAAAAATGAAATTATATGAAAAATTAAAGTTAATAGAAAAATATGTAAATTATGGAAGTGGAAATGAAATGAAGATGGATATACAGTGGGGAAAAATAGGATTTTTGGTAACAATAATGAGTAAAATGAATTATCATACAGATTACATGAAACCAAGCATGAATAAGAAGCATGATAAAGAATATATGAAGATGAGCAGGTATATGGAAAAATGTGGAAAGTTTTGTGGGGAAACTCATAAGAACACAGTGTATTACTGGGGAATAAACCCAAAAGTAAACTGGAAAACCAGGAAAAAGATATAAAATATCAATATAGATCAGGAAGGATGGATGGAAGACCAAAATTAGCACAGGAACATGGAAATGAAAATTAATAAAAGATCAACATAAAAAAAAAGCAAATTGAAGATAAGTAAAGGTCCTTCATAGGGAAGTATCATCATAATAAGTCCGTATTTGGTAAAAACAAGAGATGGAGTGAATAGTTATGAGTTAGTAGACATCAAGACACAGAAGATCAAAGGAATATACAACATTGATAGTATTTTCAAGTATTATATATAAAATAAAGTGATTAAAATCCATATTGTACAAAATATAAATAGAAAACAACAAAAATTAATTAAAAAGAAGTAAAGTGAAGAAATTTAGAAATATATGTTCAGAGTAAAATGATTAAAATAGATAAGAATGTAGGTGATGGATAAGTAAGATGGTAGATAGTGAATGATTTGTGTGGAGACAGTAGGTTAAAAGAAACAGGATGATAACAAGTATTTCAAGATATGATGAATTATAAATGAATATATGAAATAAAGGCGGTTAAAATAAAGAATTATAAGAAGGTATGAAATAATGATGAAATAAGAAGGTACTAAGGTACAGATAAAGAGTAAATAAATAAATAATGTTGTAAAAATGCGGTAACATATGAAGAAATATAAATTATCCTGTAGGCAAGAATTATAAAATAGTAAGAGAAAGTATGGAGATGGAATGGAAGCAAATAAGTTAGAAGAAAAGGAAAAGTGAGAGTGTTGAGAAAAATTACAAAGAGAAGAAGAAACTTATGAACTAAAAGCATAAATCTTAAATTAATGAAAATATGTACAACTTAAATTTAAAATTAAACAAGGACAATATGGAAAAATATTATAATAATATCAATGGATACAAGTCAGAATATTTTAAAATTAATAACATGTTTGTAGAAATCTTATAATTTTCACTGATAAGATACTAGGGAACAACCAGATAAAGTCTTGATATAACTAGAGGAAAAAAAAAATAATTATTAATGATTTGATTTAAAATAAAAGAATTGGTTAAAAAAAAAGTAATAATAATAAAATGGGAACGATACATGATGATTGGAAACTTACTAAGAATGTTGATCCCAAAAGTTTGAACAGCATATCTTGGATAAGTTTGTAAATAATATACTAGTAGTTGTAGATTTGTTGATCGTTCATCAGTTGATGTATTTATATAAGTTATTTGAGTTTATTGAGTTTTCTTGTTAATTTGTTAATCGTTCATGTTTAATTTGTTCACAGTATTATGGTTATATGATATTCCTGATAGCTAAAAAATTAAAAAAAAAATAATAAATATAAAAGGTTAAAAAATATGGATATTAAGAAAGTATTGGAAAAATTTCAGCAAAATAAATTCTTAAGTTAAAACTGAAAGAATTTATTCTGTAAAATTTTGGGGAAATTTGTAATGGATTTAAACAGACATGAGATAATACAAAAGTAAAAATAATTTGAATAAGTAAATGAATGGGGAAATGTAAATAAAATTCATATAAAGGAATTGCACAAATCATAACAGATAGTTAACCTAAAAATATAAATCATGTAAAAAGAATGTTTCAAAAGCAAATTGTTGAAAGGATAAAAGGTGGCATATAAAGTTAGATAATCTATCAAGCAGAGTGTAGTAGAATTTGGATACTTACATAAGAAAATTTAGGCAGGAAGTCACATTTAGGCCAAACATCAAAGAGGTTAAATTCACTTAGGAAAATCACAGTAGAGTTTGTAAAACAAGTTTAGATCACATATTAGGCCATGAGAACACTGAATAATAACACATTTTGGATCAAATTTAAGTTTTAAATACATAAATTGTTAAATAAACAGAGAATTGAAATGTCAGGATTATAAAGACTGTTAAAAATTTGAATGAATGATGGAACATTAAAGAGATTTATACCGTTAGAAAGAGCTTAGAGCATAGTTTGTGAAAATTCAATAGTTCAAAAGATAGTAAGTCTTAATTTCAGTAAAAACCAATTTTTTTAAAGTACCTGTTAAATGACTGGTGGCCAGCAAGTTACAAGTGTCAAATCAAAAATTTTTGAAAACATGATTAAGTAATTTAGATAAAATTTAGAAGGGTAAATGGTGTTGAAATTCAAATTAAAATTTGTTTAGATTTTTGCATATGATTTAGAACAAACATATTTGGAAATTAATAAAATAAATTAAAGCGGAAATGGAAATAGCAGGTGGCAAATTTTTTTAAATAAATAGGAAATCTGACATTGAAAGGTTCTCTTTGTTTTCCGATCGTCGACCAGAGCAGTTGAAAATTTCGTTCCTGTAAAATTGCGTTTCCATGACAACCAGATAAATGTTCTGTGATATCATTGAAATTAGTGTTCCATGTCAGTTTTTGACAAGAAATTAAGTTGGAAATTAAAATTTTTATAAATTTTGAATCAACAATTGGAAATCATAAAATTTAAATATTCCATAAAAGGAATTGTTTGAAATCTATTGGAGGAAGAGATAAATCAAATTTTGTTAAAAAATATAAATATTGGTGCAACAGCAAACATATCAATTGAGTAGCAGAATTTAGTTTATAAACCAAAACAAATCAGGAAGCAGTATACTAAAACCAAAATTAAGGAAAAGGGGAATTCAAGCCAGGCAACTGTGAGTTTTTGAAACATTATTTAATAAACAGATTATTGAAATCCAAAATCAGTTAGTGATAGAAATAAAGGTTTTTATTTAAATTTAGTATAATGAATATGTGTTTAGAGAATTGAAATTTTGTAACAAATTGATAGAAATTTAATAAGATTTAAGTAACCAGGAAATTTATTTTGTTGTAAAGGCAATATTATATATATCAGAATTGTATTGTGGAAAATCATTATTAATAAATTGTGATTTGATTGAAAATTTGAAAATTATTTATTAATCATTTAAAAAAATCTTAAAAAGAAAAAGTGAAAATTATAATTTCTAAATTTTAAAAAGTGATAGTGTAACAAAGAAGAAAGAGAGACTTATAAGATAAGTATAGAATTTATTTATTTATTTAAGATCTACAATTTTGAACCCAAGCAAAAAAGACCCTGAGGTAATCATACATTTTAAAAATTCTTTATATTACAATCAATTACAAAATTGTCGACCAAACGTGGGGTTTTTCAATTACAATATATATATATATATATATATATATATATATATATATATCTATATAAGTTCTTAATTTAAATATAACTGCAAATGAATATAATATGACGTGGATGTTAATTTTTAATTAAAATATAAAAAAATTGAATAATAATAAGTCAAACCAACTGCACTTATTTCATATTTTTGCAATATATTATGAGAACAGACTAAATAATGGGAAAATTATTGAAGTTAATAATTTTTAAATATCCAAGGATATCTAAAATATTCTTCAAAATAGTTTAATCTAATATTTGTTAAAATTAATTTAGAATAAACTTTAATAAAGAACTTGAGCGACCCATCGTGGCCTTGAAGTTTGGAAAAATATACAGGATGATCCAGTTTAAAAAATATATATTTTTTCAATTTATCCGGTAACGCTATGTTCAGTTGTTTTTAGATCTTTACCATAGATCAATCAGCAGAAAAAACCGACTTCTTAACTCTTATATTAACAAAATTAGTATTGGAAACGACTAATTTAGGGGCATTCTGTAAATGTGAGATCAACCACTTCAAGATGATGGAAGTCCAAGGAGACTTCTAGGAATTCTGTAAATGGGTTATCTAATTCAGAAAGTATGTCTCAAATCGAACATGTACTTCATAAATTGGTGCGATCCAACATAAACACTTTTCAGCAATGTAAATTTTAATTTTACATAATCTATTTTACACATATCAACTAGGTAACAAAGTACATCTCAGTAAGTCAAAACCATTGAGAAGTTAAGAATAAGAGAAACAAAATGTCCAATCACTTAAAACTAAGTTCATGTCATAGTGTAAAGGTATTAACCCTTTAACTTTAACCACTAAAGACAGCATTTAACTTTAAAATATTAAATTTAAAACACACACGGCATAAAGATTTCGGCTTTAAACCTGATGGAAGATTAAGGGTGTAATACAGTTACTAACAAATTTACAAAGTTACCCAAACATGAAGTTAGAACTGGAATTATGAATGTTTATTATACTAGTCCTATATAGTAGATCTATAAATTAATTATTTTATTTTTATGTTTTCTTGGGAATAACACCACAATTGAAATAAAATGCTATATATTGAAGGAAAAAAAAACAAACGTTTCAAAGTCGATTCTGACTTCGTTGTCAATGGCTTCATATGCATTGAAAATTAAAAATTACATAATTAAACTTTGATTTATGACATTTAAGTTGACATTAGAAAAAAAATTGTTTTTATATATACAGGTAGCACACAAAATTCTAAAGATCATGTATTATGGTTAAACAGCTTTCAAGTTGGAAGAATTTGAAAGAGTTGTCTTTAGAAATTCTTCCAACTTGAATGCTGTTTAACCATAATACATGATCTTTAGAATTTTTTGTGCTACCTGTATATATAAAAACAGTAAATTTTTGTCTTATGTCAACTTAAATGTCATAAATCAAACTTTCATTTTAAAATTTACATTTTCATACATATGAAGCCATTGACAACGAAGTCAGAATCGACCTTGAAACGTTTGTTTTGTTTTTTTTTTTCGTTCAATATACAGCTTTTTATTTCAATTGTGGTGTTATTCTAAAGAAAATATAAATAATCAAGAATATGCTACAAATAACATTTAGAAGACATCTATGAGTTCATTATCCAGTGTTTATAACGACACCAGTAACTGTCAATAATGCATTGCTCATTTCATTTGTAACGAGATGTAAATTATATACATTTCGATTGATAAACTTATAATTTTTTACTTTCATTATTGACTGTGAGGAACAATGATTTACATTTAGGAAGAGTGAAAGAGCAGCTACATTTTCTTAAACATACATTTTCAATATTCACCAGTAATACAACCATTAATTTTCATTGACAACAAGAACAATTATAAACATAATTTATATTTAAAAAATAACTGACACTATTGACTGTTTCTATTTTTTGTTGTTTAAATTATTCCTGTTTATCTGTGATTTTAATTCGCCCCATATGTCTAGTATTCCCTTTATACAAGTGCTCATGTTCAACCCTATATAACACAATTCACATTTTTGAACCACATTTTATGACTATAATTTTACACTACCATCTATTTCAACCACGCGGTATATGCAACTGCTTCTAAAATTTTTTAAGCCCATGTCTATATTTATCTTATACACCGGTCTATATTTCAAATATCCTAACTAATTATGCTTATAAAACAAATTTTTGATATACCCTGTATAACTGTAATTTTACTCCACCTTATATTTCAACCATCCTGTATACTCAACTGCTTTTAACATTTTTTAATTATACTCCAACCTACAACGCAAATATCCACGCTGTATTACTATAATTTTGCTCCAATCTTATTTCAACTACCTTGTATTTGCAACTTCTTATGTGTCACCTAATACAATATTTTTTTAACCACCCTAAACATATCTTTGTAGATCACAATTTATAATATTCAAATTGCATTAGCCTTTTTAGAGAAAACAGTGAAGATTCATTGAAATTCACTGAAATGTAGTCAGTTATTTATTTTTTCTGATTTTCTGGGAAACCCTAAATCTCATCTTATTGACAATTATATGGTACCGTTCTGTAATGTTTTTTAATATAATGCAGTTTAAATCATCAAAATTGGCCAAACCGTTTTTGAATAAACGCTGGTCATACATAAAAACAAGTTGCCGACGATTTGATAACCTCCTACTTTTTGGAAGTCGGTTAAAAATTGTAAGGAAAAACTTTGGTTTTTTAATGTTTTGTACTTTTTTCATTAGTATACGTTGCTCTCTGGAGAAAGCCTTAACAAGGCGGAGCATATGTCGAGTTAATAAACTGTGAAACACTCAAAAGCAAAGTTCTTCATTAATATCCTATTTACAAAATGTTTCATTGCAACATCAGTAGGAAGTTTTACAGATATAAATCTTGAAATATTGGTGTAACGAAATGTGCAGAATTTTTGTTCGGTTTCCAAAGTTCCAGGTAAATTCAAAACCAAACCTAAGATGAAATTATGTGTATTTATTCAATAAAGATGAATAGAGTATGATTTTATATCAGTTGTTATTTTACTTTATATACTTACTTACGAAAGACCAAATGTTGTACAAATTTTTTCCTAAGTCTAAATATTTCTGTCATATTAAAAAAAATGTTACCAAAAAAATTATGGGTCGTCGAATGTTCACCAATAATGTTGTTGTACTTGTTATACTTTATGCGGTTATGGGATACACATAAACCCTGCATATTAAAACCCCGTAAACTTACATCATATAAACGCGTATCTTCTATACGTAAACTCTATGTACTTACGTCTCTATACTTCAAGCGTGTATAGTGCTGCACAAGCTTTACCCAGTCTAATAACACCCTATATACTGTATAATTGCTCTCTACCAACACACTGTATGTTGAGCTCCCACTCCTGATTATTAGAGGAAGAAACTATAGTCCATTGAAATTTTGTCTGAATCTGTAAAATGAGGTGGCAGCAAACTAACACAGAACATTTTTATGTTTTTGACCGTGTGCTGATTACGAATCTTCAATTAGGTTTTGCCGCAAACGTGCAATAAGAGAGAAATCTCCATAAACCCCGCTTTTACTCAAAAACTACACTAAATTTTAAATAATTTGGTCAAGTTCGAGTTGGACTCGCATACTTAGTGTTCCGTACCACCTTCAAGATTCGAATATTCCAGTTTCAGACAAGCAGGGAATGAGTGCATTTTCTTATACACTTACCCTTATATCTTTTAAAGGAAGCGTTTTAAATTTATAAAAAATATATACTTTGATTTTCCACACATAGACTTTTTATTTTATCTGCTTTAGGATTCGCTTGATTTTTATCACAATACACATGTATTTAATTTTCTAATTTGGCCCCCAAAAAGTTTTATTTTACTAATAAACTTTCAGAAATGCCTTTTATAATCTACTGTCTGAGTTTTGAGGCTCTGTAGATTGGAAGAAAAACGGCAAAATAGGTCAAAATTTAAATTATAAATTATTAAATCTGTTATTCAAATTATTTAAAAATATAAATAAAATATATTTTTCAAATTTTAAATAGTGTAGTTTCTAAAGTGGGAATTAAGTCGATGTTTAATATTTTTAATATCTTTTATACAAATGATCTAAAAATATGATATATTTGTATTTATCTGATATATTACATGATGCGTTTGAAAATTGAATCTTTATTTTCCATTTAATTGTATAATTTGTCCCTAAAATTACTATGGGGGTTTTCTAGTAATTTATTTTCCGTTTAATTCTATTATTTGGAGGCCAATTAGGTTTTTTTTTCATATTTTTCCTATAAACAAAAAAAATGAGGTCTTAGAATTTGGGGAATAACGGGAAGAATGGGTAATTTTTTTAAAATATTTTTTTAATATATTTTAAAATATTCATTTTAAAAAAATTAAAAAAATATATTTGTACCTATTCGTCATAATGAGCCCTGAGATTTGATATATTACATGACCCGTTAGAAACAATTATAACTTTTTATTTTCCATTTAATTCTATAATTTGCCCCCCAAAATGAATATTCGGGGTTTCTTCTTATTTTTCCAGTAAAGTTCAGGTGAGGGGCTATACCTCCATTGTTTTTTCATAATTTTCCAGCTTATGGTTTTGGAGATAGGGGGGATGGTTAATTTTTTTTATATTTTTGTTAATATCTTTTAATTAATTTATTTTAAAAGTATGACAAACATATATTTGTTTTCGTCATAATGAGCCCTTTCATTTGATGTATAACATGATGGGTTAGCAACAATTTTAATTTTAATTTTCCATTTAATTCTATAATTTGCCCCCCCCCCAAAATAAATTTTAGAGGTTTCTTCTTAATTTTCCAGTAAAGTTAAGGTGAGGGGCTATACCTCCATTTTTTTTCAAAATTTTCCAGATTATGGTTTTGGAGATAAGGTGGGGGGAACGGGTAAATTTTTTTATATTTTTGTTAATATCTTTTAAGTAATTTATTTTAAAAATATGAAAAAAATATATTTGTTTTCGTCGTAATGAGCCCTTTCATTTGATATAAAACATGATGGTTTAGAAACAATTTTAATTTTATATTTTCCATTTAATTCTGTAATGGCCCCCAAAATTAAAAGTAGAGGTTTCTCCTTATTTTTCCAGTAAACTTCAGGTCAGAACCTATAAATCTATTTTTTTTCAAAACTTTACGTTTTATAGTTTCAGAGATAAGGGGGGGATGGATAAATTTGGGTATATTTTCGTTAATATCTTTTTAAATAATTTTTTTAAAAATATGAAAAAAATATATTTGTGTCCCTCAGATTGAGACCTTTCATTTGATATATTACATGATACGTTTGAAAAATTTTTTATTTTTAAATTTTTACTTAATTCTATAATTTGCCCCCCAAAATTAATATTAATGGTTTTTGTTTAATTTTCCTGTAAAGTTCGGGCAACGCTCTATATTTCCTATTTTTTTCAAAACTTTAGGCTCAGTAGTTTCGGAGATCAGAGGGGGGACGGTCGATTTTTTTAGTTTTTCCCCCCAGAAGTACCCCTAAAATCAATTTTTTTTCTTTTACGATATGTATTCCTGATCGGGTCACCAAACTATACATTGATACCAAATTTCAACCTCTTCCGTCCAGTAGTTTAGCAGAAAATGGCTGTGATGTGACAGAGGCAGAAATCCTGAGTGATATTATAAGGGTATCCGTATATTGTATATACGGAACCCTAAAAATAACCGCGTCATCGTATCCCTCACAACATTTTACATCGAACTTGTATAATAACTTTCAGATGAATTCAGATTAAGTATTTCTCTAATTATTACTATTTTACTTTATTTTAGAATATTGAGAATGTACACAATTTACGAGTATACACTCCAATATGTCAATGGAATGTTACTTTACGGATATACAGAAGGTTCTTTCCATCTTTGTTATATTAAACGCAATTTTGTAGAATGAATTCATATACAATTGAACAATATAAGGCATGTTTTAACAACACAGAATATAAAAAGTCATACTTCCCAAACAAAGTGAAATAAAATTATGAAATTTTAATCAGCAATAACTACGACTGAAGCCTCATAATAGATATAGCTTGCTAAGTTTTCACAAGAAACTACCAATAGATAGATTTTTTTTACAAAAGTTAGTTTTCTGCCACCTCATTTTGCAGATTTAGACAAAATTTCAATGGACTACTACTCATTTTCGAGAAACCACGTTCATATTTTCTTCAATTATTTCTAACAGTTATCGAAACAAAAAACAATGCTACATCGGTTAAACAAACCTACGATTGGCTGAACTGTCTAACGTAAACCATTGCATAATCTCCAATGAAACTAGACACTAAGTGGCATAGTTTGGGGGGCTTGATCTAGTTTGGGGGGTTTAGCTTCGTTTGGGCGGCCTTGACTTCGTTTAGGGGGCTAGACCCCCCGATGAAAGGTTTTAGCAAAATAAACTTGGCATGAGCCCCTTAGCCACACCTTGAATCCGCCAGGGCTAATACTCCGTATAGGTAATTATTATTAATACTTTTTGGTTAATCTTCTACCAAAATATTTACACAATGTTATGTATAGATTATTCATATAATAATTAGGAATCACTATTCGAAATTAATAGTTATGTATTCTCTATCCGACACAACCTGTTAATGGCTTTGATGGTTACGGTTACGATCTTGGTGATGTTGACCGAATGCAAATCTCTGCCTCAAATAGTTCCAAAGCAATCGTAAATATTTTATAGATCACATATCAAATAATTTCAAATTAATGTTATTAATATTACTACCATTCTTCTCTAAAGGTTACAATGCCGGTTAAGGTGACGGTTTTTACGAAAGCTCGTTGGAGTTAGTCTCTGTGATCACACAGCCAAGCATTCTTAAAAATAAGAAAATATTTTTGTAATAATCTGATAAATTAAAAATATTTATGGAAATTAAAAGTTCTTAACGGCGGTGCTAACATAACATGCAACAATGGATGTGATAAATTATTGAATGATAATTAATGCTAGACGGATCTGGATATCGAAATCACTAACTGGACACCTATCTCAGAAAGTATAAGAATTATTCACTGAGTAACTTTATTTTTTTATTTATTTTCCCTTCTTTCTGAAATAGTGTTATAAAGAGCATGAAGAGTTATGAAATACCATACTGTCAAACTCCAACAAAACATTTTGAAATCTTACAAAGCACTTAAAGTAAGTGAATACTAATATTCAGCTTTTGAGGAAGACTCCTGTTGAGATTATATTTCGCACTAATGAGAAACTTATAAATTGTTTCCTCATCTAGTAAGAAATTGTTACAAACGAAAATATTGCGTCCATTTTCCATCAAATGAAATTGAATTACTTTTTTGTCATATACAAACAAGTAAGGTCTGTCGATTATATAGTTATACTCAATTAAGCGTTGCTGCATTGTATTTTGCACTTTTACTGTGCATAACAAAAACAGTTTTAGTATTATTTTCCACAGGATACTTTGAGACGGATAAAAATGATAGACTTCCTTTTTGGTTTCGATATGAAAGTAATGGAGTTTGTTGAAAATATAAATATATAGATTTCCTGTATAATTTGAAAAAAAAAATTAATTCTATAAATTTCCATCCAAAATAAAAACTAAGGTTTTAAACTTTTTTTCCTGTAAAGTTTAAATGGGGCTCTATATTTCTCATTTTTTCCAAATTTTTTATCTTATAGTTTCGGAGATAATGGAAGGAGTAGGTCGCGATTTGTATTTTTTTGTTAATAATCATAAAGATCTCTTTCATTTAAAGTTGCCCGTCTAAAAGTCATATCTTCTACTTATTTTTCCTGTAAAAGTCAACTGATACCCTATATTTTCATTTTTGGTCATAAATTTAGTTCTTACAGTTCCGGAGATAAAGGGGGAATGGGCCATTTTTTAATATTTTTGTTAATATCTTTTAAATAAATTATTTTAAAAAATATTACAAAGATGTCAATATTAAATTAAGTAATAAATACATAAATAATTATTCGCTATTTTAATCAATTATGATATGTTACATAATGCGGTTGAAAACATTTCCTTTTTAATTTTTCATTTTATAATTTGACCGAAAATTCACATAGTGTAATCCTGCACACTTGGCAACGTCTTATATTCCCTAATGTCTTTTAAGACTGTAGGGTCCACAATTTCGAAGATAATGAGTTGGATTTTTGTTAAATTACCCCCTTGAAGTACCGCCAAAATTAGAATTTCTTCATTTACAACATTTACTTCCGATCGGGTCAGCTAACTATACCCGGATAGTTGTGCGTCTAGTAGTTTTAGAGAAAATTAGCTGAGACGTCACAGGCGGGCAGATCAAGAGTGATTTTATAAGGGTTTCAGCATATTAAATGTACGGAACCCTAAAAATTGTTAAATTCCACTCATTTGACTTTGTCGTAAACAGTGTTGCCAATTTAACGACCTTGTCGCTAGAAATGACGACCTTTGTTTAAGTCTAAGAATATTTTTTTGAGCCAAAAATGATTTAGAGACTTAGCCAACGACTTTGGAAAGCAAATCAAAACAGTTTTAGACAAGGGATACTTTTTGTCAAGTATAAGTATTTATTATTATTCACCGAATGTAGAACAACTTTGTTTGAGGTTGACAAAAAATGCATATATTAGCAACAAGAAAATAAATTTTTGTTCTTAGTATTCAAAACGTTATTCTAAATCGAACTATTTTCACCGATGATTGGTAACAAAAGAGCAGTGGGGTCGGAGAATCCCAGGATTTTGCTAAGTTTGATACTCCCAACATTTTATTGTTCTAGCAATTGGCTAGCAACTTATGTGTTGTTACAATGACTATAAATACCTAATTACTTTCCAACATTTGTTTCCCATGTGCCCTTTTTGACAGCCACTGGCTTATTGTGTCCCTCTCAAAACAAATTACTGGATCTGTACCTAGTAGGGACAGTTGTAGCTAGTTTGGATTGTTGGGCTAGCGACCAGGTTTTACCGGAGTTGGCAAGCTGCACCTGCATTTTTGCACTTGAGTGTAGATATAATTTTAGAACGGATTTTGATTTTGTAGTAGATGTGGTTAGTTGTAACACTCCATAACTCGAAATTTGTAGGTAAATATTAGTAGTTAGGTTCAGTGTATTCCTTATTGGTTAAATAAGTTAAAGTTTTTGGAAAACGGGGTCTTAAGTCCTTTTTAACTTCCACTATATGTTTTATATATAATTGCACCTACTCGTTATGTATTTTGATTAATTTTATTTACCGTGAAAGCCATGCTTTGAATTCTGTTGTCTGTCTTACTTTATAAACTAAAATATGTTTGTATAATATTGTCGAGGGACTATTTTCTTGTCTTTGGTTTATTTCTCAGTTATTGTCCAATTGGCAATTTCGTTTAACCTGTGAACGGTTAAGATCTAAATTGCCTGGTTAGTGTAAATATGCATATATATTTAGTTTCACTCGTTAATTAGTACTCTCGCCCATTAGTTATCATCTTAGTACGCCTCATATTCGGGTAAATATTGCTATTGCAATAGGGTAATTGAAATTTGTAGAGCTATGTCAAGGGTTTGAACGGCGCTGACACGAAAATGAGGAACTGAAAAAAGCGACATTGATGACACGAGCGTGACAAAATTCTGCACACGGCTTTTCTCGGAGTGACACATATCTTGTTCATTTAAGGTATTAAAAGAAATAAGAAATAATTAAAGCAGTTACGATATAAAGGAAACAAGTCACATTGTATACCATAAAGAACTGAAATAGACGCGAGATGTAAATACGAGGATTTTCGAGAGGACATTCTCTTGAGGGAACTGATGAAGGTTAGTTCGCTGACCAGAAACAATCTTATATATATATATATATATATATATATATATATATATATATATATTGTCTTGCGTACAAAAGACTGACATTTCGAAGACAGTATTTCAATATCTCTGACAGTTAAAGTTAAAAATTTCATCCTGACATTCTAACCTAGGAATTAAGGTATAACAGCAATTATATGGAACAGCTCGACATTCGGAACCTCTGTGTGCTAGTTTCCCCGAAAATCCTAGATGTCGTTCGTTACATCTCGCGTCTACAAATTTACCCCTATGTATCAATTACAGAAATAAATATTCGAGAGGACACTCTCTTGTTGGAAGCTCAACTGATTAAGGTTACCAGACCATAAACAATATATTAAATATATTGTCTTGCTTACACAACAATGACACCTCGAATACTGACCTAAAATAGACATTTTTTAAATTACACATATCAAAGAAATGTGGAAAGCAAAACCCAGTGATCATACAGAAAGCGACAGAAAGCCTTCGAACAATAGGCCGAGATCACGCCTTAACACTAGGTATCATCAACTTAATATCATGGCACTTGAGGTTGTTAAAAACACAGAAATTTTCGCCTGAAATAAAAAATCAAATTATATTCTGGCCCAATTCCGCCCTTTAGCACCCACGGTTGAAATAAAGTGGCAAGTAAGGAACATCTGATCAGGGTATCTGAGTCAGTATATGGGATTAAGCAAATTTGATAATATAAATAAACACCGATCAAATATTGCAGTCATTTCCAAAAAAATATATATATCCCGATTATGAAAATGTATTATAGAAGGAGGCAGAAAAATTACCATATTAAAAACCTGCAGATAAATGTGTAAACGATATAGCAAGTAAACAGTAGCAAGTAGTCGTTGGTGCATTTGGCTCAGTAAATACAGATTTCTCCAAGAACTGAGTTACCAGGAAGTCTGGAATACCTGAAGTGCAAACAGGGCCGGATTTAACTTAATGTCGCCTCTGGGCACCGAAAAAAATGGCGCCCCAATACTGAGATTTAATTCAAAGTTATAGTTTATATACATACCTTTTTGAAATTAAAATACCTAATTTATTTAAAAAAACGTTTTTTTATAATTATAAATTTTACACTAAATTTCCGTTTTGAAAAATAAAAGTAAAACTTCAAAATATTTTCATTATTCCGAAATGCCAAAATTATAAATTCACAAATAATGTACCAATTGAATTTCTTGAATTATCAATTACATAAAAAATGATTAATTAAAAGAATTAATTAATTATATTGAGCAATCTTGATATGACCGGGAGAAAAAATTTATTTTCGAAATTTTGCAGCCCTAGAAAATTTGTCGCCCTGGGCACTAGCCCCGACTGCCCCTAGTGTAAATCCACCGCTGATTTTCTAAGGAATATGTTTGCACTATATTCCTTAGAAAATCATCCAATAAATAGGATCTAAATGACTCTTATTGAGTCCCAAACATATTAAATGTTAATGATTAATAATGTGTTTAAACTGGAATAATGATCGCAGGACAGCACTTTATGAATACAGATCGACATTTGTTCTTGCCTCCTTAACGATCGAATATAATTGTTAACAAACCTATACTAATTTAAATTTCCTAAATCTCATGTTCAAATCTGTTCTTATAAATTTTCTGTACCTGTAAAAACTAATTATCTTGAATTACTAATTCACTAGAATCTAACGTATGAAATAAGAATCACATCATAATTATTACATTTTTAAGGCTACCTTTATAGCTTAGTTATAAGATAAATTGTCATAACTTTATTCCTTTATATTATATTAAAAGATTTTATTATAAAGCAGTGTGAGAAAGAGAATATATTACCGTGAAACACCAAAAGGACAATCTGAAACCTACAATAAATGTTAATAAATTTAATATTCTGCCTTTGAGGCAAATTCGTACCAAATGTTAGAGGTTACATCTCATTAACGGAAAACGTATTGTAATATATTACAGTGGGTTTTAATTACAATCTAATGTTTCAATTTCTGAACATTTTATTCAACCATGATAACTAATTTTAATTTCAAAATACAACACAAGTTATTAATTCCTGACATTTAGTGTGAAATCAGAACTGAGCTAAAGGCGATAGTCAACTGAATTAACTCTTCTGGCTCGGAACAGTTCTTCATATTTGATTTGATGTCCATGAATTTTCAAAAGTGAAACTTAAATCACAAACGAGAGTTCGATGCAGACAATTAACGCCCGGTGTTTGTCCAGAGGTACTTGAAGAGTAATGAACAATTTGCAACCAAAAGCTTTATTGAAGGTATTGACCTAGCCTCAGTAGTAACAAAACGAGGCTCTGCTCCATGCTTTAGAAATTGAAGCTGGCATGGATATATCCAAGGTCACAGTAACACCAGTCTCTGTGAAGCAAGAAGAGCAAGAATGCCCAACTCACATTGAAAGTGATTGTAGAGTTGGTCTGTCATATCGATCACCGTCCTCCGTAGTTCTAACAACTAGTGATGATTATTACAACTCACTCGTATGGTACATTTATGATTCTAACCATTCTCGCTTGTTTCTCAAATCCTTAAACCTTTGCTTCGTATCAGCGGCTGTGTGAGCATTTAAATTTAGATATTAATTATTATACTAAATACTCATTTAATTTAAAATTTATTAGGGAAGGAACTGTTATTAATAATTCAAAGAACAGCATAATGCTCCTTCACCAACATTAACACCCAATTCCTCAAATTACTTTGCATTGCAATAATTGCACCGTACCCTGAAAATACAAAATTTATATATTTCTTCTGTCCAATGAAAGAGTAATCAAGCAACTGCATAAGAGCGAGAACGAACGAAAGTGCCTCAATATGAATGCCGAATGCAGAAAAGAACTTCTCGATTCACAAAGAAATCATTCGGATTGTGATTCGGATTATAACTTGAATGCAGTATCGCTCGTCCTCGTTTCTCATCATTCAGTCAATGTTTTGAGTTAAATATTCAATTATGTTTCATTCGATCACTTTAATTCCATAATCGGATTACTCGAAGGATTTTCATAATCGAATGATCGATTATATTTCATTCGTATGATCCCATCACTACTAACAATTATTATTATATTCAAGGAACCAGAAACAATAGCTTGTTTTGGACCAGTTAAGACCATCCTCAATTGTGAAGAGAATTTGGGAAAGTGCAGATGGAATAGAAATCTCAGTTAGTCGTACCAAAGAGTACCCGCCATTCAGAAAGCACGGTAGGGAGATTTAACAGTACCAGATAAACGCAGTTCTCCAGTAACCAACGGGATTGGAATGAGCACATATTTGTGCTCCTGCTTGCCTACAGATTCGCTGTACATGACGGTACTGGCTAAACATCAGCTCATATTTGGCATCGGGACGATCAAAACTAAAGAGAGGCAGGGTCAGGGAAAGTTATAACTACGGTCGAGAGAGGACCCAGCATATAGAAAAAAGGTTGTCACTATTTTGTTGACTGTCTTGAGTGTTAACTGTCAGTTCGGGAAGATCCATTAATTTCTTAGTTAGTGACATGAAGCACTCGCGCCAAACTTCTGATTCCATTGTGTTACGTATTACTTTAGGTTTTAATTGCAAACTATTCTTTTAATTAATGGTTAAGACAAGGGCCCAAGAAAAAATGGACAAACAAGGTTAAGAGATTTTGAATAAGCTTAGTCCTAAACTATAAAGGTTCAACAAAAAGATCAAGAACACGCAATGAATATTCAACAAGAACCGTTCATAAAACTCTTAGAACCGAAAAGACAAAAAAGACAAAATTTGTTGGATTTGAAAGCCGAAAAGAAGAAGAACAGTTAATCTAATAATAAGACTAATAAGCTAATAAGACGTTCAAATGAAATAGTAGACTACAGAAATAAAGTAAACTAGGTAAATAAGAAAATTCCAATATTAAAAAAATGCACACAGTATGAAATTAATTTCAAAAGGTAGAACAAAACAGCAAGATGGAGTTGTTACCAAAAGCTCTCTTCTGAAACCACCCATATTCAAAACGCTTCAGAGCCTATGTACACAGGTCGTTCCAACCATCAGTCACGAAAAGGCCACAGTCCTTGTAATTTATTTAAAAGGCTCCCCATTAGAAGTACTTCAAAGTATACATAACCATTTATAGCACCACTTTGTTACATTTTACTGTGGGCTTTAAATATACTCTGTTCTTTAATAATGCACACAATTCAATGATAACATTTACCTTCAAAATACAATACAAATTATAAATTCAAATTACAATCTGACGTCAAATTAGTACTGAGCTGAACGCGATACGCAACTGAACTAACTCTTCGGTCTCAGAATGCTTCATTACATACAGGGTGTTTCTAAAATAGGTTTACAAAGTTCTGCTGTAAATAGTACTCATTAAAATACGCGAAAAATGGTGTTTTTCGCTTATTTTAACATTTACCTCAAAACGCACCATTAAGAAGTTCTATGCCCTCAGAAGAGCTGAAACCAAACTAATTTTAATACGCTTTTATTGGGTCGATGTTTAAGTATGTATCTATCTATGTAACGGAAACTTTCAACGTAATTTCCACCAACGTAAAGAAGTCCAATTAAGTTGAAAATTGACACACGTGTCAAGGGCCGATGACAATACAATTCTTTAAGTTGAATTTTCCCATTTATTATCTTTTTGTCACTGTCGTTGAATAAATACAAATTCGTCTATTAACTACTGCGATCTAGTTGGCAGTAGTAGAACTGCAATGAAATGGAAAGGTGACGTAAACATGAAGTAAACTTTTTAATTATAAATACATCGTTATGAGACTAAAAACTTAGAAAATCAATATAGTTTTAAAAAAATAAAAAATACGCTTTAATAGCAACCGAACTAATTTTGTATAACTCTACTTTTATAAATAGTTACCAATAAAATAATTGTAAAATTTAATATTTCAAGCACCCCATGCTTTTTACTTTCTATTGCTGTAATATAAACTGTTGATAATTAAAAATTATTTTCTGCTTTTTAGTTCGGTTTGCTATTAAAGCGAATTTTTTAGTTTTTTTATACCATATTTTTTATTCTGTTATTGATAAAAGGGAAGGAAAATAAATGTATGGGTCTTACTAGGGATGTAACGAATATTCGCATTGAGCATTAGAGAATATTCGCATACGCGATTTATTTGCGAATGTATTTTACAATGAAGAGGGGAAATACTTATAAAATAAGAATGCAATTGCTGAAATTAGATTTTTTTCAGGTTTAATATTCATATTCTAATAAAAATATTCTAACCGAGAAACAGTCTTGAAGTTACTCATTAGTAGGGTTGGGTCGTTCGTGAATGAGTCGTTCAAAACGAACGACTCTTCTACATGTGCCACGAATGAGCGGCACAGTTAAGTCAAATAGCTCGTTCAGTTCGCCATTAATAGAGTCATTCGGCTCGAGCGAGTCGAGAGTCATAGGATGTGCTAAACCTTCAACGTTCAATCACGAACTAGACTCGTTGACTCGTTCATCGTTCAATCTTTCGACCGTCACAGTCACCTCGGTTCGGAGCAGTGAAGAGAAAAGAGCCGTCAGCCGTCTGGTTCATGAGATGAAAGGTATTTTAAAATTTGGTCGGAAGGTTTTATTTTCAACGAATCGATGAATGGGTATTTTAAATTTTTATTATGACAAGCAGTGTTATTGTTTTGCAGGGTTTTTGTTACATAAATTTCTATTTGGGTTATAAGTAAGCATAATAATTTTATTTGTTTTTAATGTTTAGAGTTTTTTTCTTATTTTTGTTACCAAATAATACAAAAATTAAAATTTTGTATTTACGTAAATTAATAATCTTTAAATTATGACTCAGAAAAACTTTAATATTAGTTTGAGCAGTAAACTAGGCAAGTAGAGACATTATATAAATCCGCCTAAGGCTAAACGGCTGTGTTTTAGGAGATCGTTCAATTGAACGACTCATTGTGAACGACTCGTTTTGGTGAGCTGAACGAAATGAGCCGGCTCACTAAAAAGAGTCATAAAACCCAACGCTACTTATTAGGTACATTGAATACTGTTTAATCAACTTTTATGCTTACTTGCCCAAGCAGACGTTAAGTACAATCAAGTATTTACTTACACTTGCAATATGAAATAACATTTTATAACATCATAAACTCTATAAGTTTATTGAAAAATACACTAGTTCTATTATAAACAAAGATATTACTTATGTTTATTGAAAACGGAAAACTTCTTATAGTTTTACTTTATTATCAAAATTGTCCAAACAAACATTTAACATTTCTTTTTGAAATAACAATTGTATGATAACATTATGATAACATAAATAAACTTTAATGAATAATGAACTATTTATATATTTTTAAGTCAAGCATTTGCATTTCTTCTGCACTCGGAAATTTACAAGTAAATTAAGTTAGAATTTAACTAATTTTAGTAGGTTCCGAAAGTTTCACAACATTTATAATTAGGTTTGTAAACTGTTTAATTAAAACCATAAACAACAAACTGTAAACTGCTATCCAAAATTCATACCTAACTGCTCCTCTTGTAAATTGAATAAACAACAAGAAGAAAGAAATACTACTACTGCTTGAATTAGAATTTTCCTGTCTCGCTCACATTTTGTAAAATCACTCATATAAAGAGCAGTCTTGAAGTTATGGTGTTAAGGAATGTTTCATTACACTAATATTCTTTTTAAGTAAATAAAAAAAATCAAAAACTGGTGTCATTACAAAATAACTGGGTCAAGTGCGAGTTGGATCGCATACTAAGGGTTCCGTACCACCCTCAAGATTCTAATATTCCAGTTTCAGGCAAACAGGGAATGAGTGCATTTTCTTATATTTACCCTAATATCTTTTAAAAGAAACGTTTTAAATTTATAAAATATATACACATCTACTTCAGGATTCGCTTGATTTTTATAAGAATACATATGTATTTAATTTTCTAATTCAGAGAAGCCTTTTAGAAACTACTGTCTGAATTTTAAGGATCTGTAGATTGGAAGATAAAGGGCAAAATAGGTCAAATTTTAAATTATAAATTATTAAATCTGTTATTCAAATTATTTAAAAATACAAATAAAATATATTTTTCAAAATTTAAATAGAGTATGTAGTGTGGCAATTATTTTCAAAAATTTAATTTATTACGATTTCTAGGTTATTGCTATGTAAAACATAATCTGATTTTTAAAAAATGGTGTCAAAAGATTGGCGAAAAAGAGACCTTTAAAAAGAGGTATCACAGGATACTCCTTTGTATTTAAACTTATAGAAGTTATTTTCGCCCCCGCTTAGGGCTTGAAACTGAGGGTGACCGATACTTGTAAAATGTCCTCCCCCCTCCCCGGGTAAATATAAATTAACGTTTTTTAGGAATTTTCTTTTAAAAGTTAGTTTGAGTTTTGAAATGAAAGCCCTGTATATATTTTTAGGTTGTATTTTGATTTCCTATGTTTGTTCTGGAGGCCATGCTTATAATTCCATATTATCTGCCTCTTTATATGAGAAAATTGTGTATATCTTATTTTTGAAAGTAATTATTTTATATATAGTTGAAATTGTTTGGGTCTGTTCGTCCAGAAATGAAAATTAATGTTTGTGGCAAAAAACGATATTTTACTATCTCTTTCACAAATTTGAATAGTTTCCAATCAAATATTTTAAATCTTAGTTGACATTATTGTCTGCAATCAGATGTTGTATGAATATTGAAATTTGAGTAGCTGCTGACAATGTTGTTTACATGTTTAGTTAAACGCTTTTGTTAATTCTACATTTTAATACCCCAGAAATGAAAGTTAATTGTGATCACATGTGTATAGAACCAACGTTATTTTGAATTTAAATATGAAATCTTGTTCTTACAGAATTTTTATCTGGGCAAAAGTTTTTTTTTTTTTGTTTTACATAATTGATCGTTATGTGGTATTTACTGAGGTGCAGGAAATATCTTTTAGTATTTTAAAAGTTTTGAACTGATCTATTTATTTCCATCAAAGTAATTGAGAGCACATTGCGTGTAAATGTTATCGAGAGGAATTATGGTGGTCAGTTAAACCCAACAATAATTTACAAAGGATTGCTCGAGATATGTAAATTTTTCCGAACGCAAACGCCACAAAGTGGCTGCTAATATTTGCATCGTAACCTTTCCTAATACACTTGTTACTAATATCACATTAAACAGATGAAACAAAACCAGAAAAACTCTTCAACTGTTAACAGACAAAGCGCGAGGACAACTCGAGAGCGGACTCAACACACGTTGATACCTCACAAGGCGGCTGTTTGTTTTTTTTTCGTAAATGTTTGACATTAATCAATCAATCCTTTGTAAAATATCCTTGAATTAAACCTTAGTTTTTTGGCCGCTCTCATATTAATTATAATTATGTATGTCTTTATTCAATATCCTATTTCTGCTATCTATAAAATGGTTCCTAATTCATTGTTTCTCAATAGGCTAATAACGGTTTGAATCACTCATTACTTCCAATCCTAAATATTTTCAAAATGGCATGTAGAAGGAAAATATGCATATGTTTAGTGTCATTTCTGCAGTATCTAGTTGATATGTACGAAAATATTCTACTCAGAAATTGCATATTTGGCAAATCAAAATTCTTTGATTGCCTTTCTTTGTTGTGGACATCATGTTCTTAATTCTATGTACCATTTGCTATGCATAAGAAAGCAGTTGTATATACTGGGTGGTTGAAATAAATGTAAATTATAGTTATACAATGTGACCGGTTACAACATTGAATGGAGATGAATTATAGTTGTGCAGGGTGGTTCAGAAAATGATAGATAAATAAGTTATATTGGATAACCAATAAACAGTGGCATATACAGGGTGGTTGCATATAGGGTGAATTGTAGCTCTACATTTATAGAAAGTGGTCCAAATAATAAAATATGTGAAAAATATACAAAAGAATACAAATTAGAGACACAGGGGGAAAAGCGAGAGAGAGAGAAAGATAAATAGAGAGAAAGAGGTAGGAACATGATAAAAAAACAAGATATTTTCGGTTCTTTTTTGAATATAAATTATACAGGGTGTTCCAAAATTGGAGGTACAAACGAAAAGGGGAGATTCCTTGAATAGTTTTAGGAAGAAACAGTCCCACATGGGTCCGCAAACGTTTCATTTTCAAGATACAGAGTGTTAAAGTTTCAATTTTTTTCAAGTTTTTTTCTCATAGTATCTGCACTTCACAATATATTCAAATGAAATTTGGCATAGATATTACAATTAAGAGTTTACATCTTGTGACATGCCAATTTCGATTGCAAATCTACAGGGTGATATTTTTTCGGGAACACTGTCCACTGTTATCCTTCAGAACTTTTTTTAAGTGAGCCACTGGTACTTTCAGAAATTGTCAAGAAAAGCTTTGTTGTTATACCAAACTTTATGTTCTCTTGTAGTTTTCTTGTATCTACTACCGGTTTCGAGAAAAAAATTTTGAATGATTCTCTTGAAATCCTCAGAAAATTCCGAATTGTCATAGAAATCTAGTTACCTACCTAGTAGGCTGTGGTGAATGAATAAATTTATTGTTAATTTTGACACATCAAATTAAACTCATGTGTTTTGAAAATTAAAGATGGTTGCATTTTAATATCAAAATATGCCGAATTTTACGAATTCCGAAATGGCTGACATGCATTTCATGTATGGTCTTGCAAATGGTAATTCAAGAGAAGCTAAGCGTCTTTACATGGAACGCTATCCCAATAGAGTGATGCCTGGTCATGGGATGTTCTCTATTATTCACAGGCGTCTTTCAGAAACTTGTTTTTTTTCTGCGAAAAATATTAATGGAGGTAGACCACGAAGTGTGAGAACGCCACGACTCGAAGAGGCAGTGCTGAACGAAATAGAAGAACATCCAGAAACCAGTACAAGAAAAATTAGTGTTACCTTAAATATAAGTCATCAAGTTGTTTGGCGGATCTTGCGGGATTCTTTGCTCTATCCTTATCACATTCATTCTCTTGCCTCGAGATTGTCATCCAAGAATTATTTTTTGTCAGTGGTACCTCAACAGACTATTGAACAATCCTCATTTTGATTGCCAAATCATATTCACTGATGAAGCCTGTTTCTCAAGGACTTCAATCATAAATTTTCATAATGAACACATATGGGCTGAGGAGAATCCACATTAAATTGCAGAAGCTTATTTTCAAGAGGAATTTTCATTAAATGTGTGGGGTGGTAATATTGGCGATTATTTGATTGGTCCTTTCTTCTTGCCAGGGCGACTTACTGGTCAATCATACAGACATTTTTTAGAGAACGATTTGCCCTTATTATTGGATGATATACCTCTTATGATGCGACGTGAAATGTGGTTCATGCCCGACGGTGCTCCTGCTCATTTTTCACTTTTGGCTAGGAAGTATTTGAACAAAAATTATGTAAACAGGTGGATTGGACGAGGTGGACATCAGCCATGGCCCGCCAGATCCCCAGATTTAAATAGTTTAGATTTCTTTCTATGGGGCCATCTGAAATCTCTAGTGTACATAACGCCAGTGAATACCGTAGACGAACTGAGAAATCGTATAATAGGCGCGTTTGATACAATTAGGAATACTCCAGGAGTGTTTGAAAGAGTTCGATAGTCTATGAGAAAAAGAACAGAAGCTTGTATAAGGATTGGGGGAGGACATTTTCAACAATTGCTGTAGTTTAGTTCCTTTGTTGTTATTTAGTTTTTTATTATGATTAATTTTTGATTTGTACGTTTCTTGCAGTAATACATTTTTTTTGATGATTATACCAGTTTATCGAATCTTTAAGAATCATTGCTAGTTTAATAATTCAAAATTTTTTTCTCGAAATCGGTAGTAGATACGACAAAACTACAAGAGAACATAAAGTTTGGTATAACAACAAAGCTTTTCTTTACAATTTTTGAAAGTACCAGTGGCTCACCAAAAAAAAGTTCTGAAGGACAACAGTGGACAGTGTTCCCGAAAAAAATATCACCCTGTAGATTTGCAATCGAAATTGGCATGTCACAAGATGTAAACCCTTAATTGTAATATCTATGCCAAATTTCATTTGAATATCTTGTGAAGTGCAGATACTATGAGAAAAAAATTGAAACTTTAACACTCTGTATCTTGAAAACGAAACGTTTGCGGACCCATGTTTATGAGACTTTTTCTTCCTAAAACTATTCAAGGAATCTCCCCTTTTCGTTTGTACCTCCAATTTAGGAACACCCTGTATACTTTAGAACTCTACAAGTTAGTCGTCCTATCGGCTAATTCCGTTTTATGCGATTACAAGTAGTATAGGCCTTTTCCCAAACATTGGGAATGTTGTCTCAGTCTAAAATATTTTCGTTACAAGTGCTAGTAATATTGTTGTACCATTTCGAACTATTTCCATATGCTTACTTCCTAGTCTACTTACTTTCACATTTCTCAAAATTTGGTAAATTCTCTTATTGGTACAATATTTTCTCGTACCTTTCAATTTCTGATTGAATGATTTGAATGATAAGTTTTTATTTAGCAGATTAATTTTTAGATAAATATTCTTATTTTTTCCTATTCCTTAAGCTTTTTTATTTCTCTGGTATTCTGGTTACACATAAGTACCTACATAACTCTTCAAATTTTCTTTCCATTGTTCATTTTTGCTTTTCGAAACTGATCATTTCACTTTTCTATATATTGTCATAAATTTATACCTACACTAACCTGTATCGTCATCAATGTAACAGAGGATTTATTTTTAGTGTTTATCAAAGTTTACAATACCATTTCCACCTAGATGTTTTTTCAATTGTTTTGTTCATCTAGTTCTTTTGCTAGACTATAAAAAACTTGTTATATCCTTAAGTGATATTTCTTCTGCTTCGTCCATTTTCGGTACTTATATCTAAATTTGGGGCTAACTTCAATTTATAAAGGATTTGTCTTATTGAAGCCTGTTAAAATCATATTCGTGTCATACATATCTTTAGTCTTGATGACCTAGATGTTGCTCTGTTCGTTAGAAATATACACTTTTCTTTAAGCAAAAAGGGATCGTATTCTCTGTTTACTCAAATATTGTTCTAGTAAGTTGTGATATTTCACCCTGTGTGCTTGGTGCCAATTAAATAGGTGAATAAACGAAGAAACGGTTCATTATCGATTAATGATCGAGTAAAATTCTATTATTTTTTGTCTATTATGATTCTTCATATTCTCTTCATATTGGCCTAATATTTTACTACTTTCCGACCTTATTGATCTTGCAAGTCTTCTAGAAGCAAAATTTTATTTCTCAAATTCATTTTTGCACGAACTTCTTTCAGTTACACAAAACTCATCCTCATCGTTTTAATTTTCATCGTTATTCAGCGTATACAACAATTTTCTATTGTATTTTCTGGTACAACGCAATATTTTTGCGTCAATTTACCGATATGTATTTGTGTCTTTATATATTTTTCTTGTACGGTCTTAAGACTAGCTGTTTTGTCTTTTTCGAACCCACTGTAGACATGTACCTAACTGTATAGTTGTGGAAATATCCCAGAGTATTATTGTATTATCCACAACCTAGAGATCCACAAAATATAAAATCCTATATAAATCTGCTTTTTAAGGCATACTGAAATTAAATATAATTCGAACCAATTGTCACACAAGACTTTATAGTGGTCAAATAACAAAAACTTCCAGAAAGCTGGGGAGCTTGGGTTCACCATGAAAAAGAAAAGTCCTCATTAATCCCATGTGCGCTACAAAAGTTATTCGGGGTCAAAGTCGACATTTGAGGTTTCCTGGATTTTTTTTACAAAAAACGGTATGTTTTATCGGAAAAATACTTCAGCCCAAAGCTGTAGATCGTAAAATTATCTACAAAAATGATCCTTACGATTTTTTTCTACGGGTCACGATTTGTCAGATATCGCTATTGTAAGAGTCATGTAATACTTGCTATGAACCTACAGGGTCTTGAATAACATCTGGCATAGCTCGTGTGGTGATTATACACGTGCTTCTTTTAGTGTTATGCTGGCTCCACACTATTGCCGCAAACTCACAGCAGGAATTCGTGCCGTGAACCAATTTGTAAAAAGGGCCCCTTCACGTTCATGGATTCGCACTTTCTACACAGATATCTCGACGAGAAATGGAAACTTATCGGATGTTGCATTCACACTCTTGTGTTCTGTTGTTTATTTCGTAAATACGCCAAGATGGATGCCATATCCAGCAGCTCTTTGCGCCATAAGTTATTATAATTACTGGATAGTAACGAATCCTTTTCCTTTTTTAGTTCAAAAATTTCAATGCTCATTGCACTGCTAATTCTCTCCCAAGGATCATTTTTTAAATTTATTTTTATATAATGGATGTTTTGCATTCCATAGAACCTCTTCAGAGTGATATTGTTCCAAAAATGCTAACTCTAAATTATCATTTCATCCAGGGCGCTGGGATGCCATTTTACTTGCTGACATTGGCAATTAATACTACCTCTACAATGTGAAAACCTTGGGGTAAATAAAATGTGAACCCTTTGTCGCGGGACAAAATACCGACTCCGAACGGGAACCAGGGTTGAAGACCGTTCACATTTACTTTCACGCCTCTTCGCGGCAATAGTGTGGAGTCGGCATTAAACGTTCGGTTCGAGTGAATATATGTATTTATTACCAGCGTTTAAATTTTAGTTTGTCTATGCTGTTCAATATCTTGAAAAAATGCCTCACAATTTTGCTCTATTTGCAATAAACTTTTGACCGAAAGTGAAACAGTTGTGGTTAGTCGTGGAATGCCAACTTTAATCAAGTTTCGCGAGAGGTGATGAGTTTGCTGATTACCATTACAAATCACCCTGGATTGCAGAATATCCTACACCCGAAAAAGTTCAATCAAATCAGTGAGAAGACAACATGAGGATGAATAAGCCAGTACTTCAGAACTAAGTTCACCTCGTAGTAGAGCGCGAGTAAGTGAATATGAGGCTGTAAGCTCTACGATATCCAATATCAATATTAATTATGCATTTAAAAATGATTGTCCCTGAAAATTGCGTTATAATAGTACGTGCAATAGGCCTACTGGGGAAACCACGTCACAGGAGGCGTGGAAATGTGTGCATATCATGTATACCGTGACTCTTAAAATCGCGATATTCCCGAAAAACTGACTCGTAGAAAATATTAATACAACTATTCTTGTAAACAATTTTAAGATCAAAAACTTTGGTCTTAGGTACTTTTTCAAAAAAAAATCCAAAAAACTTAAAAACTTAAATTTTGCCTTTTGATCCCGAATAACTTTTGTAGCGTACATGGGATTAATGAGGACTTTTGAAACTTCCTTTCCCATCGTAAACACAAGTTCTCCCCAAAATTTCAGCATTCCGGAAGTTTTTGATATTTCAATGTTTAAATTGACCGGATTATTAGATATCTTTAATATCTATTATGTTCACATATACTTGCATTCACGTATTGCGTCGTATAGTGAATATTGTAATTGTGGAAATAATTATTCTTTAAAATACCTACATAAAACTTATTTGGATGTAAATAAAATATTATGTATTTAAGTCACGTTTTTAATTACTCGCTTTTTAGTCGAATTTTATCTCATGTGATATAAAAACGTTTGGAATATACAGCAATTTTCTTCAAACTGTGGTGTTATTTCCCAAGAAGTACTTAGACATTGAAATATAAGCCACAAGTATCATTCAGAAAACAAATAAAAACTTTTGTTACCCAATTTCCTGACGGTTGTTAAAATGTTGCGATTTGTTTTGCGTTGAAGTTCTGACAAGATATAATTTGCAAAAAATTAGAACCCCGTTGTGAGTTTCATGCGTTGGGAATAAACAGCTCCAAAAAACAAAATAAAACTAAATTTAGGAACTAGAGAGCGTATATCCATATACGTATTAAAACTTTTAATTATACACTCGCTTAACACAAAAGCTGCAGTCTACGCTAAAAAGATTAAAACTGGGAAATACGTTTAAATGTGTTTTTGCTGTATTATTTTATATTTTCACAAATAACTGAAATGAATACTCTTCAGTGCTGTAATTTGTAATAGAATGTAATTACATATACAATAATTTGCGCAATACGTCGAGTGTGGTGGTTTGAGGTCAATCGAAATTGTGTCCACATCGGGCCACTATTATTTGTATTGTTTATAAATGACATTGTAGGTATTTATGTTTAATATCTTCTCTATAATGATGTTATAGAAAATGTAAATGACTGTTCAAGGCTACAGAAAAGTCTTCCCAATGTGAATGCCTGGTATAAAAAAACCATCTGCCATTAAATACATTGAAGTGTCTTGGGTATTTCATGAAGAATATTTTTTCTCTTTAATTTTTTTTCAAAAATTGCCACATATATTTGAAAGATTTATCTTGAAGAAGGTATATCGCACATTGCAAATATTGTTGTAAACACATGATCTGGGTTATGTATACGGGGTGTTTAAAGTTGCGAAAACTGTAAAGATTACAATTTTTGTGACGAAAAATAATAAATAATAAAGTAAAACATTTATACAGACGAATTGAGAACCTCATACATTTTTGTAGACGCTAGTAGTAGGGGATCGTATTGATGGCGAGCGGTGAAGATGCATGTGATCATTTGTGTTCGGGACACTTTCGTTTCGAGTCTCGATCGTAAACATCGTTAGCAATTCGACATGTCACCCAAGACAAGCGGTAAAGCTCCAAAGAGAGCTGGAAAAGCTCAAAAGAACATTTCAAAGGCTGACAAAAAGAAGAAGCGCAGAAGGAAGGAAAGTCACGCCATTTACAAAGTATTGAAACAAGTATATCCCGATACAGGTATTTCCAGGCCAGGAGTATCATGAACAGTTTCGTCAACAATATTTTCGAACGAATTGTTGCTTAATCTTCCAGACTGGCACACTTCAATAAACGTTCCACTATTACAAGCAGGGAAATTCAAACTGCTGTTCATCTATTGTTGCCCGGTGAACTCGCCAAGAACGTTGTAACATTACATTTTTGCCGCAGAGTATAACTAGCCGTGTATTCCGTAAACCCGTAATAGAACAAGTAAACGATGAAATATCTAAGGTTTGAATTATGCAAAACGTATTTTAAATAGCCTAAACTGGACATTGGATGTGTCATTTATCTACAATAACTGTTTTCTTGTAACTAAAACACGAGTATTGACTTCGAATATTAACACCAACGGATAGTATAAAATTATCTTCAAACGTAAAGACGTACCTTTTTTTATTATTCTGTAGCATTTTGTGTTATTACGATAGGCTTATTGGGTTTTTCGTATTCTCGCTTTGTATTTGGTACTGATTTGTTTTGATGTTGATTTATTCTAGGTTAAGATATTTGGTTAGATTTCTCTTGACGTACAAGGCGAATTGCTAAGGACGGAATCACACGATCTAAATAGGTTAATGTCATTTATGGGCAGAAGAGGTAGAAAAGTAGAGTCGAGCACGGGACATTTCGAGCAAAGATGTTGTGGAATGTCGTAGAAGAAGAACGTTGTATGTAGGGAATTTAAGACGATGTTT